>JAJKFL010000006.1:11060214-11660214 GCA_021186555.1 Reticulitermes speratus | reverse complement strand
TTGCGTTGTCCCGAAACGTCGGGCACTAAACGCAGCTCAATGTGCCAGCAGAAGGAGACCTGAACTGCATTACTGCGAAAGCCTAAGAATTCACAGTAAAGTGAATTAGAACAACAGGAATCATCATATAAATTTTGCAAGTGAAATATTAATGTGACTAGTTTTTTGTATTCTTCCAACTTCCCAGTATCTCCTTGATCTACTAAACCCATCATGAAAATGAATTACTGAAGGGAATTTGTTCTACCAGCCTTCCGATAACAAGGAATTCATTAGGAGCTTGTCAAATTAAGAGCCGGTAGAACCTAATTTTAAATTCACAAAAAGTGGAAATATATTCGTTATAATTTCGTCGGTTTAACTGTACAGGAACTTGTGTCTTCAAGACTGATCGTGCTGACTTGTGTCTACGCGCATATTCAAATATTTGCTACATTAAATTTGGAAAGACCATAAATATATCTAAATATGGATTTATACCGCATTTCAAGCCTGTGATATATGTGTCCAGAATATTTTGTCTTGCTCCTTTTGCTGCAGTTGAAGACTCTGGTTCCACAAGATACAAATTGTCCACATTCTGGTTACTTTACAGTATTTTAGGAGTGTGTGTTTATTTCGTTTTCCACATTATTGCATTCTGGATTACTTTATCCTTCAACGGAGCAACAGTGTTGAACGCCAGTTCTCAGGTCATATCAGCAGCCTTATTTTTGGTGACCATTGTGTCCCAAGTTTTGTGCTTGTCAAATGGAAAGAATGTCATCAGAATTCTAGATCACGTGTCTGTGTTAGACAATGAGCATGTTGGCGCACATATCAGTTATTACAGATTGTATAAAGTGTTTATCATTCTATAATTTACAGCGTAATTTCCTTAGTAGTACCTACTATGATATGTTTTGCGAGCCTGAACACAAATTCCTTGTATTTTTGAAAATCTTCTATTTCTCGACAGGATATTTTCTTTGTGATGTCGTTTTGTTCTTATCAGATACACAATTTATGCATTTTGCTCTTCTCTTAAAATACCGTTTTTCTGTTCTCAATGACACTATTATTAGTTTCACAGTCCCATCGCTTTACACAAATTCTCTAAATCACATGATTAATCCACCAGCAATGGAGCGCATATGAACCCAAGTACTTCAGCTGTATCCACTTCCATCACAGTGTTAAAATCCACTATGAGAAAAGTATATCGACATCATAACTGTCTGTGCGACATCTTGAGTCTGTGAACAGAACATACTGTGTTCAGATTCTTCAGAGTGTGATGATAACCTGTATTGAAGTTTTAGTTGGTGCATATACTATGAGCACTGAATTGTCACACCCTACCATCTTAAAGTATTATTCATCTAATAAAATTCTTCTGACGTCCACATTTATTTGGATGCTTACGTTCTCAGCGAAAATTGTATTGCTTTTGGTGGTTTGTAATCGCACATCGCGTGAGGTGAGTCGACTACATTTGTGTTGATTCCGTGTATGTGCTTGTTAACACGGAGCCAACAAAATACCTAGCATACACTGAAACTAGTGTGAAAGTTGCAAATATTGGTAAAACTTAGGGAATTGTTTAAATTATGTGTAGTGAAACTATTGAATAAACTAAATTTTATTGAATTAAATTAATCTGTCTACTTCCGTGGGACGTACGCCGTATTAAATAAAGTAGTCTGCTGTCATGCAACCTGAGCCTATTAAATAAATAAAGGAGTGAACTGCCTCGGGACCTAAACCATACTAAGTACATTATTCTACTGAAGTTGAGCCTGCCTAGTTTCGATTCCCAAGGCACATTTGCAGACGTTTCTGTTCTCAGAACTAGGCATTTGTTTCTGCTGAATCTTAGAGTTCGTGAACCTAGGGTAACGCGTGTACTGGGTGTGCAAAATAGTCTTTTGCTAGCAGCTTTCACTTCTATTCTACCTCTTTACTTCTATTTGTTTGGGGAAACAGGGAACTACGCACAGAGGTCAGGAACGTCTTGGAGTTTTCCCAGTAACAGAAACGCGTCGTTTGAGTTTTCAGATGGAAACAAGTGAGTTTCGCTTTCAGAATTATAGGTAGTAAAACAAAAACCTACGCCACTCCAGAATTTCAGTTTGTCTTCATTGCTGTGAGGTGTATTTATTTATCACATGCGTTAAAAGTGTGATTAAATTACACGTGTACAGGATGTAAATCACGAAGTCTGGTGACCCACAGGGGTTGAAACATGTAGCAGTTAAAACAGTATTTGTTCTTATAATAAACAGTTGTGTTGACTGTTTCATTCTCGGTACTTCATGTAAGAAAACACAACGTTATGTCCTCTGCTAAGATTATATAACTGCCATTTTGTTATTTTCATCATTAGTGGTAACTCATTTAATATGAGCAAGTTTATGCGTAATTTTGTAGTGTTCTATGTTTTTAATTGAAAGGATTAGGAAAATATTATTCGGGTGATCAAATCAAGAAGAATGAGGTGGGCGGGCCATGCAGCAGGAATGGGTGAGGGGAGTGGTGCATACAGGATTTTGGAGGGGAGACCTGACGGAATGAGACCACTTGGAAGACCCAGGCGTAGATGGGAGGATAATATTAAAGTGGCTCTTCAAGAAGTGGGATGGCAGGGCATGGACTGGATTGATATGGCTCAGGATAGGGACAGGTGGCGGGATCTTGTGAGTGCGGTAATAAACCTTCGGGTTCTATAAAACGCGGGGAATTTCTTGACTAGCTGACGAACTGCTAGCTTCTCAAGAAGGACTCTGCTCCATGGAATAATTTAGTTATTTAGTTTTATAATTGAAAAAATTAGGAAACGAAGATTGTAGTTGTTACGGACAGAGAGAGAGGGAACAGAGGAGAGAATTAAGCCGTTAATTTTGTAACAATCCGCAATAATATTGCTGTTGATAGACATGAGGAAGTGATAGTTTTACACATTATAATGTATTTGTTTCAGGCTAACAGGACTGCAGATTTGGTACACAAACTAATGAATATCTCTGATGATCCGACCTTAAAAGAAGAGGTAATGACACGAACGTTCATAATAATACACATTTACAGTAATATGGGCAGTAAGGTAGAGCTGTTAATATTTTAGCTCTTAGTACAAGAAAGTTAGCATTTCAACATTGAATTATCTTCTTTATCGGCACGAATTGTGTGTTTATTGTTGCACTGATGCACATAGACAGACGGGCAGACTTTGCTTCACAGAGACAGCTTGTTGTGTACTGTGGACGAGCGACAAATATGACGCCTTACCTCATATAGCTTTCTGACAGGAATTTAGAAAGTGACATTATGCTGATGCTCAGTGGCCTGAAGGCATGGCCACTACTTAACAATACGTTACTCAAGTCTTTCAATCGTTTGATATCTGAATTACTTTTATTTTTACATGTTTAAAAATACACAACTTTTTATTGAAGGCGTAAAGCGAAGTTAAAGAGCTGCATTATTATTATTATTATTATTATTATTATTATTGTAAAGAATGCTATTAAGTTCGATAGATCTAGATGGCTCAAATCTATTGACGAAAGTTTAAAAAACAATCCTAGGAAATTTTGGAATTACGTGTCTAATTTTAGGAAAAATAAATCAAATTCTCTTCAACTCGAGGTGGATGGCACACACTTAGTGGAACCGCACCAAGTCGCTGCAGCCTTTGCTAATCATTTTAAATTGGTGTATGATAACACTGCTTTTAAAGTTCCGTCTAATATTAAAACTTCTTTTGATGATATTTCTACAGACAATTTATCTGTTTTTTCGGTTACTGACTCTGACGTACGTAAAGCTATTAAGCGGCTAAAGCCATCTAAATCTGCTGGGCTTGATGGTATTCCAGGCTTTATTATTAAGGGCTGTACTGATATTTTGGTACCCTTATTGAAGCATATTTTTAATCTCAGTTTGTCTCAGCAGTTGTTTCCTTCTTTTTGGAAAAAAGCTGCTATTGTACCTATTCTTAAAAAAGGCAACAGTACTAAAATTGCTAATTATCGCCCTATTTCAATTTTAAATAATTTTTCTAAAATTTTTGAAATAGTTATATATAATCACGTTTCATATTACCTTCAGCCTAAACTTAATTGCTGTCAACACGGTTTTATAAAATCAAGGTCTACCACCTCTAATTTGGTAAATTATCTTGATTATATAACCCCGTTAGTCAGGTCTCAGCGTCAAGTTGATGCTATATATTTTGATTTTAGCAGTGCTTTTGATCTTGTGTCACATACTTTACTTTTAAACAAACTTAGTTCCTTTGGACTCTCTTGTGCTTATGTTAGCTGGTTTTGTAGCTATTTATCTGGTAGATTTTCGTGTGTGAAAATTTCTGGTATTTTTTCGACGCCTTTTAGAATACTTGCGGGTGTTCCTCAAGGCTCTGTTTTAGGGCCTTTGCTATTTAATGTATTTATAGACGATATATGTAAAGTAATAACACATTCAAAATTTCTTCTTTTTGCAGATGATATAAAAATGTTTCGTGTTATTACATCACCTAATGATTTTATTCAGTTGCAATCAGATATTGATTCCATACAACGTTGGTGCACTGCTAATTTTATGATTCTAAATACTGGCAAAACTCGAGCTATTACCTTTTCTAGGAAAACAAATACCCTTTTTTTGAAATATAAACTTGGGGATTCTTATATTACACGTACGGATTGTATTAAGGATTTAGGAGTCTTTATTGATTCCAAATTATATTTTCATTCCCATGTTGATTACATTTTTTCTCAATCCATCAAGCTTTTGGGTCTTATTCGTAATATTACCTTTTCATTTTCGACTATTGATTGTTTATTGACTTTATATTTTTCACTTGTTAGACCCAAATTAGAGTACGCATCTGTTGTATGGAATTCAATTACTTCTACCGATGCAAAAAAGCTTGAGCGTATTCAAAGGAAGTTTGTAGCTCTATGCTATAATCGATTCCTTTCCCGCGACAGCAATGGTTATAGTTATGCCAATGCTCTTCAAGTACTTAATTTACGTACTTTACAAGACAGAAGACATCAACTTGATGCAATTTTTGTCATTAATGTTTTATTAGGTTCCAAATCCTGTCCGTCTACCTTAGACATTATTGGTCTACGAGTTCCCACTCGAAACCTCCGAGACTTTTCTTTGTTTTATGTTAGCTCACATTATAAAAACTGTCCCTCCGGCCGGTGTGTTATCGCGGCAAATTCTATTTGTAATAATATGGATGTTTTTAGAAGAGAATATGTTACACTTAGTGAGATGTAATATTTTATTACATTATTTTAAGGTGTTCTTATTAATTCTTTCAGTAAGTTATTGTTTGCTTATTTATCTGTTTTGTTGTATTTGTTTTATTTTATTTTGTTCCTTGTCCATTGTTATTTGTGTTTGTTTGTTGTGCTGTTTCTGTAATTGGCCTTCTGGCTGTTGACTCGGCACATTAATAAACCAGAATTGAATTGAATTGAATTGAATTGAATTATTGTGTTTGAACAGTATCGTCATATGCACAAGTTAATTTATAGCGTGCTAAACTGTTGCACATCTTTCTACGGTGGAACTGTACTACACAAGACGTACTTTGGCTAAACGGCGTGTAGTAAAATACAGTCGAACCCGGTTATAACGACATCAGTTTATACAACACCTCGCTTATAGAGTCAGAAATACTGTGGTACCAATTAATTCGTCACTGTTAACCATAATATTACACTCCACGGTTATAACGACACCCGTTTATAACGACAACAAATATTCAGTCCTTTTCAAGACGTTATATCCGAGTTCGACTCTATATATAAGCGCTGTGATCTACATTTCTTAAGGTTGCTGCTGCCAGTGTTGCATAAAGAGCGTCCGTGAATTAGTGTACGGACTGTAGATACTGTCCTTATGTTGATGTGTGGACTGTAGATACTGTCCTTATGTTGATGTGTGGACTGTAGATACTGTCCTTATGTTGATGTGTGGACTGTAGATACTGTCCTTATGTTGATGTGTGGACTGTAGATACTGTCCTTATGTTGATGTGTGGACTGTAGATACTGTCCTTATGTTGATGTGTGGACTGTAGATACTGTCCTTATGTTGATGTGTGGACTGTAGATACTGTCCTTATGTTGATGTGTGGACTGTGGATACCGTGCATACACTGTGGTGTGTGGGAAGCGGGTACTGTATATGCAATATGTGTTGGTGTGTGGACTACTGCTGTCGTCAGTGTGGACTTCTGTATGTGTGACGTTCGTATTTTCAGCTTCAACTGTTCTCACTGCAGCTCTTTCATCGCAAAGTCCAGTTCACAGCCTGCGGATTGTTCCAGCTCGACTTCACTCTACTGTATGCGGTAAATAACGCTACTGGCGTTTCCGCCGTACCTTAACGGTATTTGGTAAAGTAATGCGACACAAGTGATTAAATAAATTTATATACATTAATCCACTGCAATTTACAAGGAAGTTAGAGTCTTGTAAAATGCCGAATAATGCGAAAATATGTTTATCGCAGAATTTTTATGCGTGTCTCATTCTTAATATTGTTGGGGTTTGTTCATGAGCGGATTATTTACAAACTAGCATAACGACCGTTGAAATATCAACGGGAATTTTTAAAGACACAGACTTGTATATCTAATTTCTGTAACTTAGTTTTCAAATTATCGTGATGCAGCTACTTTGACATCTCAGTGTCTGTTGGTGAAAGTTGTCTTGTTCAATCTAATATGGTTTCTCCAAATCCTGCGCGCTATTGAATAATAAGCAAGTTTAAAGGAAAATGAAAACTGTAAATGTCTGCTACCTCAATTATAAAGGCGATTTTAATCTCTGTTGCAGATTGTTGGAGCAGTGACAACATATTTTGTGATTCTGATGCAGTTTCACAGTTTAGTTGATACAGAAGTTCCTGTTGTAAGCACCAACGTCACTGTACAATTACAATTACCTGTAACAGGGCGCTAAACAAGGCTCCTTATAAATGTAAATAAATGAACATTAATTTTCGGTAATTATATTGCTGTTAGACTTAATATTTGAAAATGTAAGATGAGTTTATATTGATGGAATACGTTGCACTAAGAGTAACAGCGATCTGCGTTATATTATTGTGGCCATTTGGAGTGAAAACTAGTGACATCTACATTAGAACGATGAACACTAATACGAGTAGCCTTTGAGGTTAGGAAAGAAATCGATAAATGTGTCTGCCAAAGTCTTAAGAGAGGACATCCCGGTGTGTTTGAGTGTTATATAAATAAGGCAGTAGACAATACTTGTAGTGTACAAAATGTTCTACATATTTCTGTTTGTAATTTATATCCATCGTTAGGTGCACGTATCAGAATAAATAAAAGAGGAAAAACATTAGCTTATTTTGGACATAAATTATTGCCCAAAGAGTTGTGACTGTTTGTCTACTCCCGTATGGCTCGCGGACAAACAGTATGTACTGCGTACAAAATACGAGTAAATATCTGTCGTGGAAAGAGAAACAAGATTATGAAAGTAATTATTATAAATAGTATATTTATTATTATTTGGGGCACGCGGTGGCGCGGTTGGTTGAGGCACTGCGCTACAAGCCGGAAGGTCGCGGGTTCCGATTCCCGATGGTGTCACTGGAATTTTTCATTGACATAATCGTTTCGGTCGCACTATGGCCATGGGGTCGACTCAGCCTCTAACAGAAATGAGTACCAGGAATCTATTCTGGGGGGTAAAGGCGGCCGGTGCGTAGGGTTGACAACCTTACCACCTTCATGTGCCGATTGTCTAGAAATCTGGGAGCCTCAACCTCCTGAAACCCTAAGGACCTGTTCAGGCCTGTAATGGGATTGCTTTACCTATCATACAGCATTTGGTGCTTTGAAACACACATCTAGGAATGTAAAGATTTAAATGGGTTTAAAATTGGCATTACGTTAAGGGAAGACACAGGCTGAGGGTGTCCGAGGACAGGGTGCAGAGGACGATATTTGGGCCTAGGAGGGGAGAGTTAACTGAGGGTGAAGAAAATTGCATACAAAGGGGCTTCGTGATTTGTACTCCTCAAAAAAGTATTATTACAGTGATGAAATAAAAATTATGTGATGGGTAAAGCATGGGGCAGGTATGGGGTAAAAGTGACAAAGCTGAAAGAAACAGATAAGTTGGAGGACCTAGGCTTCCATGGCTGTATGCCGTTAACATGGATCTTAAAGACATAGGATGAAAGGATGTTCTCTGGATTCATCTGGCTCAGAATGTGGACGAATGGCTTATCGTTGCGAAAGAAATAGACCTTCGGGTTCCATAACATCCGGGGGAATTTCTTGACTAGCTGAGGCACTGTTAACTTCTCAAGAAGTGCTTTGCTCCATTGAGTTAATCAGCTGTAAAGTATAAAATACTGGACAGTTCGTGAACTACATACTTTCATAATGTATTCTTCTCATAATTCCATCATGAACCCAAATTATTGAACACTTGCAAGCGTATAATAGTTTGATTGTTTCTGAGTATCTTCCACTGGCATATTCACATTACATTTCTGTATATCGAACGATGTGTGTTGTGACACGGTCACGGGGTAGGTAGACGTATATGCGGACATTCCGTGTTTTAGTGTTGTCGGGTGTTCCAAGCATAGCCATGTGCCACTGTGTGGCTTTGGGACGCGAGATGAAACTGGATAAAGATTATCAGGTAAGTACTTGTCGCTCCAACAATCTGAAAACATCAGAACACAAATTTATATTACATACATATTTATTTATTTTGTAGTTTAAGAATGGAACTCCAGATATTATTCGGCTAATCAAATCGAGGACAATGAGATAGGAGGGACATGTGGCATGTGTGGGGTAGAAGGCAAATGCATACTCAATGGTTTTGTGCGGAAACGTGAAGGAAGATGATAATTTGTAAGACCTGGGCGTAGATGTGACGATAATATTGAATGTAAAAGAAATAGGATGGGAGGGCAAAGAATGAATTAATTTAGTTGAAGATAAGGACAAATGGCGGGGTCGTGTGAAAGCCGTAATGAGCCGTCAGGTTGCATAAAATGCGGAGAATTTCGTGACTAGGTGAGGAAATGTGGCCTTCTGAAGAAGGTCGCTTTCTTACAGTTTTTTGTATCATAACAGATTATTTTAAAAGACAAGGGCGAAGAACGGGTATTTGAGGTAATGTGCCTGACGTACATAAACATAATTTTTTTTATTTATCGAAGGGTCCTGCAGCAGATGCTACAGACGCACCGCAGCCTGAATGTTTATAGTGCAACCCTGTGATGAAGACGAAGTTTTTTTGTCTTTTCCATTTTAATGGAGCACCGGTGGAACGAAATTGACAGGGGAAAACCGAAGTACTCTGAGAAAAACCTGTCCCAGTGCCACATTGTCCACCACAAATCCCACATGGACCGACCCGGGATTGAACCCGGGCCTCCGCGGTGAGAGACCAGCGACTAACCGCCTGATCCATTACACGGCCTACTTAACCATAATTAGGCCGATTTATCTTCCTAGACACTCTCAGTGATAATGTTAATAAATGCGAGTCTATTAAATGTTTGGGCCGGGATAGCTCAGCCGGTATAGGGATTCCCTATTGGCTGGACATTCTGTGGATCGAATCCCGCAGGGAGCGAGATTTTCCGCATCCATCCAGACTGACCCCTGGGCCTACCAGCCTCCTGTACAATAGGTACCCGGTCTCGTTCCCGGGGTTAAAGCTGTCGGGGCGTGGCGTTGACCACCCACCCCATGCAGCAGCGACGTTAAAGAAAGAGTAGAGCTGTACCTCTTAACCCCCTCTGGACTTTCGTGACCTGTTACAGTGTGAACGTTACCTTTGAATTTATTGTAATGGATCAAATATGAATAATATTTTGAGTCTCACCGAGTACAAAAGTGTGAAGTCTAACTGGAAGAACCCGCAGACTGTGAACTGGACCTTCCGATGTGACAGCTGCAGTGAGAAGAGTTCAAGCTGGAACAGTTCAACGTCGGTCTGTTATATAAATGTCTGCCTTTCTTATCGAACTGAATAGTTGTATCGAAAGTATAATGAGAATTGTTGCATCTGATGTTGTGTGGAGAGATAAAAATGTAATATACAAATATTATTTTGTTACGTTAAGATGATTCCATTGCTTTGTCCCGAAACGTCGGGCACTAAACGCAGCTCAATATGCCAGCATAAGGGAGACCTGAACTGCATTACTTCGAAAGCCTAAGAATTCAGAGTATAAGTGAATTTGAACAACAAGAATCAATATGACATTGCAGTTAAATATTAATTGACTAGTTGTTTGTATGTTTGTCTGTTAGTCAAGAATCTGCCGAGTTGATGCAATGTAAAATTTCTATCAAGTTAAATTTTGTAACTTGTGGGAACTCCGCAGTATTTTCATATAATAAGTAAGGAATTGAAACATCATATTGGTGCATGTACTCTGATGCTGACCCAGGTCACCGAGCAAGATATTCGAGACTAAAACTTGTCACTTATGTTTTGAAGATGCCAATTTCGAATTTGGACACCAATTATTCTTGCATATTGTAGCCAGCGTAGATGCAGTTCCTTCTGCCGTGCGGGCTGATAATTTCGCAAGCGTGGAGCCACTTCTATCCGCGCGAAGTGAAACCACTTTATACATCTTCTGCAACCAAATGAAGGTCATATCTATCGAGGCATGCAATCGGCAAGTTTCTTTTCCATCAGTCAACATTTCACGATGTCCTCCTCCCACTGAATCACTACGCACTTCTTGCTATAGCTTGTGAGGGTGCATAATGGATCACATCAGAGAGGCCCTTTTGTATGTTAGTGCCTGCTAAGGGTGTTCAAAATACACCAACTTCTTTGTCCGCGCTAAACTTACCTCTTTCTTAACCGCAGGGTCGTTTATTTCAATGTATAGTTTATTGGCGAGTCTTGCTGTCTTATTCGCCTGTAAATAAAATTTAAATCAAAATTGGTCTTTACAGAATTACTGTCGTTAAAATTGATGGTGATGATGATCATGAAATACTATAAAATCAAAATGAAAGCGTGGGAATATCTGGCCCTTAAAGTATCATAGACACTCAACTAGTAAATATTCGCCTAGTGTTGTTAAGAAGTTCCCTGAACCCTATAAAATTTTGGGAAAGTTATTATCTTATTTAAAAAGCCTCGCTACTCTATCGTATCTGGAGCCAGTTCAGTCCACTCCAGGTACACCCGCTTTCTTTAATAATAGCACAAAATATGTGCAACAAATCAAGCTACTCCGTGCTGTACATTTAAATATCCGTGAACAAAGACTAAACGATTATTCTACGAGCCCTCCTGCTGGAGTATATAAGTTATTTTTAAGTGTATTCTTTAATGACGCTGTCACCAAGGTTAGGTATATGGCTTAGGTTACAGATTAATGAATGTGTATGGATCATTGGTGGAATGATAAGGACAGGGGAAAACTGAAGCAGTGCTCCGACGAAGATCTACCCCTGTGCCAATTTATCCACCACAACTCTCACATAGACTGGTCTTGGATGGAACCCGGGCTTGTGCAGTGAGAGGCCGGCGACTAACTTTCTGAGCCATGGTAGGGCCCCAGACGCTTATTTTCGGATAAAGTTAGAAACTTATATAGCACTAACAAATGCACTATTCTCTATTTGTTCGTATTATATTTTTCATAGCTGCTACATGTTTCGGCGTTATATCTTGCCATCTTTAGTGAACCGACACAAAAGTTGGCTTGATATAACGCCGAAGCATGTAGGAGTTATGTAAAAAGATAATACGAACAAATAGAGAATAGTGCAATTTTACTTTGGTTAAGTGAGTGAATACTAAGAGAACAGTGCATTTGTTGGTGTTATATGTGTTTCTATGTTTGTCATAGTGCACGGGATATACAATTTACGCGTAAAAGCTTATTTTCTGAGTTTGACGAAGGAATGGGTATGGGAAGAAAATGGATAATATTTGGACACTTACCTCTGAAGTACATGCAATGCAGGCGTGAAACACAATTGTTAATTTAAGTACACACCAAGCACAGTAAGCTACAAGAACATAACCCTGGGTTGTTTCTTTAGAATACTCGCAGATAATAAGGAAAACACAGAACATTGACACTGTAATCGTCACAAATATGTTTGCAATATTGAGCAGTATTGGAAGAGAATACACAGAATTTATAAGTGTCAGTAAGTCACATAACTTTCCGTGGATAACGGCCAGGGATCTGCAGTTGTCCATCATGTCCCTTGTATTATCTCGAAGTAAACAATTAACTTCCAAGATATCAGTTGATATCTTGATGTTTGATTGCGTGCTATTTTCTTGTCCCTGTGATTTTCCGTACAATGTTCTAGTATTCAAATTAATGATTTGCTTATTGATAATGCCAAAATAACAACAACAGAGATGTGCAAGACATGAAAACTGAGTGAGGACGACATATGGACTGCAATAAACAATAATGTAGATGGGGAAGTACGTCAAAAAATTAATAACATCGTACTGCATCTGTAAGGATGTAAATGAACACGCAGCTGATATAAATCCTAACGCCAACTTCAAAGAACACGTGTAAGTAAAGTACGAACGTGTCTTTTCCAGAAACATTGGTCCGATTATGTAATCCACAGAAGAAATTCTTCGTAATGTCTTGGCTACTTCCTTACATTTAATTAAGGCATTTCCCATCGAAACAGCATATGTGAATGCAAAAGCCACGGACTCGAATTTGATAGCGGTGTCCAACACAGGCGTATGAAACAGATTTATTCCAATGAAAAAACGCACGCCAAAAAAGAAAAAGCGAAACTGATGCAACGAATCCCGTACTTAGAATGAACGAGGGTGTGGAGAATTCTAGTATCCCATCACATGAGATAGTACAAGGATTTAGCCCCAGGTATTTTGAGATATAGAAAAGAACTTTCAAGTTTCTTATACTGCTCATTTTTATAGAGTTATAAATGGTACTTCGTCAGTATTTCTTTGCTCCATGTAGTCATTTTAGATAGCTTGAAGTAAACTGTACTAACGGTGTGTCTGGGACCTTCAAATGATACATTCTATTAACTTACAGTACAATATTTTATGTATTGTAGGCCAGTATCTCCCATCGCACTTAAGCAATACCATTAGGAAAATACAGTAAACATATCTTCCATCTCCCACAATAATTAATATAAAATGTTTTTTATCATGCGGAAATATTTCTGTGTGGTCGATATTTCATAATTAAGTTAATGCATTTCACAATATCCATCAATTAAGCTTACTTTCCTTTTTTTCTGTGCCATAAAGCGACTTTATAGAATGGTGAAAAAGTTTTAAATTTCGTGTACAGTCATCCCACGCGTTTCGTGGGGGTTAGGTTCCGAGACCCCCTGCGAAAAGCAAAAATCCGCGAATAATTGACCGTCTTCCCCCCCCTCCCGCCCCCCCCCCCCCCCCCACAAAAAAAACGATGTTTTCGATTTTTTAGTGTTTTCTTTATAATCATGTAATTTAATGTTTCTTTTTGTGTTCAAATCCATTTTTAGTCATTTAACCACAAAATAGTGAAAGTGAAAAATGAAAAGCAATTTAATTAATTTTTTACGCGCTTTTAATGTTATTTTGTGACTGGTTCACTTTTCGCTGGTCGCAGTTTGCTTTCTTTGCACAAACACTGTGATGGGGAGCTGCTTCTCCCCCCTCCCCCCCCCCCCCCCTCCCTTCAACTACTTGAACGTCATGCGACATGCCTCGAAGACCTGTTCCGAGTTGTCGAACAATTTTGATGCTCCTATCGATTGAGCGGTCCGTGTCACGGATTCTCTCTATCAGTTTTCGGAGGGCCTGTAATTTTTTCCCATGGCGCAACAGCCCTTAGTGAGCCAGGGCCTCCTCATTATCGAGGCTTCATGATCACACGCAGTTAAGACACACCACACTTTGTAGTACTCCTCTGAATAGGCCTCTACCTGAGAACACACAACACTCGCAAGAGACAGACATCCATGCCCCTGACGGGATTCGAACCCACAATCCCAGCAAGCGAGCGGCCGCAGACCCACGCCTTAGACCGCACGGCCACTGGGATCGGCGAGGTCCTGTAACAGCGCTGCAAAAGACGCGAGTGTCCGTTGCTGTGCTTCCACTTGCTCTTGCCCTTATAGAATGATCTGGAAAGTTTGGGGAATTTCGTTTTATTTTTACTCTTGGATTGACCTGGCGAATTTGCGAAACCGCGAACTACGAATGTGCGAAAATGTATTGTAGTGTAGATGTTACGTTACTTTGTAAAACCAAAACACATCATCTTCCATCATCCCTTCTTTTTACCAATTTTTCCAGAATCTGAGTGGCGTGTTCGACAGCCAGCTTAATCCAACTTGGTAACTGAATTCCAAGTTTCTACTTCCTGTCTCCGTGTTGAGAGATTCAGTTATCTGTACACAATTGAGCTCTATTGTTGTATTCGTACTGCGCGACCATTTCGTGCAAAACATACAGAATCTCACCGCTGCCAACCATTGTAACGGCGGGGGTTGCGGTTGCGAGATTTCGACCCGCTATCCCTGCCGTAAGTTTGTTAGTTTTGCACTCTGGTTACGCTCGTGGTTAGGTAGCGTAAGTTCCCCCACATAGGATTCTGGAAGAAGGGTCCGAGCGGTTTATGAAGTTTGATGCCCTGGTTAAAGTGTTCTGATCGTCGCCCTACCTGGCACGTACACACATAGCACGAGTGTTAAACACACAAAGATTTATTCTATAAAACTACAACAATGAATGAATTAATAAATGAATGCGACTATTACTGAATTGAAGGTCTAGTCACTGCCGACTTTAGGGCGGCACGGGAACAGCGTGCCTGTTCTAACTTCCTCTCCACCATCCGGAATTTCCATCACGTCAAAATTAATACACAAATATTCCCAATTTCTACTATGGTTCGCTTTTGGTGATCAATATATTTAACAACGCTTACCTGCGGTAAGTAAAAGCACAATTAATAATTTGAACATCTCTTCAGTTCTTCCGGTCCGGTCAGTCTCTCTGTGTGCATCACTCACAACCGCCACCCTGAGAATGCCCACAAATCTACAAATTTCCACCTACTCCCGCTATACCAACTTCCGGTCAGCAACCAAATGCGAACTCAATTCCCTGTTGCCATGCGCTAAGTCAGCAGTCGCTAGGCCTTGCATCTTAGAACAAACAAAACAAAATAAAGTAACGTAACATCTACACTACAGTATGTTTCAGGCAAAGTGTGGAATTAGGCATTATATAAAATTACTAGGCGATTTATTAAATTATTGACTGTTTTAGGCCAGGTGTGAAATTTTCAGGTCCTAATTCATTTGCGCGTTGCTTAGGCATTTTTTAACGTAGTCCTAAATGTGTTCCTGTTTAATGACACTGTCACTCCCCAAGGACACGTGTGAGTGAATATGTATATGGCACTGGTGGAATGGTAATGACAACATAAAACCGAAGTGCTCGGAGAAAAATCTGTCCCAGTGCCACTTTGTCCGCCACAAATCCCTCATTAATGCATGGGAATGAGCCTGAACCTCCGCAGTGAAAGGCCGACGACTTTAGCCATGGCACGGCCTGAGTTCTGACCGCTTTAGCCATGGCCCTACTCCATTGGCGTCCTACAGACAGATTTAGGAAAAATGTCACTGGGATAAAAACGGACATCGAGTGACAGTGTCATTCATGCGCGTAAATAGGGAAGTGCAACTGCATATGATAAAGAACTTACAGCTGAGCAGCTGAACAGTGTTGCGTGTTAAATTTCACGTTATATTCACCGTGCATCATGCTATCAATCAAAGACTTCCCTTTTACCAACATATGCACTATATTCTTACAATAATATCGTACACACCTGCATATGTTTCGGCCGGTTACCGGCCATCCTCAGGGGGTCAAAGACTTTACCATAGACTATACATCATTTATAAAAATTTGTACAACCTCTTAGAGTAAAACACTGTTTCAGTAAAATTGTGGTTCCCAATGAGTTCAACTTTAAATTCTAAGGAATATGTAAAATACAGAAATTGAAATTATAAAATTTTTACATGTTCTTTGTATTATTTAAAAATTACTGGCAGTCGGTCTTGTAAGTTGGAATCGTAGAAATGTGCAGATTTCTGTGTTCTGTTGTTGCGTATTATTCCTTGCGTGCTACACCATTTGGCTGCGTAGTGGCTAGTGTTATTGTAAGAATATAGTGCATGTGTTGGTAAAAGTGAAGTCTTTGAGGGTTGCGTGTGCTCCGTTTTGTTTATTTATTTTGCTGCGAAAGTGCGAGTTGAAATTGGACTAGGATGACGACGTACGTAGCGACGACACCGACAATCTGGAAAAGAGGAAACGACTACCTTTAACTGTCACAAGATTAGAATTGATCTAAATTATATTTGACATTTCATCTTCCACCTCACACAAAATATACTCGATTACAAAGGAGCATTGTATACGCCTGTTTAAGGATATAGTCGCTCCATTTTCTCATGACTGTATGTGCTATACCGTCTTTGCTCGGCTCTCACACCGAGGGCTCCCAACCGACCGTTACAGTTTTGACGCCCTGCACAGCCCTTCCGGAGTACCGGGCTCTCTCCTTGTCGAACCGGAATCGGGATCAGAACTGTGCACAGCGTTGGTAGAGCTGCCACCACCTACGAGCTCTTATTTTGCTACAGATATTGCTGATACTGTGATCTAGCTCCGTAGGTAAGTTAGCTGTGTCTGGGTGAAGGTATCTGCTACTGGTTTTAACCCTCTCCGGGACGTGGGATTAGGAAGGGAAAAGTGCGCCCGCTACGGTCCAACAACGTACCTACTACTGCTTTAGGCAACCAAACAGCTGAGTGCTTATAAACTACCATTTATTCACAAGCACAATATAATTGAATAAATCAAGAACTGAAACTAACTAACCAATTACCCAATTACACAAAGTTTACTAACATTGTCAATATTCCTCTGAGCACCGGATCCTACGGATCAAAAGTTACTATTTCCTCAAAGCGACCCCTATCTGGGCTCTTCTACTCTCTCCATGGGAAACCGCTGCTGGATACGAACACCCAGAGCAGAGTCACGGGCAGTCCTCCAGGCATGTCAGTCGGCCTTCTCGTCTGCACAATTCGGCTCCACCTCAGTTCGTGAGTCTCACCAAGAGCCCACCTCGGAGTCGTTACCCATCTCAACTCACTCTGTCTCTGTTCTTACCAGAATCCCCTTAGAAACGTCCTGCATACTTTTCTTTCTACTATGCCAGGTCATCATTCCACCTCCCCTAGCTACCGGGTGAAGTGCTGATCACAATAAAATGGCCGCTTTTACGGGCCGGTATCCTCAGCGGTGCATGACACTACAGTGTGACGTATTTAAAATGTGTGAGGAAAACTGTATAGTCTAGTAATATTGACTATTGAGAGAGTTGGTAAATATTGTCTGCTTCGACTGTCAATCATTCTGTCGGAATGGCGAAACTCGGGGAACCTTAACTGAGTAGGAAAACCGCGTGAATAAAATTCAGTTTCGGTTCGCTTTTAGAATAAAATTAATTTTTTGATGTGATGTGAAGGTTTCATATTAGTGAAAATTATGCTTTTGTCTTCTGCTGTCTCCCTGTAATTTCGCAGCGTGTTACGAACGTTTCGGAGAAGCCTGTTGCCTCCATGTTAAAAAAAATACGTGAAGATGGAAGCACAGTGTTCCTCCGAAATTCTCGTAGTCGCCTACGTAGTTACACGGTGTTATAATCTGCAGTCCCATTACATGAGTTAAGTTTGTTTTTAGTATTCTTGAGTGTTTAACCCTTAGTGAAATTACCTGCATGTTTGAGCGTTTTCAACTAAATAATTCCATTTACCTTTTTAATTAGGTAACTAATTTACAGAGCAACTAATGTGTAATGAAGTACTGCACTTATTAAAGTATTATACAGGGTGTTCAAAAATAACTTTGTAGTGAATAGGGCAATTGAACGCGCACAGTACAAGACATCAATTGACTTAGTGCCACGTATAAAACACACTCACTCTACTGAGTTGGCAGTATGTGGTATATCACAGAACTGGTTGTTTGCAATGCACCATTATCGCACGTACACACTTAACTGTTCTTGATGCTGAAATTTACTGCATAGTTAAGTTCGACAAAATCCGTACTTTTAAACCAAGCGATAAGGTATTGACAATGCTAAATTTCTAGACTTATCAAAATATCATCCAGAACATTATCTCACCGCGTATAGAAGAGTAACGTCTAGAGGAAACAGTCCGCAGGCAGTGAACTGGACCTTCCGATGTAGCAGCTGCAGTGAGAAGAGTTCAAGCTGGAACACAGAGATATTCGTCACGAAATTTCTAAACTATTTTTGATTTGATAGGTTGCTTGAATAAATGAATTAATGAATGAATGAGTGAGTGAGTGAGTGAATGAATAGGCCTATATTTTTATGCCTCGTCAAATTAATGCAGGATATTTTTTAACATAAAAATAATGTATAATGTTAGTATAAAAATAGTACCGAACACTTAGGGCCTCTTGCGATGGAATGTACACTGTGGGATCCCAGAGTTTTCATGAATGAAACTCTGGCCCGCATAGTAAGGTTAAAATTTGATAAAACGGGCAATTAGTTATCACTTTTCTCCTTTTTGACATTTTTGTTATGTTGTAGTTGTCCTCATTCTCTATGTCGTTATGTACGTATTTATATATTACTGTCTTATTTCGAACTTCGTAAATATTCCCTATTACGCACACTGTGTACCTGTGTCATTTTACGCAATGTAGGTAGTGTACAGTTGTTACAAGCTATCGTTAATTTTGTTATAGTGTCCTTTTTGTGTATCTCGTGTTGTATACTTCGCATACTTCGTGTTTTATTACACTTGTATGCATTTCGTATTGTATGTTTGTTGTGCAGTCATTCGTGTTGTATTGTGCTGCCTTCTGCAGGTGTGACGAATAAAGCGTGCCGGAATCCAGCCTACAGTTTAAGTGTTCTAGCAAATAGAACATGGAACGAAGTGTCATTTAATCGTTGCAACCTGATGTGTTGTAAAGTAATTCAATTCAGAATGTATTCAACGTATCAACTTGTTCATATTATTTAATACTGGACGTCATATTTCGGTGTCGACGCGCAATGGTCAGGCCTCAAAAATTAAATGTATAAAACGGAAATGTCAACTTTTAAAACTCTTTTTGCTCCGTCGTTTTGTACAATTTCCGCTCACCTCATCTCCCTCCATTTATTTGCCCTAATAACATTTTTAATGAGTACAAATTACGAAGCCGCTGTGTACAGTAAATCCCACTGTTACTTCTGCTTCCTGTATCCAGTCCTATATTAACGGTGAGATATCAGCATGGATCAGTATCTCTTATTTCTTCCAGCCTTATCCGTAAATTTCCTCACCTCCTGTCTGATATCAGGATCCCAAGTCGTGCTCATCAGTTTGTGCACCAGGACTGCAGTGCGGTTCGCCTAGAACAGAATAGCTTATGAGATAAAGGGAATTCGAGGTACTTCTCTATATAGGCTTTGTAACACTAAAGTAGTGAATTCAAATCGACTCGTGTGTACAAAAAGTATAATGATTCGAACACGCAGGGTAAATGCATATATACCTACAGGATGATTATAAATTTTCGTTACATTTCAGTTTAAGTAAACTAATGTGTGTAAGGTAATCAAATCTGTAGAGAGGTTAGAGACAGTTTGATTTATCGTTTGAAGATCTGAGTAGATAATTTGGAGATGAAATAAGCGGCGGTTAAAAGTTCTTTGTGACAGTTCGGTTCAACATCGATGTTCTGTGGAGAATTCTGTTACAGTGACAAGGAACTCTTACTGTAAATATGAATTCAATGCGTGGATGAGTCACTCTAATGTTGCAAAGCAAAGGTAAAGCAACCCCATTACAGGCCTAGACACGCCCTGAGGGGTCCAGGAGGTTGAGGCTCCCAGATTTGTAGACAATCAGCACATGAAGGTGGTAAGGTTGTCAGCCCTACGCACCGGCCGCCTTTACCCCCAGGAAATATTCCTGGTACTCATTTCTGTTAAGAGGCTGAGTCGACCCCAGGGCCATAGTGCGACCGAAACGATTATGTCAAGGAATTAATTCGTGACATCATCGGGAATCGAACCCGCGACGTTCCGGTTTGTAGCGTAGTGCCTCAACTACGCCACCGCGCGCCCCACTCTAATGTTGCATGTTTATTAAATAATTACTGCCGCTTTTAATAGCGCTGAAACAGTGTCATATTTGACTGCCAGTAAATGTTTCAAAGTGCGGTAACGAATATTTGTTATTCAAAGAAGAAAGACTGTCAGATTAAGTGTTTTTAAATCCACGCCATTTATTTAAAACGCATTTTGTAACATCGGCTTAGATGTTTTAAAAAAAACATTTTTTCAGTGACGAAACAGCGTGTTAGGTATTAAAGACAAGGTTTATACATGTAAGCGCTCTACATGTCTTTCGTTCAAAACCCTGCAAGGCTGCGTTTATACCACCTGTCCTACGAGGAAATCTGAAATGCGGTCACCTTAGAACGTCGATTTCTTAATACACATTTTTTCCTGTGGCGCTTCGGCCCATATTCGAGCCATGGCCTTCCCGTACAAGGCTTCGCGATCACAGTCATTTTAGACACACCACACTCGGTAGGACTCCTCTGGTCGATTGATCAGCCCGACGCAGAGACCTCTACCTGACAACACACAACACTCACAAGAGACAGACATCCATGCCTCCGGCGGGATTCGAACCCACAATCCTAGTAAGCGAGCGACCGTAGACCCACGCCTTAGACCGCACGGCCACTGGGATCGGCCTTAATACACTTAGGTGAGTATAATTTCCGCACACTTGAAGTGCATCAAAGATTGTCGGTAATTCATGTTTATGGCTGTGTGAAGACAGGACAACTAAACAGATAAATGCATGGTATTAGCCTTGCTTGCAGCCAGACAACATGCAACCTCCAATTCAAAATGTTATTATCGTAAATAAAAACCAGATGGAAGAGCTCTAACACGTAACAGCACACACAGGACACACCACAAGGCAGGCCAATAACACGACTATAACAGGGAAGCACAAAGGTGTGTGTCCACAGGACAGTTGCGCAGTTTATATTCCTGCTTGTGTGTGAGGCAGAGCCAAACATCGTGTCGTATTGGATAGCATTACGCACGTGTAGACGAGGCCTACTGGCTGGGAATGTTGGCTGTGGACCCTGATGTCGCAAATAAAGATTCATCAGCGGAGATTTTGCTCGTATGATTAAATTTTAGTAATCCTTTTAAATTGAAAAGCATCTCAAATACAAGTTTTAATATTGAAAGCAGTGATATTCAAACTTATTTCAGCTCCGAGGGCGAATTTCATGTTTTCCGCAAGCACATGTCTTTTATAGTGAAACTGATAAATGTAAATGTTATAATCTTTAATGGAATTTCTAATATTCCTCCCGTCTTTATTCATAATCGGCGCTGCGTTTATTTTCAGTGTAAATCACCTGTAATCAAATTTTAGTTCTCGTAAGCGTGTATGAATATTTTATTCTTAAAATATTTATGTTTTAAAAAGCGTTATTACATCTTTGCAACCATAAAGTATATACTGTTCGCTGCAGGGGTTCCGCGAAAATTGAGATTTTGTCAGAAAGGTTCCACAGACATACTATACTGCGAGCCAGTTGATGAATTGCTGAATGCAAATGGCTCTTGCGTAGAGACTGTGCGTTCGTGTAATTTGCTGCTGATTATGTCAAATAACGACACACACACACATTCGTTTACACGAACGACTTACGTTGTTTGAGCACAATCCGCAAGCGTAGATTATAAAGATAAGCTTTGTCCAGTGGAAGCATTTGTCAACTAACGAATGAAAACAAGGAATAGCAGATTTTCGACCCAAATTTGAGAAAATAATACGAAATAGTTTTTGTGTTGAGCGAAATAAACTAAATCCAACGTCTATCAGTATGATAGGAGAGTAAACACAGTTTAATAATTGGGCGATATCACATAAAGTGCCGTGAAATGCTTGTAAGTATTCTAGGGATCTCAGAGTAGCTGGTGGATAAACAGTGGTAAGCTGTGTGGTACTCTTGGCTCTAAATTTGACGTTCCCCAGCTGTGTGTTAATGTTAGCAAAACACTGTTTCACGAAGAGAACAAAATTAATGAATTGTAGTTCTATAACATACATCCAGAAGTCGGTGAAGGTGTACAATACATGACGTGGGAGAGAAATCAAACTTTCTCCCATATGAAACCATTCAAACGTGTTTGATAACAGTATTACTGTAATTCCTAAGCACAGCTGAGCAGTAACAGGAATAGTTTTGGTGTGGACATAATCTGTTACTAACTGGTCACTCAACTCTTGTAAATTTTTAGTTATTTTATATATATTTACTTCGTTACAAAAACAAAGGATGATAACAGTTACGTGGGATATCGTTTTAGAAACTACAGTCAACATTTCTGAAACACAGAATACTTCAAATTCCAAGTTATGTAATTCCATAAATGCCAGAGCTGCTGTAAAAAGAAAGTTTACAACGACGGTTGCTATAGCAACGATAGATTTTCCGCATGCAGAAGGGCCTTGGTTCCATGTAAATCCCACCAATCCGAGACACTTAGACACGCGAAGCAATAGTGTCATAGCTGAAGTATTGCTTGTTCTGTGAGCTTGTAACATGACACTCGAGAAACGGAATTGGATGAACCACTGCATCTAACGGTTTTACACGCTTCGGCACGAAATTTGTGAATGTCGTAAAACTGATTTTGTGGGGTTCGTAGTGCTTAGTCGATAGAGCAGTTTCGTTACTTGAGTTTGGTTGAGTATGCTGCATTAAGCAAATGAGTTTCCTCTGAGTCGCATAACTTGAAGTACAGCTTCTGCTGTTAGAAGTACAATAAAGTGCAATGACAGCCTCTACACTCATCAGGTACTGTTTCTAGGCATGTAACTTCGCAGAGCCCAATGTTAAGAGGAGGGATTACATTTTGTATACAGAGAATGGAAATTTTACACTCTTCAGGACTGACATATTATTCGTTTATTACAAATTTGTATTGGGTATTAGAAAGTGTAGATTCCGCCTTGTATGTACTGTCTCGTGTTCCTTATTGCCTTCACATGAAATCCCGCACCGTTGAATGTCCATTGATGTAGAATTGCGTGTGCCTGAATAAACAAGTGGATTAATGTCTCGGGTATTCCAGAGTATTGTGACGGTCTGTATTTTCCGGCATAGATAAAAAATTAATTTTGAAACATTAAATCCATGGACTTCGCGTACCATTTCGTGTCAAAAAGAACAGCAAAAATTACAGCGTTACTCTTGGGGGGGAGGGCAGGATCGGTTTCGGTCCCCGGGGTAATAAAATTGTTCAAACTTACTAATTTGGACCCGATACATACAGCTTTACTCAGCTTCTGTGCCCGAAATGTAGTGTTTTGTTTTTCTCGTTATTTTAAAGACGGACCATTGACAAAATAGACAAAGTGAATGATACGGAATGTTAATACGACGTCTTCAGAATCGTGTACAGAGATGTGAATAGCAAAAATGCCTTACTTTTCACTGTTTTCATGTCATTGATTGGTATTAATGCTGATATATCCGATATTAAAGTAATGGAAACTTCAATTACATTAGATGAATTAATGGCGTTCTGTGGAACAATAAGGTAAATTACCGAATAAAAACAAGTAGCGCTACATGAATTGAATAAACGAGGAAGGAATCCATTAAGGCACATTTGAGAATTAAACACGACACGTAACCTTAGGAATAACTTATAACTACTTCAGATAATGAAGTTGTGCCCTAATTTGTTGATGCTTCATGTACTTCTAGTAACTTCAATTAGATTACTGCAGTTTTCGCAGTTGGTCTACATTTTGGTTCATCTTGGTTTGAGAAGCGGAAGCACGTGAAGGTTTTGCCATGACTAAAATATTCAACACACCCGAGACTGATTCAGCTGTGAAATTAATGTACTATTGTTCAAAAGTTCTTGGTTTGATACCTTTTATGCACATTGCCAAGACGTCGACTTTCGAGTGTAAAATTTCTTTACCGTCTTTGTCATGGACCATATTTTTTATGTTATTCTATGGCACTGTGTACATTGCTAATTTAATACACGAGATAAGCATCTATGACCGGAATTCGGTGTACGAAACTGTGGGCATATCAGTGAAGTTGTATGCTGCTTGTTCCTATCCCATTTCCGTGTTGGTTTTGTGGTGTAACCGGAGAAGTGTGATTAAAGTTATAGACAAATTAATTCAGCTTGACCGTACACTAAGGCCGAAAAACAGCAAGAAGCTTATTTACGTCATAATTCAGCTGTGCATTGCCTTTACCTTAGTAGCATCATCTACAATGCATTATTGGCTTATGGCCAGTGTGTATACAAATACTTTCCTTATAATCGTTCCAATTGTGTTTTCAGTTCTGGTTGTCGAATTACACTTCTCAAACTTCGTTCGGTTGTTGACACAACACTTCTTAGATATAAATTCTGTGTTAGAGGTTGCCTGTTGTTTGCCAGAGAAGCACAGAGATGTTGTGATCTCTACAGGTTCTTTGAGATCCACGCGGTTACTTGTATCACTTCATGATTCTGTGTGTGATGTTAGTGTGCTGGTCAACTCCATATATTCGCCCATCATACTACTTGGTGTAGGAAGCAGTTTTGCAAGTGCCGTTTATGTTGTTTACTTTATTGTAGCAAGAGTTTTGGGCTTTAACACCCCTGAGGTGAACGTAGCTATGCTCATTAGTCTGTTGGTGTGCACATTTAAGCTACTTAATGTGATACGACCATGTTACACGTGTAGCTGTGAGGTAAGGAATGGTAACACTGTCACAAAAGTTACATTACGTTACGTTAAGTAAATTTGTTTACATGCGGAATTATTTTGTAACGTAAAGACTTTTCGAAGTTAGCAATTATTATTATTTATTATTATTATTATTATTGTTGTGAGCACATCAAGGATGATGACATGGGTGGGGCATGTAGCATGTATGTGAGAAATGCGTAGAGCAATTTGGTCGAGGAAGGCCGATACGACTTGAAAAACTGAGGCTGGATACTAGGAAAATATTAATATTCATTATAAGGAAGTGGGATATGTGGGGGGGGGGGGGGTAGAGTGGAGTCGCCTGGCTCATAATAGGGTCAATCGTGGGCTGTTTTAAACACGACGTGGAGAGGTTGTTGACTAACACCAAATGAGGTGGCTTAAACAGTAACTCTTCTGACTTGTACTCGGGATGTGCCGGGTTTGAATCCCGGTAGGGACGTCTGATAACCTAATGTTTTTTTTCTGATTTTTTCCAGTCTCGCCCAGCAAATGCTGGGATAGTACATCAGGTTAAGACACGCTCACTTGCTTTACATTGATTTCAATTTATTATTCGGTAAGCAACCTACCAGTGACCGCTATAAAAGCTACTGACGTCGTTAAATAACCAGTAAATAAATAAATAATAAACTTTGAGTAGTTGAATGACACACATTTCAAGGGTTCTCACCGTGGAGATAGTACATTTTGTCATATCCGTCGTCCTGCCCCCTCATTCAGAAAAATATACACAATTCTTAATTGTTTAATGACGTCTCTAGAAGTAAGATACACTAGAGACAATCATTAGCTGACATTTCATTACGCAGCATCTCGCGTCTTTCATCATAATCTTCATCGTATCTCCAACTCTTCAAGCAGTACAAGGTTGTCTCAAAGCGTCTGAAGTCCGTTGTACTTATCATCTCCGCGAGCCCCAGTATTTCCTTCCATGACCACATCACAGACGCTGGTCATGAACTGTGCGAAATGGCCAGTTTTAGGTACTTGGGAAGTTAACATAGTCACGGACACGAAGACAAAAGGCACTTTGTATCCGTGTCACTCTTTCCTGGCACTTGCATTTCACTGCCTTGTGCAATACGTTTTATTTCTCAAACCCCTTGACTAGATATTGTAATCGATTAATGACAGAAACTTACGCAGGGAACTACGGAAGTCTACCCTATAGTAGACGAATCCATTTGATTATAAAAACTTTCGGAACATTTAAACTATAAACATTTCAATTAAATTAAGTTATGGACCAACTGATGCACACTAAAAACCACTTTTTTAAGTAGCTTCATTATTAAAATTGTTAAAAATTGTACCCCTACACGTGTTTCGATCCTAGGATCATCGTCAGGGGGTTTTTTGCTAAAAGCTACAGTCTCTTCAACACATGATTTAAAATATTCTATCTGCACTTTAAAACATAAGTTAAAATCTTGTAAAAAGATTCGCTAAAAGTTGTAAAATTATAAAAGCACTGTAGATGGTAGATTGTGGAACTGCTGGCGTGTTACTCCTCACCGCACAACACGTAGTACACTCCGCTCCACGCAAAAACATTTCATATGCTTTTAATACCACACGCCAGCAGTTCCACAATCTACCATCTACAGTGCTTTTATAATTTTACAACTTTTAGCGAATCTTTTTACAAGATTTTAACTTATGTTTTAAAGTGCAGATAGAATATTTTAAATCATGTGTTGAAGTGACTGTAGCTTTTAGCAAAAAAACCCCCCTGACGATGATCCTAGGATCGAAACACGTGTAGGGGTACAATTTTTAACAATTTTAATAATAAAGCTACTTAAAAAAGTGGTTTTAGTGTGCATCAGTTGGTCCATAACTTAATTTAATATGACGAAGATGCACGGTTGCAACAGTGTGAAATTTATAAACATTTCAGTTACAGTTGTAGGTAAAGTAACTGCTTTGCAGCAGAGAACGTTTTGAGAAGATTATGGTAGCCCAACAGGTGAAGTAAGCTCCAGTTTTGTATGAAACCCGAAGGTTAATGAAACTTACAAATGCCCGCTGCTGTAATCATGAACCAGTTTATTCCACACCACACCTGCATGAACTATTTCTTCAAGTTTTATGTTCATATCCTAAAGTATGTGCCTGAGTCTTTCAAGTGGCCTGTTACTTATGTTCCTTACGACAAAAATTCTTAACGAACTTAATTCTTTCCATTGGCGCAACATGTTCTGCCCGTTCCAAGCATGTTTATCCGATCGTTAATGGCATGTGTTATGATGTGTTAAAATTTTTACCTCAGTATTGTGACATCTAATTGGACAGGTTGGTTACGTTTCCACCTTAACAGTTAATTCGTCCCTTGATATACTTCACATGCCTAGCTATAGATAAGGAATGATATGGAATAAGAAACTTGTGTGACTTCAGTAAGAAAGGTCCTAATCACACAAAAGGGAAACGACTTGTTATACAGATTGTGACGTACAGATTTCAAAACTGAACATAAAATGAAACTCTACATCTTAATGGCATATGATACATGTACAGTGTGCCACAAAGTCCCTTCGGGGTTTTGAAAAATTGTGGACCGCAAACAAAGTGAGCTAGCCACATGCGGTTTGCGGCAGATTACAGTGAAACTCTGGAAGTTTTTTACTGACCTCAGTAGATCTCGATGTGGGCTCCCTTGGTAGCACGGAGAACGTCCAGACGATAATCGAGCTCTTGCCATGTTCTGTGGAGCATGTCCGCTGGAATAGCCGAGATCGCATTCCTGATACGGGTCTTCAGGTCATCAAGTCCGTTAACTGGTGTTCGGAACACATTGCTCTTGACATAACCCCACAGGAAAAAATCCAGTGGTGTTATGTCTGGTGAACGTGGAGGCCAAGGCATTGGACCGTCTCTGCCATCCCACACAACGCGCGCGTTCCTGCACAGTCGCCATTTCACAACTGACTGAGAAACGTAAAGATGGCCGCTTATGCCATCTGTTGGCGGCAAAAAAAAAACTTCCAGAGTTTCACTGTAATCTGCCGCAAACCGCATGCGGCTAGCTCAATTTGTTTGCGCACCACAATTTTTCAAAATCCCGAAGGGACTTTGTGGACAGACTGTATTGTGGTAGAAATGCATCGACGTTTTAGGGGCTCGTCAGAAACTTCGGAACACTTCTATAGACTACATGGCGTCACACGCCAGAATATAGCACTCTTAATAATCACCACCGTGAGAACTGCATAAGTTACTGCACATGAAATATTTCTGTCTTGAGAAGATTTTGATAATGTTGAATGAGCACTTTACATAAAACGTAGTACCTGATGTGCAACCATCATCTTGTTGATGTGGTAAAATAGCTAAAAAATGTTGCCATCTTCTGTCCCTGTGACGTAACATGAACCAGCAAGGCACTTCGAAGGCAACGAATAGTGTGAAAAGGATGTAATAATTTGAAATGAACAGTAAGAAAAGTGTTCTGAGGTATTTTTTTAGAACTGGACATAAGAGTTATTGATAAAGAAATATTTTTTCCGTGTTATATGGAAACGTTAAGATTTGTTGTCCAATGTAACAGGGCTGTAAACATTGTGTTTGAAAATACGCCTCAGGTACAGGCACTAGTTCATCCAACCTCACCGGACTGTTACACAAAGAGTTCTTAATGTCCTGTTGCAGGCTAACAGGACGCCAGCTTTGGTTCACAGTTTGATCAGCAGGACTGCAGAATCAGGAATCAAGGAGGAGGTAAATGTTGAGACAGACCGACTTCCTCCATAAAGTAAGAGTCTTTCTAGAGAAGCTTACAGACGGTAAATTGCACAAGAAATTACAGTAAACTTGTGAAAATATAACTTTATTACCCGCCATTGCGTGTTATCGTAAGCCAGTTGAATCCAGCCCACTCCTACGTGTTCTCTTTCTTTTAAAGATGTATTTTAATATTATCTTAAACACTTAGGACTCCCAAGGGGTTTCTTTTCCCTTCTGGTTTTTTAACTAAATCTTTGTATGAAAGCAGCTAATCAACTAACGCCATATAGGACTGTCCTTCTTAAGAAGCTACTGGTTTCTCAGCTATTTTAAAACTTCGCCGCATTTTATGGAACCCGAAACTTCATTAACGTGTTCAAAAGAACCTGCCATTTGCCCACACTCTGAGCCCCATTAACCCAGTTCACGCCCTCTCATTCCAGGTAAATAATATCCATCTTTATAATATGGAGAGATATTGTATGACATTTTGTAACGTGTTGGTTTTTTAGGTTTGTAGTTAGTACCCCTCTCGCTTAACCCCGCAAGCTGGAGGACCACCCGTTCTCTGATGTCCGCTGTTGTATATGCAGTATATTCAGTATCTTTTAACTCATATACAAGTACCTATGCCCATGTGGATCCGTTTTGAAAAGCTGGTTGTTGCTCAGCTGCTAAGGAATTTATCTACTTTTCAGAGTAACTGGAAGGCTCTTTAGTGTTCATAAGGCGAAGCGACTGACTCCTTGAACCGCTGGAATGCGGACCATGCCTTGATTCCCTGTTCCTTTAAGGGCCAGTGTGATTTTTTCTTCCCTTCTACCCTTAGGTCTTCCCACGTCTCGTTCCTAAACAGATCAACATTCTCGTTTCAGCTTCAACTGTTCTCACTACAACTGCTGCACAGAAAAGTCCAGTTCACAGCCTGCGGGTTCTTCCCCGTGGACTTCACTCTTCTCTACTCTGTGAGTCACGTGATAAATTAATATAGAGCATTTAAATTCTAACACGTCACCTCTAAGCGTGAGACGATTGGCGACTGAGGGGAGGTGATTTTGTGATTGTCACTAACGTGTGAAAATATTGTACGAGCGTCCTTGTTTAGCCTTCGTGTGCAATTAATGCTGTGAATCAAAACGGATACAAACGCCGTCTTACCGTATACAGAATAAAACAAGGTAGAGAATGTACGTGGTGCGTTCGCGTAACTATTGTTTTAGTGGAAATTCAACAGTTCCTTCTCTTTCTATATTATTCTCACCGTGCATTTTTTTTACAATTCACTGTTTACAAACCAACGAAATGCACTACACTTTCTCTTTTATTATTTATTATTAAAAGTGAAAGTGTCGTTGGTTTGTAAACAGTGAAGTGCCTTCTCTGTTTATTGTTGATCTGCATATCGAGTTTTTTTTACAGTAAAGATTTTATGGCGAATTTATGTCGCCAACAACAATAAAACGTACGTAATTCTTCGTGTAAAGTGCGTCATATTTTTGTCAGATTTTAAACAAATTTGGATTTTCTCGGCACATTTTCGTAAAGGTTCCCAACTTGAACTTTTACGGAAATCTGCCCATTTGGAGCCGCGCTGATACATTCTGACGGACGGACAGACATATATGGCGAAGCTTGTGGGCGCTTTTTGCAACTATGCGGACGCGCCTAAATAAAGTTACTACGTCATAATATTAGGTTTAAGCCCTAGATCAGTGATCGTTAGCCCTTGTTTCTTACTTCTAATCCGGCCATTTAATCAAGGAACTGTAGCAGCACCCTAGTGGCAAGAAAGCGTGTACCTTCACAAAAAGTGTATCTTTATAATTATGTAATTTTTATAATTACATTGTTGTGTTTGTGGATGAGATCATGGCGTTCAAGGGGCAAGTTTACTTTTCCTGGAAATGCATTGCTTTCCCTCATAAGTCCTGTGATATGGAAATTCTCAAGAGGTAATCTTCCTCGAAATTATTCCAGACATGTTACAGAAAGACATGACACAGCAGAGATAATAGGGTTCCAGGAATGCTGGAAGGTTTCGTGTTGCTGAACTGATGAATTGCGAAGCTTTCCGAGCGTTAAGTGCCTCCTGCCATTGGCTGATAAGCACCCTCCCAGATCCTTTAAGTTACTTCAGTTTGTTCCTTACGTTATTTATTGACACTCTGCCAGTTGCTTAAGTTCAAGTAAGAAGTTTGCTTGATTGTTTTGTGAATTAACAAAATTGGGTCGCGACCCTGGGTTTGATAATCCCTGATAGAGATTATCGACTGTTTCATTCGGAATCAGAGCAGAGGCAGTATTAATCTTTGTGGTAGCAGTCAGGGGCTCTGCTTAATTATTATGGAGTGTCGAAGGGGGCTCGAAGTTGTGGTTAAGATTTGAGAGACATAAGTGACTGGCTACGAGCTGTGTGACCGGGGTTCGATTCCTGGTGCAGGGAGATTTATTCGCCATGACGTACATACCGATCCCTCGCTTCCCACGTTACCAACCAAGCGTGTGACTGAACAGAGTTCCGTTTCTCCCCACTTCGCTCAAGCTTGTGAATGCATGGCGTTCTTTATTTATGTTTGTTATCCAGTTGTGTTGATTCATCCAGTATGGAGTTTTTTTCCATTCTCCTACACACCATCATGTGAGAATTTAGTACTGGGATAAATTTAACTTTACTTTACCTTTAGTCTCTTTGCATATTAGCTGATGATAATGCAACTTTAACGCGAATCCCTTCGATATGTTAACGGTCAGTCGATCATTGACTAGGAAGGAAATAGTATATGTTATTATCTATAATGCAATATTAATTAACTCGATGGAAGACGTGTTTTAAAGGATACTATTCTGTCAGGTTATCAAGAAAGTTGCTGGATTTTACGGAACCCGAAGGTCCATTGTCGTGGTCACAAAAGCTCACCACCGGACACTGTCGTGAGCCAGATGAAGCCTGTTCACGCTGTTACATACTATTTTTAATATCATCTTCCATTAAACTCCCTTGTCGCCAAATGTTATCTTCTCCTTACGTTTTCTGATTGAATTTTTTATACTTCTCATCGCTACTGCGTGCTACATGTTCTGCCTATCCAGCTTTGATTTTTGTAAGGCTGTTGCCTTACTAACCAAATCGACTCTGACTGTTTAAGATTCTGCAAGGATAGACATGTTTATTTTGCCTGTAACTGTGCCTAGCCGTATTAGTTGAGTCAAGTAGAGTCGACTGAAACAGTTTATCTTTGAAATCTCTGTGAGTCAGACTCGACTGGACTCGTTTCGGTTAATTCTCGAGCAGCTTAACAATATATATCATAACATTGCAGAGGAATTTTAATTAGCAATTTATTTTGAAAATGACGTATATTGTGTTTATAAATATCTGTTGGGTATGTGACTAAATATCTGAGACTTGGTCAGACCTAGTTCACTAAAGATATAAACATTTCGTATGCTTTTAGAAGACAAATCCACATGTGTGTCCTTAGCAAGTCATATCTCTCTTTCATTCAGATTATCGGAGCCGTAACAACGTACATAATCATCCTCGTGCAGTTCCAAATATCTTTCGCTCCTCGTCACCATGCTGTCAATGTTACAACCGCTGGGATCCACCGAGACGCCTAGAGGATTCAGTATGTGGCACAGTAGACATTTGCCTTAAAGGTGCAAAGCATTGTACGCTGTATTCACATCGTATGGAAATACAAACTGCATATACATATAATCGACTGTGACAGATAACATTCGTAACAAAATAAAGAGCACAGTAATGTTTGAACGTATTTATTGGGCTACTTAATGCTGCAGAAAGATATGCATTGTGATGAATTACAGAGAAACAGAAATACTAGCACTGTGTGTTTAAATGTAATAAAATACGCGTTATTTCATACAGGTTCCTAACATGCATTTATTTTAAAATGAACATAGTCTTACTGATGGCGTCAGACACTTGGCGTGCTACCATAGCAGAACGTATATAAGGTAAGTGGTAAGACCGTCAAATGCAACTCTTTATTGAACGAGTTGTTTGTTGTCATATGTATGGCAACTACATGTTTCAGCTTGATCTGTCATCAGGCTGTAGTAACAAATATGTTTAGAGGAAAACCGTGTGATGCTGTGTACACTGAAGGTAAATTAACAATTGAGATCTCAGTTTTACATTTGTATAAAAGGACTCTTCATCATGAGTTGGTTATGTATGTTAACATTAAATATTCAAAATTTTGATGTGGCAGAAATCGTTATTTTTCACGATGGCTGAAAGTGTCTGTACGGCATATGGGCCTATTTTTTTTTAGAAGGGCCCCACAGCAGACGCTACGGACGCACCGCAGCCTTAAAGCTTATTTTGCAACCCTGTGATGAAGATAAAAAGAAAGATCAGCTTTTTTTCTCTTTTGCAAGTAATGGAGCACCGGTGGAATAAAACTGACATGGGAAAACCAAAGTACTCGGGGAAAAAACCTGTCTCAGTGCCACTTTGTCCACCACAAATCCCACATGGACTGGCCCGGGAATCGAACCAGCCTCCGCGATTAGATGGTTATACTGTTAATAATAGAAGTACGGTGATACCTCGGCTAACGAAGATAATTCGTTCCGGAATCACATTCGTTAGCCGAAATCTTCGTTAGCCGAAACGTGATTTCCCGTAGGTTTCTATAGAAAATCGTTTAATTCGTTCTGGATGCTGCCCACTATTTAAAGATAAGTTTTATAAAATAGTAAAAAGCACACTATAAAAGGGCAAAAACTCACCAAAGGCTGAGATGAACAGTGATTCAGACACTTGTCTTCAACCAAGGCACAAAGTCTGTTCATTTCAGCTTTGTTGGGATGCCACTTTGTAGCCAAAGACTGAAACTCTTCCCAGTAGTGCAGCATTTTTTTAATGTCACCTGTTGGCATTCTTCCCTTTTTATTGCTGTACTCCTCCTCTGATGAGCACTCTTTATCTTCCTTGTCTCTTTTCTGATTCAGTTGCTTTTTCAACTCTTCAAGATCTTCTGTTGTCAGATCTTTTGAGTGTTCTTCAACTAATTCTTCTACATCTTCTTCATTTACCTCCAAATGTAATGCTTTGCCCAAGGAGACTATCTTATCTACAGTGTCAGCATCTTCAGCATCTTGAACACTGCAAACGGCACTTCTTATCTTGCAGCAGTCTGGCCATAACTTTTTCCAGGCAGCATTAAGTGTCCTAACTGACACTTCGTCCCATGCCATGGCAATGACTGGAATGGCCCGACCGTTCATGTTTGCTGCTTTATGTTAGCGCGAGCATCCACTAAAACATTCGTTAGCCGAGTCCGAAAAACAGCGAAAAAAATCTTCGTTACCCGAAAAATTCGTTAGCAGGGTCACTCGTTAGCCGAGGTATCTCTGTATGTGATACGCAAATGTATTGATACGTTTTGTGGGAATTACATAGGGTTCTGTGCCACTGAGTGTCCGGTTTTGCTGACTTTTGTCTTCCGTCGAAGCTGTATGCTCTGAGCTGCTAACGCCTTTCCTTTGTTTACTACACACCCATCCCCCCCCCCCCCCCCCCCCCGCAAAGACACACATAATATTGCACTGTCAGTGTATAAGTCAGATTGACAGAATTATTGCAGGTTTCCCAGTCAACATTGGCCCAGGCATCTCCTGTGTAATTTAGTAAATATTCGAAGGATGGTATGTCACATTTTTAATAACATACTTCATGGCCGTAGTCCACCGTCTCTTTAAAAAAAAATAGGTTTCGAGGATAGGATTTGTCGCCGTCCTCAGGCTAAAGCGTAGGTCAACACTTAACTCATTTCAGCCAGTGGCTGAGGGTATTTTTGTTTATCGGACCAAATTGAGACGATGGACAAAGCCCATTAGGAAATGATTTGAATAGAGAGTGGCCTGTTTGCAAGGAACGAAGACCTAACGCACGACACAACTGTATGCATTGTATGAGCATGTGACGGAGTCTTGGGGTGGGGTGGGGGTGGGTACGGAATAGCATGACGTAAGAACTGTGTAGCTGTAGTTACTACTTTCCATCCTCAAGTTGGACGTCATCAGAGTGTGGCTGAATTCTCGTCTTTGGTTGTGTGTGGGTTGTATTGGGTTGATGAATTCTGTTCGCACAAATTCAATTTTACATTTTTTAATTAATCGTGTTATTTGTGTAATCGGAATTATTGACCATACAGTGGGCTGTTACGCGAGAGTGAATGTACTAGCGTAATTATGTTGAAGTTTGCTGACAAACGGGGTTACGTGGAGGATTTTGTGTTTTCTGTATATGATACATTTTGACGATTTCAAAAACTGGTGTCCAAAACGTAACTATAGTTGTCTTCGGTGTCGGATTGTGTTTATAGTATGGTTTTTAGCCAAACGCAGGCAGCAAAACGTGAATTTTATGTACAGATGTTCCCTGTGTTTTAACATTCAAAAGTTACACGTTTCAGCTTGAAGAGCTATTAACAAGCCCCTTTTTTAATATGGAGGGACATAAAGTTAAGTATTTTTCTCTATATTTTCGTAAGGAATATTCTGACTACGCTTTTTCAGCCCGAAAAGTAGCTTCTTCTTGTTACGAGCAAAGGACATGTGTTTTCCGAACATGTAAAACTGTTTGCTGTGACTAAAAGCAGTGTTCATTTGTGTTGGATATTAGTATTTAGATTAGTCGTTCTGCCTGCTGTGGGCAGTTTGTTAGTAACCATTGTCACTACATTGCATTGAGGATGAGGAACGTGTGCTGTTCGGTTCTCTTTCTGTTGCTATGCAAAATTTGGTTGCGTCAGCCGGAGGTCCGCTGTAGAAATATGCCTTCCCATTTGACGTATACAGGATTATTCAAAATGATTGTCGGGGTTTTAACAACTTGTCATACACAATACACTTGAGATAGGAGTATATAGTTGCACCGATGGATCAAGAAGTTCTCAAAGTTTTTTTTTATGATGTGCGGCGTGCAGTAGTTATGTATTTCTCCGCTTGGAGCGCAGTTTACTAGATGGCGGCGAACGGCAGTGAGAAGGCGTTTTGTGTGCTTACATTTCATGAATGTCGGTCAGTTACAATTATACAATTACATATAGAGCACCTGTAAGGTATGTCACAAAAACTTGGAGTGTTGTTGTATTAAATAAAAAAATACATATACTCCTATCTCAAGTGTATTGTGTATGACAAGTTGTTAAAACCCCTACAATTATTTTGAATAACCCTGTATATTACATAGCGGAGTGTTCTATAGTAACAGGGGCCGTAGATGTAACGGACTGCTAGCTGGTGATCGTCACAATACTCGTTGTGAAATTCAATCCTGTTATGCGTTCATATCTGTATTTGAGGTAATGAACATTATGGTAGCAACAGAGGATTTGGATATAGTTTGAGAATTGAGAGATTTTGTGTCCACATTACGTTATACCAGGGGTGTCCAAACAGCGGTCTACGGCCATGTTTGTAAATTACGTGTGTACTATACAAATTAGTAAATTATGTAGGAGGTTATGTGTACCACATATTGTGAATTTTTGTACGTGCGGCCTCCGAACCAGGCCATAATCACGGTGGCGATGCTTTGCCAACAAAAGTTTAGGCGCACCTGCGTTATACACACATTTCTGTGTTTCGGCCGCAGTCGCAGCTGATTTCTGAGACTCTTCTGTTAAAAGACTATCGTATATGTTCCAGGATTGTCCAGTTATCAACATGATGGTGATAAAGGTGGGCTGACCCCCCAGACACAGGTGACACCACGATGGTGTAGAGGCTGTCCAAGGACCCCAGATGCAGGTGACACCACGATAGTGTAGAGGCAGTCCAAGGACCCCCAGACACAGGTGAGTAGAACCAGCTGCACGTTGTTCTATAATGTATTCGACAGGTAGGACATTAAGCTTTATCGAAACTGAACATCACGAAAATTCCGTATTCATACGTGATACGGAGGTCAGGATTTGGGGTTTCATTTTACTGGCAGATAATATATGGTTAAGGTTTTGTGTTTATTTACCGGAACAGAATGGTATAATTTTATAAGACATATTTGTAACTGTATTCAGGCCTTCAGGTTTAATTTATTGAAATTCACTAGTATATATCTGTGAGGTTTCATGTGTAATTTTATAAAACTGTCCAGTAACTACAATTCTCCTGCCTTACAGACTCGTTACTATTTTACATACAATAATATACCCTAAGAGAGTCATTTGTAAGTTGAGTGACGTCTATGAACGTGATAATGTAATTGTTGTGTGTAGAAATAGTGTTAGATGTGACCAGAAATATGGCGCCAGGGTTGCCAAAGTGATGCTGTATGTGTTGTTCATGAATGTAGGAGACGGATTTTTTCTAGGAAGCATGCTCTGTGAGGTGTATTGAAAAATTCTGCAAGTATATCCTTTCAATATATTTAACCCTTCTTAGAGTAAAGTCAGTTTCAGTGACAGGGAGTATTTTTTTTCTAAGTACTGTAATATTAAATAACCTGAGAATTTAGTATTAGTGGTACGTATATTTAAGTGCATTTATTGCATAAAAGATTTTGAAATAATGCTCATGGTTGCAATTAAATTCAGTTTCAGTCACCCGGAGGAAGGAGCGAGCGAGGGTTATCTACAAGCACTTCGAATGGCGCAGCATCGTACTTACCCTCGTACTACCAATGGAGTTACCTGGTCAGTTGTTAGCAACAAGTCAACATACTCGTTTGATATAAAATGCTTCAGGTGGAGTTACAATAACATTGTGACTGATAATTGAGTAAGGGTGTGAATAGTTTTCAGACATTTGGATCAGTCATGGTAACGTGTGGATTTCGCTTTGCAAGGAACACAGATACCAGATCCGGTGGAACTGTACCGTTAATTTTTTGGACGAAATTTATACGTAGTGATGATGTGTGCACCGAAGGGGGGCTGCCAGGCTGCAGCTGCCCCAAATCAAAATTTAAAAATCCCAGATTTTCTGGAGACTGTATCAAGTGTGTTATGTGATTTACCCCTCAGCTGAAATCGGCCACTGAAATCAGTTAATGAATGGTACATTGGAATTTTTCAAAGTGAATTAACATTCTGTGGAATAAGTAGACTGCTTTTCATCTTTAGTGAGTGTTACTTTTTTGTGTAACAAGCTGTCAGCTTGGAGATTATTAAGTGAGATTATGTTATATTTATGGCATGGTTATTTTTATGACATGATTTATATAACCTTTTTAAAATTAAACAAATGTATGGGCTCAGGTTCAGCGCCCCTCCCAACCAATGAAAAATTGTGGGTGCACGAATGGTTGTTATAGTGATTAAGAAATGATATGATGGTGATCAGTGTGACGTAGAGACATCGTTCTGATGAAGTAGTGTGCATGAGTTGTGTTGCAAGAATGTACTGTTGCACTAATATCTCATAAAGACAAAGCCACAGAACTCTGCGGAGTGGAGTGAGAGACAGTGCAGTATATCGTAACGTAGAACCCGTTCATTCAAATGGTTTCTCTTTCATTCTGAACTTCTGAGACTAGACTGACAAATCGCGTTGAGGTTAGCTGCTGAGGTCAAGTACAAACTTCCCTCTCCCTTGCTTGCCTTTGGGGATATAACCTTGAAAAGAACTGCCACTTGCAGGAGGGTGTAAAGGTGCACCAGCGATAGTAGTATGTAAACAATTTAATTTCAAAATGCTCTTAATACACGAGTTAACGGAACAACACTTGTTCTCAGTGAAGAGAGAGAAAGCCTATGTAAGTTGACAATTGTTAACAACGGATTTCTCATAGGCCTCCGTTCTAGTAATATATCTATATAGTGATATATCTTCAGTGCTGTGTGCAGTGAAATACAAATGTCAAAAATGACCTGCATCTATTTGTCAGTTTCCAGTCTTGTCATCCAGAAGGCTGTTAGTCTATGGAAATATGTTATTGGTACATAATTTAAAAAGTCCCTTTGTTTCACAGAGGCAGGTCCACATGGCAACCAGGCCTCTCCAGCTTCGTTCACTCATCTTACTTGGCACTCATGACCTGCATACGTATACCAGGCCTAATACATTTACCCACCATTCTTCTTCTTCTTCTTTCTATGGGCCCGTCGGCATTCGCTCCGGATGCACTGCAGCCTTAGGCTTATTGTGCTCACCCTTAGTCTTTCTTTCAGCATTGGTTCATTAGCCCTGTGCTACTAATAAAGAGACACAGGTCTTTTAGTGGAGCCAAGATAAATCTCTTGGTTCAGCGAACATCTTTCCAAAGAGCTTATAACGTTGTGCATGTCCTGTGAGGAATGCTATTACTGATCTAAGTTGATTCCTGCTCAATTTAATCAGGCCATCAGCTTTCTTCTTGCATGGTCCATTGATAAAGAGTTTACCATGTTTGTGACCTGGCATACTGTTCCAGGTAGTTAAATGTTGACACTCAGTCCAGTTCTTGATTGCTTCTCTTGCTGAACACTTTGGTATTCCAAGAGCCGGCTCTGGGCCAAGTAATGTTTGAAAGTAAAATGTTTGAATAATACTTATCATTAGAATGACAGATGGTAGACATCAGTGGCGGCTCATGGGGCTTTGTTACAGTAGGTCTGGGGCTAGGGTTATATGTGAATGAGAAGGCCTAATAGTGTTTCTTTCAGCACAGCTACTCAACCACTACATTTAGTCTACATAACATGCTTCAATTTTCTTACATAAGTTTGTATTCTGTTTGATGATGACAGAGAAATATAAAAAAAAAGGTGTCGGACGAACTAAATTGTTAATCCCATTTGTCAAGAGTTCATTGTGAAAGATTTTTGCCCTGTAAATACTTCTTATTGTTCTGGTTCATGTTTATCTTAAAATTGCAGTTACTAAAATTAAAACATTCACAAATATGGCTTTGAAAGCAGCTAGCTAAAAATGGTTATCAAAATTCCAGCATTTGAAAAGGTAAACCATTATAGAAAGTCCTTTAAACCCTGTTCTGTGGACTGTGTTGCCTTTTATGCCTACAGACAGGCTTGCAACTTAGGTCCCACTGTCTTCCCACCATACGTAATTTAGCTGCCTGCGTCCTTTCCCTTGTGGTAGGTTACTGCAGGTTAGCTGTATCGAAATGATAACTACAATAAGTACATTCAAATCAGTCTTTATTTTACATATGTTCAGGCTGGTACGATATTGTACCCAAGTGTGATCTAGCTGAGAATGAATACGGCGCAGCGGCCGTGCTTGTGGGTCCTCAGTAGCCGGCGCCTAGCCACCGTGGTCCCGTCCCGAGGGTGCAGAGTGGTTATGTCTCAGACGTACTATACCAGGGGGGAGAAACTGGGATTGGGGAAGGGGAAGCATGCAATCGCGACATCTTACCGTTGTGCACATCATACTCGTCAAGAACGACAACTACAATATCTACTATTAATCATAACAGATGTCGCACAAAGTCGGAAGAAGTTACCATGCCACGTGATATTTTGGACCAATCACAAAGAAGCGCCAACCTTTCATTGTTACCTGTGATTGTAACAGCTCGTGCCTCCAATAGATTGGTGCAAGAATAATTTGAATTGATTATTTATTCTCTTTCGTCTGTGGATTTTGCTTTCAGCGTCTAGATAGTATCGTTGAGTGTTGATTACATCGTGTGTTATGTATTCTCCAGCGTCTGTGGTTGTAACGGCTCGTGCCTCCAATAGATTGGTGCAAGAATAATTTTAATTGATTATTTATTCTCTTTTGTCTGTGGATTTTGCTTTCAGCGTCTAGATAGTATCGTTGTGTGTTGATTACATCGTGTGTTATGTATTCTCCAGCACAGATTACTACAGATTCTCCAGCGTCTGTGGAATGGTAAGATTTGAATTTATGAAAGCTTAGCTTAATCCTACATGATGGGCCGTGTAATTTTGAGATGTACGTACTGTATCGCGTTGTATTCTGTTTCTTTCAGCAAAATGGCCAGGCGGAACAAGTGCCACGCGGCAAGATGTACATCGACGCACAAAGATGGTGTACGATTCTTCAGATTTCCTACGAATCCGATACGGTATGTCACATGCAATATCGTAATATAAGCAGATCTCATTTAATATAGTACGTATGTGTAAAAAGGAAATGTGAAAATGTCAATTGCAGTCCAGTGGACTGTGCAGGGTTACACGGCGTTACAATAAAGAAGACCAGTCACATGTGCACTGTGCATTCCTAATAGGAAATGTGTAAGTCATTAATACTAGGAGAATGCAATTTAAATGTATCCCATTAACATTAAATTCCCAAACATATGTAATGTAATGTACTTTCATTTTTTCTTTCCAGAGCTAAAGTATGGGCGGAGAACGTCGGGCAGCCATGCAGTATCGACTCTGCAAAAATGCTGTACAAATATTTTTTGTGCAGCAAACATTTTGCAGAGAGCGATTTCTGCACTTCTGAAAGGGTACGCCTGAACAAAGTGGCAGTTCCACATGGCTCAGATTCATTTTCACATTCAATCCCACAACCTTCGGAATCTTCCTATTATAACCCTTCTCTGAACTCCTTGCCCACAAATTTAACCCCTGAAGATAACCTCCATGTCCTACCACCCACCAGAACCTACGGCAAGGCGTCTGTGTCCTCCACTAAAACTCCTATGCCTGTCCATGCAGACAGTCCTTCAACTTCTCATCAAATCCCTGGGTTCCAAACACCACCACCAGCAGGCAGAACTTTAGCAGTGAAAGAAACCTCTTGTTCCTTGAGCCCTGTAAATCCTAATGCTTGTGATGGAGAACTCAGATGTATCAGTCATCAAAGTTCTTCCTCAAAGCCTAGAGCAAGGCATTCTCTACTAAAAGAAATTAATTTGGTAACAGTTGCAGAATTCACACCTAGAAAAAGGAAAATGTATGAACATATTCAGAAGCAGGGGAGTGCGCTATGTACATTGAAAAAGCAATGCAAGGCAAAAAAGTTGAAAGATGTCTGTGATCTAGATAGGGATCCAGTGATGCAGAAGCTTGCATCTTCTTTGTCTGTAGAGGCTGCCAGGTTATTGGCAGGAGTTATTCGGAACAGTAGGCAGAAGCCCAAGGGCAGGAGGTGGAATTTTGAAGACAAAGTGTTGGCTCTGGCCCTACTGAAACGCAGTCCCAAATCCTACATCCTTCTGCAGACGCTCTTCCCCCTTCCATCTAGACGAACATTGCAGTCTGTCCTTAATACTGTTCACTTCACGGCAGGCATTAATGCCCATGTGTTTGGTGCACTCAAACACTCTGCGCAGACAATGTCTGATAAAGATCATTATTGTATTCTGATGTTTGATGAAATGTCAATCAGAGAAAACTTGTGCTTTAAGCAGAAATTGGGCTGCATAGAGGGTTTGGAGGACTTTGGAAGCCAGGGCAGGACAAGCAACATTGCAAATCATGCTCTGGTTTTCATGGTCAGTGGCCTGCATCAAAAGTGGAAGCAACCAGTGGCTTACTACTTTAGTCGCAGAAGCACTAAGGCTGAGATGCTTACGCAATTTTTGAAGGAGGTTCTTGACGCTTGTCAGAATGCTGGACTGCAAGTTGTTGCCACTGTCTGTGACATGGGTGCCAACAATGTCAAGGCCTTGAAATTGTTGGGTGCTTCTGAAACAGAAGCATTCTTCAAGTTTCATAATAAAGAAATTGCGACAGTATTTGATCCTCCACACCTCCTGAAATGTACCCGAAACCTATTCCATAAGTATGATGTGCAGTTGAAGTCTGAGCCTCTGGACAATCAGCTTCCTGTTATAGCTAAGTGGGAACACATTTTGAATGTGTACAAGTTTGACAAACCGCATCCACTCCGACAACTGTATAAGCTTACAGACACACACCTGAACCCTGTGGGGCAGAATGCAATGAAGGTGAAGCTGGCTGCACAAGTGTTGAGCCACACTGTAGCAGCAAGTCTGTATAGCCTCGTATGTGCAGGTAAGAAATGTTTCACTGCATTCAGTTATTTGTAATGCACTGTTTTTAAGGCATTGGTTACATGAAGACAATTTTTCCAACTTCTTCTCCCCAAAATGTACTTGTGATCAGCCGAAAAAAAAGAACTTTATTTTCTCCCAGTTTCTGTGCACTGATTACTGTGTTATTCTAATATTAATGTAACAATGAATTCTGTAACAAGGCCCTAGCTTTATTATTTTACTGATTCTTTTAGGAATGTTGAGCAGCACATACCTGGCTACTGCCACCTTCATTGGGGAAGTTGATAAGCTCTTTGACAGTTTGAACGGTGTGTCTGGTGCTGACACAGGGAAGGAACTGCGGGGCCCACTTAGCGATAAGAGTCCTCATATAGGTCACTGGACCAAGGCAAGTAAGCAGCTGGATCTTTCTCAAGGATGGCAAACCTGCCTTCAAACGACCACCTCCAACACAGACTGGGTGGCTCATTGACATTGTAGCTGCCCAGCATGTGTGGAGGACCTTGAAAGCTGCGGGGTTTGCCTATCTTGAGACCCAAAAGCTGAATCAAGATCCCCTTGAGAACACATTTGGTGCTATTCGTTTGCATTGTGGGTCAAACAATAACCCAACTGTGGGACAGTTTGTAGATGCCCTGAAAACTAGCATCATCAATGGCCTTGCATTTAGAGGGCTACGTGGCACTAACTGCGAGGAAGATGGTGTTATTCTCCTGGACAACCTACATTTGTTACTCAGGGGACCTGATGCTTCTACACCTGATCCTTCCACAAATCACATTGGGGAAACCCATGATAATGTTGATGACAGTTTTCTTGTTGCGAAGCAAGTACAACAGGAAGTGAGAGCTGCTGTACGTGCTGGTAACATGAAAATGTCAGTAGCATATGTCAGTGGTTTCATTGCCAAAAAGCTGCTTCGTGTTGTCAACTGTGATGCATGCAAGGCATGTCTGACATCTCAAGTGATGTTATCACACAATGCCTTCATATATTTCAAAGAGTACAGTGATACAAAACAGTCTCTCACCTACCCTTCTGAGAAGCTGGTAGAAACTGTAGGAACATCTGTCACTCTTCTGGAGGATATGATGGCAGATGTGGCTCCCTTGAGTTCAGTCGAACAGCATGTCAGCTGCCATCGAGAGCAAGGTTGACTTTGACTGGATCAGGTCCGCTGGTTGTTCACTTCATTACCAAGAATTGGTGGATGGCATTACTGTTGGTGTCGCCAGAATTGCCATTCCTTGGTGGTGTAAGCGAACAAATCGTTGTTAAGTGAAGCAGTCAGGCAGAGGGCAACTAAGAGAAAGATGAAGATTCTGTCACATCAGTAGGTCTGTAATAAATTAATGCCTCTTAACTTTTGCCTACTAAGTGAGGTGGTACACAGCAGCTGTGTGACCTCTCAATGAACAGTTCTGGTCTCCTGCACGTATCAAGTTTGTTCCGTCACATGAAACAGACCATGCAGTCTGAAAGTGTGTGGCTACCACTGATGTGAGCATCGTTAGACATTACATCACTTGGAGAATGTGACATCTATGAGAAGCTTGTGTAGACCGGCAGTGGAAGAAGCCCTAATTTACATTGACCTACATATGTCTCAGAATTCCTCTATACAGTTTGTCATGTTGGCAAGAGTACATCGCAACTGAGAATTCTGTATGAACCTCCTTTCTATCTCGCACACATTATTGTTCATACTTTTACATGTATAGGTAAAAATTAACTGGCATTACTTTTTACAGACTATTGCTATGTTCAGGTTACCCACTTCAGCTGGTGTCTGTATATATTGTGTATATTATGAAAATTAATGTTACTGTATTCAAGAATTTTTAATTTATACTTGATTGTTTAAATATCTATGGTATTATATTACATGTATCTGTGTGTCTATGTGTATATATATATTTATTATTTGATTTATATTTTTATACATACATTCTAAGCATTATAATTTTAACTGAAAATAATTCTATATTTATTCATGATGATTTTATTGTATTATCTTTTATTATATTTATTGACTTGATTCTGGAGAAGATTTGAACATGATAATTATGTGACACATTCTATATCCAATGGTTGTGGATCTGCTTGAAGATGAAATAAATTGCATTGAATTGAACTGAATATACACTGATGTTATACGTCAATCACTTTTTTCATTCATCCTGTAGATGAAAATACAGTGATATAGGATGTGAATCTGTATTATACATAACAAAAGTACAGCTGTGTTTATTGTATAATCTTATTGTATATACAACATATACCTTTGCTTGTATAGTCATAATAGATAGATTGATTGATAGATAGATAGATAGATAGATATAATAAAGACTATTTCTTGTGTTATGTGTATGTACATGTTTATTTACAGTGCAGTTAGACTTTTCTATTACTTATAAGATTGTCTTTTGAATGTATAACAAATGCACTGTACATATCTTTAGATGACTGAAACTCTTTCTACACGATTCTAAATGTTTTAACCCTGCAGTATACCTTACTGCCCTTTTTTGAAGAATAAAAAATTTTTAGTTTCTTTATATCTTGTCCTACATTCAATATTGATGTGTTAGAAGTGGAAGTTAAAAGTGTGAACATTAACATTCTCTCTAGCTGAGTAGATTTCAGTGCAGGGATAATAAATACATATGAATGAAATTCCTATGATATGACCTATTCTACAGGACATTATTTCATGCTGCTGCTGAACCATGTCAAGTGAAAACTATCTGTATGACAGTGGCGAAAGGGAGGGGGGGATATTGAGGGCCGAATAGTAGTCAACCTTACCGACTGGGATATTGCTACCGATTGCTACTAACACCTTGTGGTACTTGTGAACGACGCATAGATAGCAGGACATTAGACTCGGCCCCACGTTTCCGACCAATAGCATTGCAGTTACCTATCTGGTAGTAGTAATCTGTGTACTATACTCCAGTGAGCTTCGGCCAGTAGCCGGGTGTGCGCGAAGGTAGTGCGCAGTGGCGAGCACGGCTGTGCTGTAGTAGGTGCAGAGCCGGAAGCTCTGACAAGTCTCGGCGGCTGTGCTGTCATCAGTGTAGAGCCGGAGCGCTCTGACAAGTCTCGGCGGTAGCAAGCTGAGCAGCTTAAGATCAGTCAGGTCTGAGCGCTGGATACCGAGTGCTGAATCCGACAACCAAAGTGCTAACTAAGGGCGGAGACTTGCGCTCGGCGCAAGTCGACGTCCCTTGGTCTGTTTAGCCATTCCTGCATTTTACCGCATTGCTGGACTATAACAGACTCTTTATTCTGAACTGAGGATTTTGCTTACGCTAACGATTTTAAGGTCTCGATTAAGTCGGAACCTGGCACACCGAAGGCTACAGCTCTAAGAGCGTATAGTTTTTCTAAGTGGGGGGAATACTTTGGTTGGATGGCTCCCTGGGATTTGAACCCACAGTGGCATTTCCATAACTAATTTCGCAAAGGATCTAAAACCTACACGAGTAATTTAGCCCTACCGGGGGGGGGGGGGGGGAGTGCGGGCCGTGCCCCGACTTTTTGTTATACCCTGGCAGTCACCTTACAACTGAGGAAAATCACGGAAAACCTCAGTCAGGGTATTCGAAAGTCGCCTAGTTTTAGGTGCTAGGCACGATTCAGTGTCGGTTTGGCCACTAAGGGCCTCGACATATTTACTGACCTGTCCCCGTAGCTTGCGCTAGGCGACTTGGGTCAGCCCTCGGTCAGCGTAAATATCTGCCGAGTTGCTGAACTAAGGGGTTCCCCACATCAGCTAACTTTGAGTCATAGCTCTCGGTTAGAGCTCTGATGTGTTTAGCGAAGAAAGGAACTTGTGAATTTGCACGTTACTCATATACCAAGGTGCACCAGTAGCAATGCGAAGACACTTGGATTGAATAACCTGCAGTTTTCTGAGGTGGGTGCATGCAGCAGACCTCCAAATGGGGCACGCATAGTCCATCATGGGCCGTATGAGCTGCTTATACAGCAGAACTCCGTTCCTGATGGACAGACTGCTTCTCCTGTGAATGAGAGAGCTAAGCAGACCCAGTCGTTGGGCAGCTTTCTTCTTGACCTGGACGATGTGAGGCGACCAGGTCATCCGTGTATCAAGGATCACTCCCAGATAACGGGCTGTGTCTACCCATTGGATTGGCTCCCCTAGGATCTGCACCGGTCGAAGCTTGGAGGACCTCCACCCTGCCTTCGCGAAGAGCATAGCATTGCTCTTGGAGACATTGATGGCGATCCTCCACGCTCTCAACTACCTCTCTAGATCACTGAGGTATGCTTCTAGGTAGCTAACAAGCAGAGATGGGCTGCGGGACGTGGCAATGATTGCCGTGTCATCCGATTACAATGCCACCTCGATGTGGCGGGAAGGGACCAGCATGTCATTGACATTCAGACTGAACAAGACAGGAGAGATTAGTCCCCCCTGTGCTACGCCAGCCCGCATGCCACGACGGGTGGAGGTTAAGAAATGATGATCGACATCTCGTGTCGATCAGAACAGGGAAGTGATCTGAGCTTAGTCAGAGGACGTCCGATACACTGGGATGACTAGGTTTTTAGTTATTACTATGTCTAGGACAGGGGTGGCAGAGGAGTTATATGGGATAGTGATGGGTGTTTCCGGCCCATAAATCAAACAGGAATGATCATTAGCGTAATCACGCAGGCGCCTGCCTCTTGTGATTAGCCTCGAATTCCAGTCCACGTGATTGGCGTTCAGGTTCCCCGCCATCAGGACGGGGAGCCCTCCGCTCAGGCAGGCAGACAGATCCGCACCTTCTGTACCCTTGGGCCTCTAGCCACCGACACCACGAAATGTGGAGTGGGGAGTCGATGGCATGCGGCGTCCTGATCGCGGCGCCCAGAGCGGAGCTGCATGACGCCCTGGACACGGATTCCCAGGGCCTCAAGCTCCTCCCGGACGACGCTCTCAGGCTTCTGTCTGCCGAGGTTTTTCACCAGCACACGTACACAAGGATCCTTTGGGAGAGAGAAAGTGTAAAAGGTCACACACCCTTGCTCCCGTCAAGGGATCGGAGGGCACTGACTGTGGCAGTGCTGAATCCAACCAACCAAAGTGCTAACTAAGGGCAGAGACTTGCGCGGAGCGCAAGTCGACGTCCCTTGATCTGTTTAGCCATTCCTGCTTTTTACCGCATTGCTGGACTCGATAACAGACTCTTCTTTCTAAACTGGGGATTTGCTTACGCTAACAAATTTAAGGTCTCGATTAAGTCGGGACCTATCACACCAAAGGCTACAGCTCTAAGAGCGTGTAGTTTTTCTAAGTGGGGGGAATACTTTGGTTGGATGGCTCCCTGGGATTTGAACCCAGAGTGGCATTTTCACTAATAATTTCGCGAAGGATCTAAAACCTGCACACGGATAATTTAGTCCTACAGGGGGAAGCGGGGATGCGTGCCGTGCCCCGACTTGTTTGATATACCCTGGCATTCACCTTACAACTGAGGAAAATCACGGAAAACCATAGTCAGGGTATTCGAAACGCCCCTAATTTTAGGTGCAGTGTCGGTTGGCCACTAAAGGCCTCGACATATTTACTGACCTGTCCCCGTAGCTTGCGCTAGGCGGCTTGGGTCAGCCCTCGGTCAGCGTAGATATCTGCCGAGTTGCTGGGCTAAGGGGTTCCCCACACCAGCACAACATAGAGTCGAAGCTCTCGGTTAGAACACTGATGTGATCAGCAAAGAGATGAACTCCCAAATCCTCGTGAATTTGTACGCTACTCATGTACCAAGGTGCACCAGTAGCAATGCGAAGACACTTGGATTGAATACCCTTTCTGAGGTGGGTGCAGGCCGCAGACCTCCAAATGGGGCACGCATAGTCCATCATGGGCCGTATGAGCTGCTTATACAGCAGAACTCCGTTCCTGATGTACAGAACGCTTCTCCTGTGAAGGAGAGAGCTAAGCAGACCCAGTCGTTGGGCAGCTTTCTTCTTGACCTGGACGATGTGAGGCGACCAGGTCATCCGTGTATCAAGGATCACTCCCAGATAACGGGCTATGTCTACCCACCGGATTGGCTCTCCTAGGAACTGCACCGGTCGAGGCTTGGAGGACCTCCATCCTGCCTTCGCAAAAAGCATAGCATTGCTCTTCGAGACATTGATGGCGATCCTTCACGCCTTCAACTACCTCTCTAGATCACTGATGTATGCTTCTAGGTAGCTAACAAGCAGAGCCGGGCTGCGGGACGTGGCAATGATTGCCTTGTTATCCGCGTACAATGCCAGCTCGACGTGGCGGGAAGGGACTGGCATGTCATTGACATACAGACTGAACAAGACAGGAGAGATTAGTCCCCCTGCGCTACGCCAGCCCGCATGCCACGACGGGTGGAAATGGCCGTTTGGAAGGACGCTTCGAACATCCTGTTGTGAAGGTAGGATATGGTTTTGACCAGGTAGGAGGGGAAGTTAAGGGCCGTTAGCTTGAAGAGGCCGTCGACCCAAACAGTGTCGAAGGCCTTAGCCACGTCGAGAAAGACTGCGCCTGTTAGCCGCTTCTCGCCAAAGTTTCTGGTCACCCTTTCGACAAGGCGGGCTAGCTGGAGAGAGGTGCTATGTTTGGGTCTGAATCCAAACTGCTCATCTCGCAGAAGCCCGCGCCCGCTTACTTCACTTAAGATCCTACTAAGTAGGATCTCAAACAACTTGCCAATGGTGTCCAGAAGACTTATGGGACGATAGGAAGAGGGTAGCGCTGGGTCCTTCCCAGGTTTCAGTATGGAGACAATGCGGGCATCCTTCCATACTGATGCGAAGTACTGCGCTAGGAGAGCTGCGTTGAATATGGCAGCGAGGAGGGAGACAGCTCGCTGCGGAAGGTGCTTCAGTGCCCTGTTCGGAATACCGTTTGGGCCCGGAGCATTGCTGGCCTTGAGACCCCGGATGGCATCCTGTACCTCCGCGGGGTTGGTTAACTTGGGCTCGCTTGCAGGTGCATAAGAGTATGCTTGCAGCGCCTCGCCAACCATCTCAATAACTGCCGGATCCGACGGGTCGTTTACCGGCAGAAATTGAGCCTCAAGACTGTCCGCCAGGGCTTCGGCTTTCTCAGAGTCTGAGAGAGCAAGCCCGCCCTGCGTGACCAGGGGTGGAGAGGGAGTGGGCACTCTCGTCACCCGCTTTGTCATCTTCCACAGCGATTGGTCCTCGGGATCTAGGCTCTGCAGTGTGGCACCCCACTGCTCATTCCGCCACTCGTTAAGCTCGTGTATCACCGACCGCTGAAGGCGGTTGACCTCAGCTTTTAGAGCAGGGTCCCTAGTGATTTGCCACTGTCTCCTCAACCGGTTTTTCAGGCGTATTTCATCCTGAATACGTGCCGGTATTGGGGGCCGTGTGTCGTCACGAGGGCGTCTCCTGGGGGCTGGCGCTGCTAGTGCCTCAGTGATAGCGCTGGACACTTCCTCCACACACGTGTCGATTTCCACCCCGCTAAGCAGTTTCGGGGTGGGCGGAAGGCTGTCCTCCAGGCATGCCTGGAATTTGACCCAGTTGGTCCCTCTGAAGTCCGGGCGGTCCGGGAGGTTAAGAAAGGATGATCGACATCTCGTGTCGATCAGTACAGGCAAGTGATCTGAGCTTAGTGCAGAGCACGTTGTCAGATACACTGGGATTACTAAGTTTTTAGTGATTACTATGTCTAGGACATCAGGGGTAGCAGAGGAGTTATATGGGATAGTGGTGGGTGTTTCCGGCCCATAAATCAAACAGGAATGAACGTTGGCGTAGTCACGCAGGTGCCTGCCCTTGTCGTGATTACCCTCGAATTCCAGTCCACGTGCTTGGCGTTTAGGTCCCCCGCCATCAGGACGGGAAGCCCTCCGTTCAGGCATGTAGACAAATCCGCTTCGATTAAGGGCCGGGAGGGTGAAAGGTAAGCCGCCAGGATTTTCACCGGTCCGTTAGACAACATAACATGTATGGCAGTTGCCTCCAACTGGGTCCGGCCGGGGACGGGTATAGCGTTTTGGTCTATACCTCGGCGGACCAGTATAGCAGTTCCGCCGCCCTCTGTAGGCCGGTCTGTACGGTGGCAAACATAGTTTGCGAGCCGAAAGATTTGCCCTGATCTGAGATGAGTTTCAGTCAGGAGGCATATGTCAACCCCGTGTTTACCAAGGAAGTGATCCAGCTCCATCTTTCTGTCGCGCACGCCATCCGCGTTCCAGCAGGCCAGCCGTAGCGCCTTCGCACTGAGTGCCTTAGGGTGTACTGCCATATTCAGCTACAAATAGGATAACAATTTTCAGGACAGCCCGCGAGCGTGCCGCACCTGATGGGAGGTTGGGTATCGCTGTGAGGAGCCGCCGTGTCAGCTCCACACGCGTTAACAGGTAGGTTGTCGAGTAGATCAGAGATCTCCTCGATTGGTGACTGGTTGGGAGGTGGAATGGGAGCAGGATTAGGCTTCTTAGGTGGAGGCGATGATTTACCACTCGTCTGCTTCTTCATTGGGGCCTGTTGAGGGGCCGCAACGGCAGGTTGGGTAGCCTTAACCTCTTTCCTGCTTGCGGACGCTTTGCCCTGTTTAGGGGCCGCGGCCGGCTTGAGAGTGGGTTCAGGTTGGGATGGGGTGGTGGCTATCACTACCCGCCCCCTTGCACCACATGAGACCATTCAGGGCCTAAGCTGTTCTGTTCCGTAGAAGGCTCGGCGCGGGTCGCTTGCGCTGAAGCCGAGCGACCGGTTGCACCGTTCGTGTGGACGCGAGGAGCTGGCGTCCGCTTTGTAAGCGCGGCCTTAGCCTCCTTCCACTTTGCACAGCCCAGGTAGTTTGCTGTGTGGTTACCCCCGCAGCTGCAGCATTTAAGCTGCTGCCTTGGGGTAGAACACTCCCCGGAGGGGGGCGGTTCCCCACAGGCAACACACCGGGGTGTGTATCCGCAGTTACGCTGCGTGTGGCCGAAGCGTTGGCAGCGCTTACATTGAAGCGGGGCCTTAGGGGCCACGTAAGTCTCTACAGAGACTCTTAATCCGCAGAGTTCGGCGAGGGATCGCACCTTCTGTACCTCTGGGCCTCTAGCCACCGACACCACGAAGTGTGAAGTGGGGGGTCGATCGCGTGCGGCGTCCTGATCGCGGCGCCCAGAGCGGAGCTGCATGACGCCCTGGACACGGATTCCCAGGGCCTCAAGCTCCTCACGGACGACGCTCTCAGGCATCTGTCTGCCGAGGTTTTTCACCAGCAGACGTACAGAGCGATCCTCTGGGAGAGAGAAAGTGTGAAAGGTCACACCCTTGCTCCCGCCAAGGGATCGGAGGGCACTGACTGTGGCTCTGAATCCGTCGGCAGTACCCGGCACGATCATCAATTTCTCGCCCTTCATCTGGGCGGACAGACTACTGGGGCATGAAGTCCGTAACCACGCGAGAAACCCGCGCGTGTCGGTGACTCCTGTTACGAAGACAGGAGTCTTGTTGGGCCGCTCTCCTGCGGGAACGGCCCCAGCCTCAGTGGTGCCAGCTGGCATGCTGCTCAGAGGCCCGGACATGTCGACAGACATGCGCCTGTTGGCTGCCTCAGAGGAGGCAGCAGGTTCGGAAGAGTCCGAACCAGTGGCTATGGGCTTGGGCTGCCCACTAGGCTGATGGGGGTTGGTACTCCCAGCTACTACTGCAGCATACGCTGGCTTACCTGACGTGTCTTCTTGCTGCTGGCTGCTCGATGGTGTAGGGGCACCAGAGGTGCCCGGTGCGTCGGGCGCTGGGCGTCTAGCTGCCGGGGTTGACAGGACGTCCGAGCCAGAAGACTCAGCCTTCCTTTTCCCCGTGATGGGCTGCGGCCCCTTCCACGATGGTGGCACGCTCCTGGCCCCGGTGGTGGTGGCACGACGCTTGGAAAGCGCCACGAAAGACGTTTTGGCCGTGCAGCACGCAGCGGCCTTCGCAGTCTTCTTTGCAGCAAGGGCCGTCCTCAGCTTTCGCAAGAGGACTGGGTTGCCCTGCACCGATGATATAGCCCTCATAAGGGCAAGTTCCTCCTGCTTCAGCATTACGCCTACAGCAGGGGGGCACCGTACTCCTGACGCTGCGCCCACTTCCCAGTGGACTAGGGCAGCACGCTAGTGACCTCTCCTTCCTCAGTCGCTTCTCCTTGCAGTGACTATGGCTTCGTCGCTAGGTTCGGTTCTTAGAACGTCTTCACTCCTCTGCAGCTAACACCGAACTCCAATCAACCAGTGCTCAGTCAGTGCTGATGACCATCAGTCAGTCAGTGCTCAGTCAGTCAATCCAGTGCTGAATCCGGGTCTTGGTGGCCTCTTTTATTTGCAGCCACCGCTGGCTGCCTGCTCTGTGATTGGTTGGCACGTCGCCATGATGGGGAGGTCGACCATCCGGTCTCGCAAGCCAATCTGCGCGGTCTGCGACCGCTGCTCTGGAATGAGCCGTTTTGCTTATGTCGGAAGCTCCCACACCCTTGCCTGCCTTCCTACTTATTCTGCCTGCCTTACCTACTTTATCTGCCTGCCTTAACTAATTTAGCTGCCTGCCATACCTACTTTATCTGCCTGTCTTACCTACTTTAGCTGCCTGCCTTGCCTACTTTAACTGCCTGCCTTCTTTCTTGACCTTGCCTGCCAGCATTGTCTTACTTTACTTGTATGCCTAATTGCCTAGCCTTCCTTTACTACCTGCCTGCTTTTGTCCCTTGCGTTGCCTGCCTGCCAATCTTTTCTTCTCTGCCTCCCTGCCGTCCCTTGCCTTGGTTATCTGCATGCCTGCTTTCTTTGCCTGCGCGCCGTGCCTACCAGCCTGCCTCGCCTTGTCTGCAATGCGCTGCCTGCTTACCTTGCATTCTTGCGTTTCATTTTGCCTTCCCTTGCGTGTTTCGCTTTGCCCGCCTTGCCTTTTCTGCTTGCATTATTTTGTTTTGCCTGCCTGCATTGCCTCGCCCTCCCTATCTTCTCTTCCCTACCTGCTTGCCTGCTTTCCCTGGCCTACCTTTGCCGTTTCTACCTCCATTAAGTTGGTTTGCCTGCCTGTCTGGTTTGCTTTCCTTTGCAGCCAGCTTGCGTGGTTTTTCTGCCGTACATTGCATTACGTTGGGTTGGGTTAGGCTGGTCTAGGATAGTCTAGGTTAGCCTAGGCTGGGTTGGGATAGGCTCGGGTGGGTGACGTTAGTTTCGGTTAGGTTGATTTGGGTAGGCTAGGCTAGGCTATTTTGGATTTGGGTTGGGTTACGTTACGTTCGGTTAGGGTAGGTTAGGATAGGTTGGGTTGGGTAAGGTTAGGTTGGGTAAGGTTAGGTTAGTTTGAGTTGGGTAGGGTTGGTTAAGGCTAGGCTAGGCAAGGATTCGTTTGGAAGGGTTGGGTTGGGTTGCCTTCACTTCCATGTCTGCCTCCCTTGCATGCCTTCCTTTGTCTCCCGTGCGTTGCCTGCCTTCCTACGAAGCCTACTAGCCCCTCATCCTTGCCTGCCTGACTTCCCTTCCTGGGCCATCCTGCCAGTCTTGCTTAACCTTCCTTGCCTTTTTTGCGTGCCTTCCTTTAATTGCCTTACCTCCCTGTGTTGCCTTTTACCTGCCTGTCTTGCTTTGCCTAGCCAGCCTGTCTGAGTACCTCGTCTTGTCTGCCTGCCTTTCCTTGCTTGCCTCTCTTCTTACCTGTCTTGCGTTGTCTACCTTGGCTTTCTGCCTGCCTTGCCTGAGTGCCGTGCCAGCCTTGCCTCTCCGTCCTGCCTTGCCTTCCTTCCTTTCTCTGCTTGCTTTTCTTGCCTTGCCTGCATGTCTCTCTTTCTTGCTTGCATGCCTACATCCCTTCCCTTGCGAGCCTTGCCTTTACTTGCCAGTTTGGCGTTCCTGCTTTCCTTGCCTTCTCTAACTCTCCTGCCTGATTTGCTTTACCTGCCTTCCATTGGTTGCCTTAAATTGCCTGCCTGCGTTGCACTGCCTGCCTGTATTGTATAACTCCCCTTTCCTTGCCTGCCTGCCTGCCTGCCTTGCGTCACAATGTGTGCCTGCAGTTCCTTTCCTATCTGCCTACCGTACCTTCCTTGCCTCCCTGCCTGCCTCTCTTTCCGTACCTGTCTGATCTTCTGCCTTGCCTTGCCCTGCCTGCCTCTTTTCAAGTGCCTTCCTGACCTCCTGCCTTGCCTTCCCTTGCCTTTCCTGCCTTCCTCCCACGCCTTGCTTCCGTGAATGCATTGCCTTCCCTGCCAGCCAGCCTCCATTGCCTGCTTGCGTTCTCTTGCCTGCCTGACTGGACTTCCCTGCCTTACCTACTTTAGCTGCCTGCCTCCTATGCCTTGCCTGCCTGCGTGGACTTGCCTGCTATACCTACTTTAGCTGCCTGTTTCCTTTTCCTTGCCTGCCTGCGTGAACTTGCCTGATATACCTACTTTAGCTGCCTGTCTCCTTTTCCTTGCCTGCCTTAGCTACTTTATCTGCCTGCCATACGTAATTTAACTGCTTGTCTCCTTTCCCTTGCCTGCCTAACTGGACTTGCCTGCCATACGTAATTTAGCTGCCTGCCTTACCTACTTTAGTTGCGTTTAGGTTAGGTTAGGTTAGTTTAGTTTAGTTTAGTTTGGGTTGGGATGGGTTAGGTTGGGTTGGGATGGGTTGGGTTGGTTAGGTTAGGTTCGGTTTAGGTTAGGTTAGGTTTAGGTTTAGGTTGGGGTTAGGTTTAGGTTTAGGTTGGGGTTAGGTTTAGGTTGGGGTTAGGTTTAGCTTTAGGTTGGGGTTAGGTTTAGGTTGGGGTTAGGTGTAGGTTGGGGTTGGGGTTTAGGTTGGGGTTGGGGTTTAGGTTGGGGTTAGGTTGGGGTTGGGGTTAGGTTGGGGTTGGGGTTTAGGTTGGGGTTTAGGTTGGGGTTAGGTTGGGGTTAGGTTTGGGTTGGGGTCAGGTTTAGGTTTAGGTTGGGGTCGGGTCGGGTCAGGTCAGGTCAGGTTAGGTTAGGTTAGGTTAGAACTGAAATGAACTGAACTGGCAAGGCATAGCATTTCAAGGGAAGGTAAGGCAATGTGAAGTATGTTAAGGTCGTTCTTTTTCTTATTTTTTTACTTCCTTATTTTTTCGCAATTTCATTTATTCTTTTATACTCTTATGCGATTATTCTCTTATCCTCGTATTCACTTACTTGTGTTCGTATTTTCATTTATTTTTTCTTTTTGTTGATAAATTTATTAATTTGTTTAATCATTTTCATTCATTTATTTCTCCATGTTTTTTTATTTATTCATTTTCTTATTCATTTCTGCATTTATTTAAAATATTTTATTACAGTATTTATCTATATACTCACTTAATTACTTACTTATTACTTTTTTACTTCCTTACTTATTTTTTAGATACTTGATTACTTACTTACTCAATTATTTATTTATTTTTTTTTATTTGTATTTTGTTTTTCTTTATTGGCAGAAGTCTGCTTTACCCATCTTGCAAGTTAAGGCAGCAACGCAATGTAGTTAAGGTATGCTAGTATATTTAGAAGGCAGAGCAATGCAGATATTCAATTAAGCAAGATAATGCAAGCAACAAATACAGGCAAGGCATGCAGGCAGGCAAGACAAAGCAGGCAGTCAGGCAATGCAAGGCAAGGAGGCAGGCAGGCAATGAAGGCAAGGCAGTAACCATTATCTCTGAATGATATACTCCCTCACCCACTTGCCTACACCCACTCAACAAAGTCCAAACTCACAGATTTTTATCAGCTAGTACACAAAGCAACAGAGAATGATCGACATCCCCCTGTGTAACTGTATGCTTTCCAAACTGAAGACAAACAACATTCTGCTTTTTAACATGCCAGACACTTTTTTTGGAGTCCTTTGTACAAGATATGTTATCATGGAGGGGAATTTCCTGCATCTTGTGAGATGTGATTTTCTCATCCACATTACTGTTTTCTTGTATGTGACACCGTTCAATCTGGTAGAACAGCACCAAATTTTCACAGAATGCAGAAGACAAAGGCAGTAGGCTCATCTGTGATTGTGCCCTTCTGCGAGACTACACTGCACTGCAGCCAACAAGACAATGATCTTCCCTCATCTTCTTGCTCAATTGAAGTCACTCACTTTCAAGATGACAGTGAGCACAGACAACCACAAGGTAATTTTTCATCACTTGGAATGGCATTTTGTCACTGTTGGCTGTGATAAAGTACATTATTTTAAATGGTAACCCACCTCCTGTTGTTCACACAACAGTTTGTGTTGTGAATAACACACTTCATTAACATGAAAACACTTCATATATGGTAAAGCTGTCTCCATGTTTCATTAAACATCACACAGTGAGGGTATAGAGGAGTGTGGAGGTACAGCATATACAGTTCCAAATATTCTTGACCCTAGTACTAGACAGAGGTGAGTGGTTTGCTTCCTGGCCCAGCCACTCTACCCTGAGTACGGACTAAATAGGAGGCTGGGCTGGCCTGAGAGATTGTGTGGATACTTTGAAGATGAGAGAAAACGCTTCTCTGCCAGAAATTGATGGATGATTCGTTGAACATTCAATTCACAGCACTGCATTCTTGTTACCCAAAAAGTACAGAAGCATCACACAATACAAAGAGAATGAAAATTCATTCTGGGTTTCAAGCACCCTGAGCCAGATCAATTCCATTAGAAACATCACATCTTATATAAGATGATGTTAATATCTTCAATCTATGTCTACACCTACCAAATAATCTCCTCGATTGAGTTGTGAACCACGATCTGTGTACAAGTTTCTCCTCCATTCATTTTCTCATGACCAAGAAAGCATAAAATTTCTGAAACGTCCCATGCTGCTACATAACCTGCCAATCCCCACCTTTTGCATTTTGTAACCCTGATATTATTTGGTGAACACTAAACTTTAGTATGTAGTGTAGTGGATTATCAAATCTAATAACACAGTACACATACTTTACAAAATGACTGTTATTTTTAAATGATAATAATCATACTTGCATACTTTCTTATTCCAGGACAGTGGTGTGGTAAATATCCTTCAGTCTCTGTGGGAAAATGCTCACCATGACTCTAAAGAGTTCCTTCTCTTTCTTAACGCCAGTGTTCTCTCCTCCTCTGGTGACTTTTCCTACATAAAAATAAAATGCAGAGCACAATAAAATATAATTACATGGACACAGAAAAATTCTGTGGTAAGACTGAATACAGTCACACTAGTCAAACACCAAATACAACAATCACAGTCACAAGAACAGTGATTTTTAATCCTTTTAACATTTGAACATTTTGGTCTAGGTTAAATAAATAAGGAACTTCATTTCAGATGGTAATATCTTCTTCACAGTACACACACACTAATACACTAAATTTGCAGCACTGCCCAGTGTTATACAAGAGTCAACACTCAAAAAAGCAACAATAACAACAACAACCCAAAGTGCAATACAAAACACAAGTTCAAGAAGAAGAGTACATGTACATAATAGAGCATATGTGATAATGTACAGATTATGAACAATGTTCACTGAGGTTCCTCATATATCAAGTCATAAAGTTAAATGACAACATAAAATGAAGCTGAATTATTTCACTGAAGTGTCATTATTTTTCAACATAATCCCAGAGTACACTAATGCATTTGTCTCATCTTGGCACAGTTTTTATATTCACTGCTCAGGGTGTCCAACGTTTTACCTTATCAATAACATTTCTCCAGGGTTCCAAGTGCTTACGCATACTGCTAGTTTGGCAATGAAAAACCTTAGCACAGTCAGGATAGGATGTGACACCACTAAAGCTGTCAACTTCCTAGGCGAACACAAATTGTTGACAGACATCTGCTTTCCAATTTACCTGCAATTAATGTTAGAACGATACAAATTCCCTTCACAATTGAGTATGATATAATGAAAGCAACACAAATCAAACCACTGAAACACATGACACCATTGCTGGTAATGTTATGTGTGATTCAACTTCACAGTGAAATTGTCCTTACCTGCTGTGACCAGAATGCTGATAACTACTCATAACTTACACAGCCAAGCTCACTTTCATCATATTCTGTCAACCAGGGTTCAAGTGGCTGTGCTTCATAGTCAGCAGTAGGTGATAAAGCACATTCTGTTTGTCAAATTCATACACCTTTAATATATCCTCCCACTTGGCTGAACCAGTAAGTCCCTCGCCATTTACAGTAATCCCACACCCAAGATTTAGTGCACTGTAGGCATGCCCAATCCCTCTGCCCACAGGTGAGCCCCATGTGAAAATGAAACTGGAAGATACAGAAATAAAACTGTCATTCATATAGTTAATGTCCTTATGTTACATTTTTAATGCAAGGTAAAATCTATTGATGACACAAATTATTGACAGTGTGCAGTGTTGGTTACTATGTATTTGTCAACTGTTGAAAATTTCTTCTGAATTCAACATTAGCAGATTGGTAAGAACTTGGAGATGAGTGAGTTTTGTAGTTAGGACACAACTTCAAAATTACCAATGTTTAAATTAAGGTACACCGTGTGCAATATACTTGGTTACTATTATGTGACATATTTTAATTTCCTAAGGGAATGTTTACTACTAAACGCAACTTTCACACATTTTGAATAACGATAACATCCTCTTACACACCACCGGCCTTAGGCCGATTGGACCGATTTGACGCAATTGGGCCCCGCGCTCATGGGGGATTCGCGCATTAGTAATCTTTAAAAATGATAAATAATGTAGCATTTTAATTTTTCATCTTGTATTACGTTAATATGGGGCCCGGGATAGCGTAGTCGGTATAGCGACTCGCTACGCGCTGGACGGTCCGGGGATCGAATCCCGGTGGGGCGAGATTTTTCGCATACGTCCAGACCGGCCCTGGGGCCTACCCAGCATCCTATACAATGGGTACCGGGTCTTTCCAGGGGGTAAAGCGGCCGGGGCGTGGTGCTGACCACCCACCCCCAACCAGCGCCGGGGTCAAGAATGAGTAGAGCTATACCTCTACTCTCCCTTTGGGCCTTCATGGCCTGTTATAGGGGAAACTTTATTACGTTAATATACCAAACCTTCAGCAGTTTTTTCGCTCTGCACAATAGCTTTCAGGAGCCCGCCACGAGGATCGCAATGGGGACCCGCGTTTGCGAAGGCCGGCGCTGCTGTTACTTTGTGTTAACAATACACTGGAACAGCCTTAAAGTTCTGAAATGTAAAAATTCATGCACCAAAATTCTTCCACACAAAATACGTTAATTTTGCAATTCCATAGCCATCTGTCATTATTATATAGCTTACATGCAAATTCGCCTTTCTCTGCCATCTGTGTGGTACTAAACACAACCACTCAGCCATGCCGGCTACCAGTAACGACGTCCAAGCCGCTTGTGGCGCCACAAGACCTTGTTTCCAGAGTCCATTGTACTTTCACCGGGCAAGAGTAACCACAGTCAAACACACACACGTAACGCAACTGTACATAAAAGAAAAATTAGACGGAGCTACGACGATTCGTCTTTATGCCGTGCTGCCATATCCGTTCCTTGGGCATACACGAGACGCCGGTGCTCCCCCTATGCCACCGCTGGTACTGGTAGTAAAATTACATTACTAATACGATGGCAGGTCAGTCGGTAAGAACATCAACTGCTCTTCAGCCTTCGTTAGCAAAATCTGTGTTCGTTAGTCTGCCCCCACCCCCTTTTCCGCCATTAGCAACAAACCATTGAATGTATATCTCCATTCTTCTGGGATGTTGCAGTATGTCACTGGGTGTTTGTTGTCTAACTTTTTGAGAATGTGTAGTGACCTCATCTTAAGGGTCAGATGTCCAGAAAGCACAGAAGAAAAAAAGTGTCACCACTCTAACTAACAAATATCATGGATCAGGATCCTTCTTGAGTAGCTCAGCTGTTGAAGAAATTCCCCACATTTTATGCAACCAAATATTCGTTACCACATTCACAACAGCCCACCAATTGTCCCTATCCCAAGTAAGATCAATCCAGTCGAAGCCCCGCAACATATTTCTTGATATTATAATATTATTTTCGCATCTACGCCTATGTCTCCTTGGTACCCTGTTTCCTTCAGGGTTCCCCACCAAAACACTATATGCACGTCTCTTCACCCCCATACCTGCCAGTCTCGCCAAAGTTTAGTTGGGAAGTACTGCGCTAAGAGAGCCGCGTTGAATATCGCGGCGAGGAGAGAGACAGCACGCTGCGGAAGGTGCTTCAGAGCCCTGTTCGGGATACCGTTTGGGTCCGGCGCCTTGCTGACCTTGAGACCCCGGATGGCATCCTGTACCTCCGAGGGGTTGGTTAACTTGGGCTCGCTTGCAGGTGCATAAGAGTATGCCTCCAGCGCCTCGCTAACCATCTCAATAACTGCCGGATCCGACGGGTCGTTTACCGGCTGAAACTGAGCCTCAAGACTGTCCGCCAGGGCTTCGGCTTTCTCAGAGTCTGAGAGAGCAAGCCCGCCTTGTGTGACCAGGGTGGAGAGGGAGTGGGCACTCTCATCACCCGCTTCGTAATCTTCCACAGCGATTGGTCCTCGGGATCAAGGCTCTCCAGTGTGGCACTCCATTGCTCATTTCGCCACTCGTTGAGCTGGTGGGTCACCGACCGCTGAAGGCGGTTGACCTCAGCTTTTAGAGCAGGGTCCCTAGTGATTTGCCACTGCCTCCTCAACCGGTTTTTTAGGCGTATGACGGAAGTCTGTCTTTCAGCAAAGAAAGGAACACCCAAATCCTCGTGAATTTGCACGTTACTCATGTACCAAGGTGCACCAGTAGCAATGCGAAGACACTTGGATTGAATAACCTGCAGCTTTCTGAGGTGGCTGCAGGCAGCGGACCTCCAAATGGGGCACGCATAGTCCATCATGGGCCGTATGAGCTGCTTATACAGCAGAACTCCGTTCCTGATGGACAGACCGCTTCTCCTGTGATGGAGAGAGCTAAGCAGACCCAGTAGTTGGGCAGCTTTCTTCTTGACCTGGACGATATGAGGCGACCAGGTCATCCGTGTATCTAGGATCACTCCCAGATAACGGGCTGTGTCGACCCATTGGATAGGCTCTCCTAGGAGCTGCACCGGTCGAGGCTTGGGGAACCGCCACCCTGCCTTCGCAAAGAGCATAGCATTGCTCTTGGAGACGTTGATGGCGATCCTCCATACTCTCAGTCACCTCTCTAGGTCACCGAGGTATGCTTCTAAGTAGCTAACAAGCAGAAACTGATGCGCTGTGATTGGCTGCTTGATGTAGGTTGGTCCCACCCAGTGGTGGGCGAATCTCTAGTTGAAGCGAGGGCCATTTAGTGTGCTGCCCTCCTGTGCTTGCGTGGGAAGCTGAGAGAGGCAAGTGTACCGTTTAGTTGTAGCCGTACTGTTGTGGGGAACGGCGAGGTGTATCGTGGACTCTAGTGGGAGTGTTCCCACAGCCGTTTTGCCCGACCACTGCACTAACATTTTCAGTAGCAAGCAAGGCAGAGTGCGTCTGGAAGACCATGTGTGGTCGGGGAAATGGAAAGAGGTGGAGCAATGTTACTTTGACGTTAGACGCGGGAAAGGGGGCGGGTATGCGTGCGCAGACCGGATCGATCAGGCAACATGTCTAACACCGTGAAGGAACATTGTGAAGGGATCAATGTCACGTGCGCGGCAAAGAGTTGTGAACATATATTCGGCAAGGTAGTAGATGTGGTTTTTCTGACGGTTGTATGCCTTGACGAAAACCTTAACATGTTTACAGGTTGCCTCTATAGTGTTTGTATGGGCGCCAGTCCGTCCAGGACGAGGTTGAAATTTCGCGCCGACTGTGGCCGGGCCAGACTTGAGCATTCTGCCGCAACGTAACAGCGTAACGAACAGCGCGGGGTTCTGCTCGACCCGGGGTGTAGGTTCGGACAATAAGGCGCGCATTCCGGCGAACGAGCTGCGCGCTCTGATCCACCAGTTCGCTGCTCCTGGTGGGGAAGATGTCTTTACAGGTAGCTAGCGCGGCATTCATACTTGTGAACCACATTTTGTCCAGGAGAAGAAAGCGAAGAGAAAGACGTTGGTGGCAAACGGAGTTGTACAGAAAGAGGTCTGTGTACAGTGGGACCAGTTTGTTAGCAGACTTGAAGTTCCAAGCAGTCAGTGGACAGTACAAGAATTTTGCTCGAATGACACCAGGAGATTTTGAACTCCTATTCACTGCTAACAATCTCGAAAATTTCAACAATCACATAACAGCTGTTTCTGAGACAACTTTATTAAATAATTAAAATTTTCTTCCTGTCCACAAACCAATTTAACTTGTACTTTTAAATAGACTTTTGTATGAATAACTCAGTAAGTAACATTGTCTTAAATGGAGAGATTCTTTAGAGTTTCCACCACCGCCCTATTCTTCCTTTTTCTCTTCTAAAAGAAGACAGTAAACTCGTCACCTTTTTTTTTTACACTCTTCGGGAACTGTCCCCATCGCTGTGGCTATCTTCTCCCAAGCGTCATGCTTCTGTAATTTGTTATAATATTGGGGATGGTTCGGATCCCACAGAACAGACATTTTTTCGTATAACTGAATAAAGCCCAAAGTATTTTCTTGCGTCCACTCCATTGTAGCTCCGCACACTGACTGTGAAACAGAACAGTGGACAAGTGCCAGTATCAGCTCGACGTGAAGATCGCAGCGAGCACAGAAACACGTCCGAACTTGCTGTAGCGGCGTAACGTAACATCCTTTGATGCGCGCTGGAAAACCGACAGCAGGGTGGATCAGCCTGCGCAGCGAACCGAACACAGCGAACGTTACTGCAAACCGTCCGGACCTGCGAATCGCTGTTACATTACGCTGTTACGTTGCGGCAGAATGCTCAAGTCTGGACCCGGCCTAACAGAGACATAGGCTACACCCTAACCCAGTCTCGAGTGGCCATGTAGTTAATACACATAACAGAGACACAGCCTACACCCTAACCTACGGCTGTCTCCGGTGGCCATGTAATGCCTGCTTGTATAGAAACGGAAAGTTTCAAATGAGCGCGCCAAGTTGAAGGACGCGAAGACGCGGCGGGGCCACAACGTTCCACGTCCCAGAGCGTACGCAAACTTCGTCACAACACTCTAGATACACAGTGTTCGGGCTAAACTGCAGCAGTGCCGATCTGTTACTACGTATACACACAAGCATCACCGCAGAAACATACATCGTCCGCAACACCATCTGCGCAAGAGACATGCGCGACCGTTACCGCCACGGATCAAAGGCTAGTCCTAAAGCATGCTCCCTGGTAGAATCTTCAACCACGCCCAATATCAGGAATAGTTGATCTAATTCGACTCGGGTGAGGTCACAAATAGGAAATCTGACTTATTACATGTTCGTAAAACGACTGCACTGCCATATACTTTGCAGGGATTGAATTTGCGTGCTCTTCAAGCATTTCGTAATGTAAACCATGAATCATAACTGCTAAAACTCGGATTTTCACAGAATTCCAGACGTAGCTGTACAATTGTTCAAACAATACAACATTTAAAGCACACGCTAAAATTGTGCCATTATATACGAACATTAAAGCACACGCTAAAATTGTGCCATTATATACGAACTTTCAACGTCAATTATTTGACGTGGCGGTGACGTTACGTCACAAAATGGTGCTGCCATCTCCATTTCGTGCACAGTTTTAATATGCCCACGCCGACGATGCGGCCCCCACTCTCTCACATACCACTAACATTAGACAACCAATACGACGCCAAAGCGATCGGTAAGAGAGCAAACTGTTATTCTACCTTCCCAGTCTGCACCCCCCCCCCCCCCCCAAACATGCACGTAAAGCCACGGCAAAACCGACGTACCGGAGAGAAACCTGCCCCAGTGCCACTATATCCAGCACAAATTTCACATGGACTGAGCTCTAGGCCTCTACAATGAGAGGCCGGCAACTAACTGCCTGTTAAATCTGATAATACACAAAGCAGCCACTATGCCCTGGAGGGTTAGAGGCTCATTTATTGTGATACAGTGTGTTGCGTCTCTGAGGATCCATTATATTTATACATGAATGAGCGCCTTAGACACTTCATTACAAGCATATATAGGGGCTTCTTTAAAGGCTCTTCACTAATTCTGACATTCCATAACTGAACGAATGTATCCTGGCATGGAAGTGCACCATGAAGGAAGAGATTAATAACGCAGGAGAAGAGCCAGAAGTTGTGACATTTATGCCAACTTCCATCTAAATGATACAGAATGTTCTGTGTGTCCAGTTTACTAAAGTTTTGAGCAATGTCTACAGCATGAATTCTGTTTTTTATATTGTTTTCAACCACATGTCTCAAAGTGGTAGTAGTATTTATTCAAGATCACCTGTTACTTGGTTGGTGGTCTACAGTTGACTCAACTGTACCAGTTGCTCATAACTGTCAGCACATTAAGCAACTCACCACCATGACTTAAAAATTTTAATGTAAACTTAATTTTGGTAGGAACAAGTCCTTCATGTCACATCTTTTTTCCAGACACAATAAATTCCAAAAGGTACACTGGCCAAATTCTTGCACAATTTCTTGAAAATTTAAGTGATGAGAAGACAGACTATGAGTTCTTCCAGCAAGATAGTTCAATCGCCCACACAGTGTGTAATTCAATGGCTGCCTTACAGAATGTTTTTCGGAACAATAATTAGTCATCCTTTGTGACCTGATTGTTTACCCAATCTATCCCCATGTATCTGTGGGGAAGTTTGAAAGACAATGCATATAAAAGCAATCCACACACACACACAGGATGAACTTAACCTCCTAACCACCAGCATTTGCATATGCAAACACATGTAGGAAAACACCCCTAGAAATTCATTTTACTTATTTCAGCAACAAGGGAATTTACTGCATTTTTTTGACATGCTCCATAATCTCTATTTTATTTTCCACAAAGTGCAACTTACTTCATAATTTTATCTTTTTCTGTTCAAATAACACTCATGTTTTTCATAAATCAGGCACTAAAATTCAAAGACCCATACCAGTAGGATAAAGGTTAAAAAAATCAAGCGCACAGTATCAGCAATTTCTAGATACAAACTTCAAACAGTATCTAATAATTGCTTCAACAGGTGTCAAGCATGTCTGAGAGTTGAAGGAGGTCATTTCCAACACCTGCGTTAGCATGTAGTTAGTTATATAACACAGACAGAGAATGTAGATCCTATGAGTGCATCCCATGTTCAGTTGCACATCCTGTACATTTGAACACACACACTTACAGTAACACAGACACAACACAGAATGACATCAAAGAATATTATATTTAACAACTAATTTCTCTGAGCAGAACCTAATAGGTTCTCAGGTAATTGAGGAAATCCTGATATATTCTTGAATTTTCACTATGCTTAATAAAAATACAAAAATCAGATATTAAAATATATTACAATTGTTGAAATACCAAGCCCAGCCATGGAACATGATGCATCTCTTGAGCAGATGACACCTCACACAAAGTTCATAGTCAACTCCAGCACTATTTCAGGAATGGTATAATGTACTTATCTATGACTGTTTTGTTGGTATGCCAGTCCCTGTGAGAAACACCATTCAGCTCAATCAATTTGAGTCTCATTTTCTTATCCAACGTCTTTAAACCAAACTTGTCTGAAACATAAGCTTTACGATTCCGCACTTCCACAACTTCTTCATTCTCATCGAAATAACCGAAATGACTGAAAGAAAAATGAAACATAATATATGAATAAATGCTGCCCATAAACTTAATTTTATTCACTGTGCATCTGACAAGTAATTGTGAACAATTTAAATACAGAGTTATCTAAGCCTTTATCTACAAAAGTGGAAGTTAGGTTTACTGACTTTATGTGGCCCTTGGCTACATCCAGAAAGTATGGTTACTCTTGGTCATAAATGACAACATACTTGAAATATTTGTCTATGACCAAACGCCTCATAATTTCCAGCTTCACTATTATCATGACAAAGTCCACAAATCCATTGAAATGAAAATATATTAATCATTGTGACTGGGAACAATGTCACTGGCTGTAGTTTCTATTGCATTTGTATCAGTATGTATCTTCTCTATGAAAAATCAGAATGAATTTGACACACCAGATTAAAAAAGATGCATCAGCCACCTCTGTTATGTGGTACTCACCTCGACTGCCATGGTGTGATCACACCATCGTCAGGCCCACCAATCAAAACGAGATTACGTAACCGGGTTATGCCATCTTTGTAACTGTTGCTCTGCGATGACACAATTTCATTGTTAATGTATGGTAGGAATCTACTATAGTTTCGATACAGATATTCGCGATGTGGATCATTCCAGTAGTTGCCAACAGATGTATGTTGTCCAATATCAGAATAAAATAATTCATATGCGGTGCGACAGACGAGCCCAGGGAAAAACAGGTGCAGGAATTTGGCTGTGATCAAAAAAAATTTAAAACACTAATCCTTCAATCTCTTTATAATTAACACACTGCAGTATTTCTATGCCTCGACAAGTAATGCTAAATTTATTATTATACATACTGCCATACTGCCCAGCTTGTGGAGAACTAAGTGATATGAAAGTATCCACATTGTGATTAGGAAACTGTTCAAGAATTCCTCGAGCAATCAGACCTCCCTGTGAGTACCCTGAAAATATAAGTACAGTACTCAATCAGTTTCATAATAACTTTCCCTATTGGTTCTTTGATTAAACATTACTCTCACAAGTAACTACTGTGAACTGTTACCAGCTAACAAAATCAATTAATCTCAGGGCAGTATACAACCACAATTTTCAGTTATGAATAACTCCTGAAATTAATGGCAATTTGGGAGATACATCAACTTAGAATTGTATGTCTAACATCGATAAACAAAACCCGACTTCGAATGCAACGTCACCAGAGGGTAAAGATGTTCCTTAAAAATTCAAAGAATGCTTTTCTTCTAGTCTTGAAGGTAACAAATGTTCATAGCCATACAGAATATTTATGTGCATTATAAATTCTGTATTAAATTTAAGTACCAATTAAGTTAATGCCCTCCGGGTGTGCGGCCGATATCTTCATTAAATCTTCGCCCATTTCTTGAATTTGGTGCCACATTGGCGCAAGACTTGACCAGCCTCCAAATTTATCAGTCACATATACCTTTGTGCCTGGATGGGCCTGTAAACAGAAAGTGCTGAATGAAAGGCGTCGAATGTTTATATAACTGTAAATTAAAATGTTTTAAACTTGTCTGCCTTCCCCTTGCATCGTTATTTCATTCGAGAAGAATACAAAACTCACTTGCTGTATACGTTCTGCCATCGGAAGCATGGTTGAGTTTCCTGCCAACACTCCGTGTATAATTACGACTGGCTTGTAAGCAGTAACACATATTTCTAACAATAAATACGTACATATACACACCAATTTTCCACTAAAGAACATAATATCCTAGCCGTTTCTATTTTCTTACTTTGAGCACAGTTCAACGCTCCTTCTCTACTGACACACACACAGCTCAACAGATTTTATCGTGATACCAACATAAGTCGATGTACATACTTTCCGTCAAGAGAATTAAAATTCCCTTTTTAAAAGTCTTAATAAAGCATACGCAATTTTAAAATACATGTTTTTTCGATGTCAAGTAGTTTTGCCGCTTATTCTTCTATTTATTATGTACTATTCTATTTAAAATTATTTTATAACAAATGGAGTAATAATTTAACGTAATATTGCAATATACGAAAATGGCATGCTCGTATGCTTTGTTGAGCTATTCCAATTGGCACAAAGCTTGCAAGCTAAAAATAATTATGTCAGTTTTGGCATTTCTACAAGTTAGTGTTTGTCGTGCCTGTAACAGACTGTTCTTTGTTATATTCTAAAACTGAATTATTTATATTTCATAGAAAACTCAACTGCCGAACTTGGGTAAGTACCTGCTTGCACCACACACAAGCTACCCGTAATTTACAAATATATATATATATGATAAATACGGCAGTGTTATTACGGTGAAAGTTGTATATACAAAATGTTACAAAAATTGCACAACCTAATGCAATGCCATATGACGTATAAACGTACACACAATATTTCTGCGACTACTTGGCCTAACTTCAAGAGCATGTTGTACATACAGGCTGTTTCAGGAAGAATCTGTCATACTTCGCGATAACGTTCCTTAGGTTAAATTACATCATTATAACCAAAAATATCTATAATGTAAGTTGAACGGTAACGCAGATAATGGCGAGAGAAATTTTAAAGTACGAGAACTGTTGCACATTTATTGATTACCAAATACACGCGTGATTTCAGGCTTCCGCCGCGGTGTAAATGAGATCTTCGCTCTTCTGGGATGTTTGGCAGCGTAGATTGGTAGTTAGTTAACGATGTTTCGGGGACAACCTATCGGTTCCATTGTCAAGGGTTAAGCTTGACCCTTAAAGATTGCACCAACAGTGTCTCAAAACGTTGGTAACCACCAATGTACGCTGCGTAACATCCCAGAAGAGTGAAGATACCAAATACATACGAGGAGGAATTTGTAATTCCTGTAATTTTAACACTTGTACTTAACATCTAATAAGCACCTGAATGACATTAGACATTGAGTAATAAAACACGCAATAGTTTCATAAAAATTGTCCGTACGGTTCCAAGTAATTTACACAGCACACTCGCCTCGGTATGGCTTGACTTCGCTGTGGGCTCAAGGACGGTGTTGGGCAGTGTACGGATAACAGACCATGTTAAACAGGTATAGTACGTGGAACCGCAAGACCACGTTGTTTGTATCATTATCTTCGTAGCCGTTCAACTTCGGATATGGGCATGTTTGGTTATATTGATGAAAATTAAACTAAGGTACATTCTCCTGAAGTAGGGCATATTCCTCCTGAAACACTGTGCATATACCTGTACTGTTATAAAATGAATACAGCCATTTTACACTCTTGTATATTCTGTTTCAGATTGTTTCTGCAGTTCTCAAGTCAAAATTTGAATTCACCAAAACATTCACTAATGCTCTGTAAATGCAGTTACTTACATAATGTTTTCGTCTGGTGGGTAAAGTTGATTCATGATGGTCAGTTGAAGTTGGCAGCATAAATAATTCTACACTTAAGAATAATCTAGTCAGATACATGTTTGATAGTGTTGTTTATCAACCAGAATTTTTAATTGTCAAAATTTAAAGTGCTGCAAAAAACTACACATTGAAATGTCTCCGAGACACCCAGTGCAATCCCTGTACCTGTGCGCTCTTTACATGGTAATCAATAGGATTGCCACTGCCATCACATTGATTCATGCTGAAGGTAATTTAGAGGAATGGGACACATACGAAGTGTATGAAGAGGAACTGCAGTCAGTTGCCAACTACTTGACTTCTCTACCACACAACATATCTCAAGAACTTCTGCAGTCAATTCTTAACACTGAAGAACTAGATGTTGCTATCAGATTCTGTCTCTTTAAACTTATGTTTCATAACCACATCAAGTCACTCATCATAGGAGCTTTCCCTAAAGATTATTATATGAGAATATTAGACATAATTTGTGATCATGGAACAGAACTACAAATTTTGGATTTGAGAGGTGTTTGGGTGAAAGGAGATGAGGCTAAGAAATTACAGTACACATTGGAAAAATTACCAAACTTGAAAGAACTGTACATACCACATGTAGCAAGTAATGGTATTCTGGCAGCCCTTGGACGAGACCATGGGTCACTTTTAGTTCTGGACATTTCAGGAGCATGCAATATTTCATGGAAGGTATTGAAATGTTATGCTGTGCTCCATCTTCTTCAATCCAGCCTTCTCGTTTACAAGTTGTGAACATTGGAAGCCCAGGACAGGAAGATGTATCTCCATCAAATATAACAACACTTTTGAAAAACATTCCAGACTTAAGATCTTTAGGTGGTTATTCTTTCGTTGGCAAAGCTTTGTTGAATTTGATATCTGAAGATGGTGGAATAGTAAAAGAAACTAAATTACAATATCTACACGACACAGGAACGGATTTGGATACGCTGGATGCTATAGGGAAGCTGTGTCCAAAGTTGGAATCTATATACTTGGATCGACCAGCATATGGTGTTGTTGGAAGACTTCATTCAATCTCTAAACTGAAACAGGTGAAACTCAATAGATTTGATTGCGCAGAACTAGACTTAATGTTGACAAATTGCGGGGTTTCACTTGAAACATTAGAACTTTTGGTGGGAAAAGGTGTGGCGGATATGAGTTCAGTAGCAAACCACTGCCCACAACTTAAGAAACTCACATGTTACAAAATAGAATTTCTAACACATTATGAACAAGTGATTTTTCCCAGTTTAACAAAACTAGAAGTGCTTCACTCGGTAATAACCACATCATGTGTTAGATATTTGTTGTCAAGTTCACCCCAGATTGAAGAGTTCAGTATTGGAGAGCACGTTGACTTAACTGACGATGATTTTGCGGATATTCTTGGAAAGACGGCTCTCCCACAGTTGCGTAAATTATGGTTTCAAAGTGCTAGGAATCTCTCCAGAATTACAGTTGAAGTACTTATGGTCACATGTTCAAGTCTGAAGAATATTGCGTTGTTGAGTGGATGGGGTCTTGGTCCTGATGATATTCAGGACTTACTTTATGAAATACAAATTTCTAATTTGGATCTGGCTTTATTGGAATTCTTCGTAGACTAGAGCAAAACATGTCAGTGTTATTTATATACAGATAGAAGTTGACACACTTCATTTATTGATATTGTTCTTGAAAAATTTGTCACATAACTGTATTTTAGGGATGACAGCTAAAAGTAATGTTTTTCTAGCTCATAGAACTGTCTTTTCGTGTCATACTGCTGCATGATTGTAGTCTATAAGGCTGTCATGTTGGAAGCCAAAATAGTTTGTATGTGTGTCTTACATAAAATTAGGAATGTGTTTGGTTCCAGTTCACACTACCTAAAAATTCAAGCAATTAGTGCCCTAGAAGCAAGCCTGGCTTGGTCAGACTACAAAGCACACACACGTACAAGGAAGTGACCTCAACTGGTAGCAGAATGAGGAGGCAACTATGCGGAACTCAGAGCTAGACTAAAATGTATTTCAGGGAGCATGCTAATCAGATAATGATGTAGTAGCTTTATGACAAAGTTGCATACTGTTGTGAGTAAAGTAAGAAAACAAATATTAAAACAGATAATGAACCACACATTTTTAATACCACCCCTTGTATTAAAACATGACATAAAAATAACATTCAATCATGCATGTCAGTAAAAAAAAAACCACGTACCTTCTTTGTAACCCAACAGAATTTATGATGACTGCCGATTGTAAGATGTCAAAAACTGAGGTATCCAAAGTACCTGTGGTGTTTTGTGTTGTGTTTAACCCTTTAGTGCCACGCTGTATGGGTATGTTATGCTAAAAATTGATAATCTGCCAAAACAGAGATATTGAGATGTGTAATGTACTCACACTTTTCAATTATGTAGTTGCTACTGAAATCTCAATACAACAAGGAAGCTTAACACACTTAAATGATGACTGACAGATCGCCCGATCTTATAACGTGAAAGAATAGCAGTGGCCAAGTGAAAGAATAGCAGTGGCCAACAGATCGGCCAGCCAACATTGAGAGGGTTATGTTTTCAAGCACATCCACAGTTTTCCTGAGTAATTAAAGAGCTGGCTAGCTCATATTTTACCTCAAGGAACAGGTCAATAAACAGGACACAATCTTTTATTCATCAACAGTAAACATATGTCTGTCTTTGAAATCACAATTAATATTGTAAGTCTACACAATATGAATAAGGAATTATATAGACAATGGGAGATGGTAGATTGTAGCAATGCAAAGGGAAGGCTCAGGATATTTGAAGATTCCTTGGTTAGGACTGTACAAACAACTAAGAACATGGAAAATAAATGGGGATTTAATAATATGTAACAAAAAGCAATCACATTACTACAATACTATAGTATCAGGACTCCAGCAAGGTAAGCTTACCCTGAAGAAGCTGACTTACCACTGTTCCGAAAAAATTATGGTGTGATAGGCTACCAACTTCCAATGCAATGTGACCAGCAGCCAATACATCCACATCCTCATAAACCTGTAAGATTTCAGTATTAATTTCTGTTAAAATTGATTACATCTGTGCTGTCACAAGTGCAACACTACTTCGTATGCTACTAATCCAACAGAATGGGAGGGTGTGGACTGGATTCATCTGGCTTAGGACAGGGGCAAGTGGTGGGATCTTGTGAACATGGGACTGAACCTTCAGGTTGCATAAAATCCAGAGAATTTCTAGGCTAGCTGAGGAAATATCAGTTTCTCACAGACTCTGCTCCATGGAGTTTATTCACTGTAATGCATCCAGATGTCAAATCATCTACAGAAAATTCTCTAAATCTTTGGCATTCACTTACATTTGGATATGCCCATCTGAACTTAATGATAAGGCTTCAATATGTAACATGCCATCAACAAATACTAGGACTCTGCTTCCACAAAAACAAGGATCCAACAATGGAGGTATTCATCACATGATCCTACCAATGGGAGATACATGCACAAAAATGTCGGAAACAGAATCTGTAGATTACCAGCAATGTATTCACAACTGTCATAGTTGTCATAGAGAGAATTCTGTTCTTCAGGGATATGCTGCATTACTGGGTTAGGATCCTGGTGTCTGGGGGCAACATGGTGGCCTCGAAACGGTGGCAGCCGATTTACTAGTGATGCGGCATCATTCCACAATAACAGAATCCTCAGTTAGAGCACCATGAAAATTTCAAGACTCTCATCATACATTCTTTGGGCAATTTTCAATATGTGTTAATGAAATCACAGAGCACAGTTCTGTAATATAACAATAGTACCAAAATTATTTATTATATTCTGAAATATCATACATACCAATTATACTTCATCTCAGTCATAAAAATAATGTCATATGTAATGTCAAACACAAGGTACATTATTTACAATGGACAAATGTTCACAGCAGAATTGCATTGATAAATTCTGACAAATGCCCCCTAAGTGGTGCTGCTGTATTACTTAAATGCTCTTCAACCCAACCTGAATAATCAAATGAACTGGATCTTGGGCCCAAATCCTATTCCTTTCCTTCTTCAAGCACATGAAGATAACAAAACAGTTCCAAGATAAACTAAACTCTGCAATAATACTGCTGTTCCATTCCTTGATTCTTCAACATGCAAAAGGAAAGCCAACAACATTCTAAAATTCAGACCTACAACCAATACAAATAACATACAACTGCACAGGGTCAAAAATAATCCAGGCCATTTGAATTCTTAAAATACAGACTTTAAACCTTTCAATATTTGATCCTAAACAGCACCAAGCTTCCCCCCTACCACAATGCTGGGTTTGATGCCCTATTGAGTTTGGTTAAATCCATCACTTATTCAGTTTGTCCAAGTGAAGGCCATATTTGTTAGTGAAGGAATTTCTTCTCTGGATTTTTAGCATGATCTAACAGTAGACTGCAGGGCCTAAATGGCTCTCCATAGTCCTTCTCAAACTCTAGCATTTTGTTCACCAAATTGCCTGCACCATACACATCAACCCATCGGAAGGGGCCACCGGTGAATGGAGGGAAGCCCAAACCAAACACTGCTCCAACATCTCCTTCCAGCTGAAAACAAAATATTAGTAAAACAGTTGCAGCCAGACTGGTCTTAAATTCACATAATAATGATTACAACACTTCTGGGGCAGTGATTTAAGATGGCAGCAAATCTTGGGGCATACTGCTTCATGTCAGGCAGCTCCAAAGATTCAAACCTGGAACCAGACACTAGCCACCGTGAGACTTTTGTTTTCAGCACTGTGTACAGGCATATTACAGGCCAGTATATTAGAATAGGCCACAACCACTTCCTTACTCCATTTCATAATTCTCAGTAATTCTGTTATTCAACACTATGTAACATAAGCAGCTGTTATGCTGCACAGAGTACAGAGGAGTAGAGACAAAACTTACAGTCTGTATATTCACAATGAATGCCTTCGACAGTTTTCATTCACCATCACATCCAGAACATGTATGGAGTCCACAAAACAGTTTCTGTTGGGAACCTCAGGAACACTGATATCTGAACTACAAGTGGATTCTGGAGTTTGAAATCAGCTGTCTAACAAAAAATGTGAGCTTTCCTCATGTCAAAACTGTAAAAATCACTTTACATTTCAAATGCATATACCAGTTGCATTAAACAAAAGCAAGCAAAAGAACATACAAACTTCTCTCTTCTATCAGCAAGATATAGATATGCAAAATGAGATAGTATGAGTACATAGTCCTGCCACAATTCCTGCAATTCCACAGACGAGACGTATTATACTCAACCATCATGATATTGTGCTGCAAACAACTAAAGGGTTAAGAAGGTATGGAACTCTTCTCTATTCATGAATGGTGTGGTGCAGAGACAGAAAGCTAACTTCACCCCTATCTTACTGTAGTATATGAAGGAAGATTTTACAGTATTTATCTAACATACCATATTTACCCAAATGCAAGACAACTCTAATCTAAGACAACCCCCCCAAATAAAACACGTCGGCCAAGGGAAAATGTATTTATCCAAATTTAAGATGACCCCCCAAAAATAAAAGTCTGCTAAGAAAAATATTTTACTATTAATTGCACACACTTAATACACAAAGCATGTAAGATTCTAATTACCTTTACCAATCAGTGTCAGTGTCTCCATCTTCACAGTCAGTGCCTTCACCTTCCTCACACTTACATTCCCATCCTCTTCACTGCCATTCCACAACATCTCATCAGTCTCATCCATTGCACGTCTTAAAACCCTTCACAATCACTTCTGGTGAGATGCGCTGCCATGCCATTATGATCCACACTAACTAAATAATACATTTATATTTCTTGGTTTATAAACTTACTTGAACCCATACAAAAGATTCACAATTTTCTCCACAGATGGTGTTAGTGTTAAAAATTTTAAATACTTGTGTTCTGGATTTTTGTGTTGTGTCTGTGGTCTGATCAGTGATTTAATGGCTCTTCTTATGGTTTTTAATTTGTAGATTCTTCCAGGTTTTATTTTTGAGTCTTGTAGTTAATTTTTAATTTTTCAGTAGTGATTTTCCTGTTACTACCCTTGGACTAGATCTGTTCTCAGGTGCATATCTTCACAAGTTTACTCTTTTTTTTTTATGGTGCTCAGTGACTGAGAATAGCTGGATCTAAGGGGTCCACCAGGTTAGGTACTTCTTTGACTGAAGACAGAAGCAATCCCATGGACAAAGTTAAAAATAAATGTGTCAGGTAACTTTAGACATGCTCTTTTCTCTCTTTTGTCTACGCTTGGTGATGCAGGTTTGGTCTGAATCACAGTGACTGGGTTTGGTGCGGTCTGGTTCGGCACTTCACACGCGAATTTAAGACAACCTCACATATTTAAGCACCAAATTTAAGGGAAAAACCTCGTCTTGCATTCGAATAAATATGGTATTTCTTCCAGGTTCAACTTAGATGTCATTCCTAACACTGACTAAATATTTATTTTGATTCTCCTTAAAACTGTTGTGGTTTTCTTACTTCATTTTAACAGCAACAAATTCCCTCACTTCACAGTTCTCTTTAATGCCATCCAAAAACATCTGCACACACAGCAATCAAGATATACACTATAATACTGCCAGGTGGTCTGATGTTTATACTTTTGGAACGTCATTCGTAATAAACCAGACTTCAATGAACAAGTGCAATGGTACAGCACACGAACTTAATTACTGAGAAACTCACCGGATTATCTAAAATACCCTCCTGGAGGCACAGTACAGCTTCATTGACAAAACGTGACACCATACGGAGTTGTCGATCTTCCACAGACTGTGAACCCTTTGGTTCGAGCTTGTACTTGGATAAGATATCCAATGCTCCTGGGTTTACATCTCGGTTCTTGCTGTTACCCTCATACAAAAAGCATCCTTTGGATGATTTTCGACCTGAAACCATAAATTAAAAAATTACCACACTCTAATACAAGCAGCAAAATAATAACCCTCTGAATTATGTTACTAACTGTCAACCTGTGTACATATGTGCGTACGGCTCTGTTGAGTATCCAATGGTTTACCTCATACTGTCGGACTAAGTATCTCGGTCGTGACATAGGAAACACTGTGGAGGTAACACAATAGGTATATTATAGTGTTTTTTTTCACTGTATACTGAAATCTAGTATATCATTATATAACTAACAAAGCAGGGCACTGTTTGTCACTTTGCCATTCATTTTCATGGAAACCAAATGGCAATGCAAGCTACTGAAAACATCACCACTAGATGGCAGCAATAAACGGTATCGGAATAAAGGGGTTTCTAGTTAGGTAAGTCCACTCCTCCTCATAACTAATAAAATATGCTTACCTAAAAATCCTGCCTCAACCAAGTCTTTCAGGACATTTATATCACCCCCAGCAAACCTAGGACCAAACACTTTGCTCAAGTCTTGAGCAATATGAGCTGCAACATCAATACCAACTTCATCTGCCAGAGTGGCTGCACCAACTGGAAAGCCAAATGATTTTGTCAGCTTGTCCAGCTCTTTGGGGTCTACACCTTCCTATAAAAATAAAAAGACACATTCACAAGGAAACAAGGAGTTCTGGACAAAGTTGATAAACTGTACTTTCACACTGCAGAGATTTCCACTCCTACAAATCTTGCAAGATTTGAGCTTCTCAGAGCAGTGCTGATAAAGACTCCTTGCTGTGTGCTCACCTAACCAAACTGGCTACAATAAGCTGGAAGGTGTGTATACTTGACTTAGGTCCAGGTCCTCTTAAATACAGAACAGTCATACTGTGGACTGCCAAGTATCTGCAGTTTTTGTGTACACAGAAAACATTAGTGGCTTCTGCATGAACAGATTCACATTCACTGGCGGCATCCAGATCCAGTTTTCTTGTGGTGACATATGGGTTTACTGGCTGCTAAAACTTATTTTTCATAGTCTTTACACACCAACTGTTGACTGTTAAAGAGTGGGCGTAGTGCCCTAACCCACAATTACCTATATGGCCTTTGTCTGCCATATGCAGTGGTTTTCAGAAACTTAACCACCACAAATGGTTAAGGATTGCTGTATCTGATTAATGCAGTATATTTTCTGAACAAGAATCTGGCACACTACAAACTCTGCCAATGTACATCAATTTATAATAATTTACTGGAAATTCACAATGTGAACAAGTACCATATTTACCTAAATATTAGGCAACCATCTTCACAAGATTACATTTTCAGGAAAATATGTACACACAACATATTTAACTTTGTGCACAATTATAAGGTGATCCCCACTTTTCAGATGATAAATCAAGAAACAATTCTCATCTTACATTCGGGTATATACAGAATGTGGTGAACCTCTTAATTACCAATGCGCCACTTCCTGCAGCCACATACTGTACAAGTTCTTCTTTCTGTATTCCCTATCCAATTTATTGACACAATTTATCACATGTGACCTAAAAGCAACTAACATTATGTCCATGAAACAAATTAAACATACCTGCAAAAGGCGGATTGCTTCAGTAAGCATGGCAGAAAGTATGCGTGTTGTATAGAAGCCAGGTCCATCCTTAACTGTGATCACTATCTTGCCCTGCTTTAGTCCAACATTAACTGCAGCAGCAGCTGTATCCTGTGATGTCTTGTCTGTAGTTATCACTTCTAATAGTTGCATTTTGTCCACTGGAGAGAAGTAATGCATCCCTATAACCTGAAATACAGGACTGCATTATATGAGCAATAAAAACAACTATTCTGTACAATTACATCATCTCACAATACAGTATCTGCCCAGCTGGTAAAGAAGACTACAATGAACCACAGAAACATACCCAAATTCCAAAACCCCTACAACTTTTTTGATATTATCCTAACATAAAAAACTTAAGCCTCACTTGTACTCCATGCCTTCCCTTGTAACTACATGACTGTCTGATCAACAACCTAAAGCATAATGTGAATGTATTGTGCTGGCAGACAGACCAACATTTGCAGTTCCAGAAATACACTGCGACGAGACAAGCAGTATGTGAAATTATCCATGCCATTAAAGATTACTGTCTTCTGGGACGTAATGCTGGGTGGCGTGGTGGACATTTACTGAAGCTGGAAGCAGCAGGTTCCTCTGAAAGAGTAATTTCTACCAGACCATGAGGCATCACAGCCACCAAAACCTCATATGCCTTACTTGTACAGTTTCTCCTAACATGACCTACCTTCTCAGGATTTTTGCTGGCCTTGGCAATCTCAGCGATCGGAAGCGCACTGGTATTGGTTGCAATGATACAGTGAGGAGGCGTACATTGCTCTATTTCTTTGATCACACGATGCTTCACTTTCAGATCTTCAAACACAGCTTCAATTACTAGGTCAGCATTCTTGAAATTTTTATATGAGAGTGTTGTGTCCAAGTTGGAAAGATAGCGATCCCGCTCAAGCCTACAAGACAAGAGCATGGTTCATCAAATGCTGTTGAAGCATCACGCCTAAATCTGTCAATTCTGCCCTTCACAGCTAACATGATTTATCCAATGATTATTTGGGTGATGCACTCCAAATGAGAGACCACTTACATGGAGAAAATTCACAATTTAAACATCTGACATGGAAAAGCTACCCTTTGGGAAGCACACAGCAGGGTTTAGCACTGTCTCCTTCCTGCCTGGCAACAGACACAAGTTTCTGAATTCATACAAGGCCCAATTGTTGGTCTCTTTCCTATCAGACTCTTCTCACATACACAGATTACCAATGCTGTTCTGACAGCTCTGATTCCACACAGGTGACCAATTAAAAACACAAACATAATGGAACATGTTTGGTTAGGCGTATCTTCTAATGGCCATTAATAAGTGACTCACCAGTTCTGTTTAGCATTCAATGAACAACCAACTTTATTGCATTTTGTCACATTTTTCTACTATAATTGGGGTCTAGAACTGTGATCTCTGTCTAAAACACAAAGAATGTTACAAATTATGGATAATACTTCATTAAGGCAGTAATGTGGAAGCTGTAAATGACCAACTAACCAGTTACACTTAAGACAGTTTTTGCAGCCTCCTGCTATGCTACATAATTTGGGATAAAATAATCTGGCTTATATGTTCACCAAAACTTTTGAACACAGATACAACAAAATATGACCACTCATTAAATCATATTACATATAATAACAACTATGGGGAGGATAAGAACTTAAAGAAAAACTCAATATAAAGAACTGACAAACAGGGCATCACGGGTATACTAATGTTTTATATTGTACTTTCGAGACTAACGTAACATGTACACTGCACTGTAAATGAGAGACAGTTCTCACATACACAGTTTTACAACATGATATCCACAATGCATTCATGTGACCATCACATTGTTTTCAAACTTGTTACCATGCAACTGAACTTACAGAGAATACTTTTTCTTCTTGACACCTTTCTCAAGACCATCCTGTATCTGGCCTAGTCCACGGCCCAGTCCTGCTTGGTTAGCATCCTTCAGGATAACATTGTAGCCCTTGTCAACAGAAACCTGAGCAATGCCTGCACCCATCAATCCAGCTCCCACAACTGCAACAGTTCTGAATAACACAATGGTGTATACAATTCACTTTTTGTAACACAAAAAATTGATAATGCAAAACTTTCAATTAGACATCAGTTACAATGTCCATACACAACTTCCATAACAGTCCAAAGTACAAACACTTACTTAAACTTTAGCTACCACCTGTACTACATACAGTATGCTAGTACCCCTACCACCCAATGACCCATATTTCAAATATGCAGTCAACAAATATAATTACTGATTTTTTTTTGCGTATACTGCACAATCTCCATTTTTTCCTCCACAAAATTCCACGTATTTCATAATGTTATCTCTTCTGGTTCATAAAATATTCACATTTTACAGAAAGGGACAGCTAAAATTTAAATGTCCAGCTCCAATGCCAAAGGGTTAATTATATATAATACACTGAGGACTGAACTACTGAGTATGTCAAAACAATAAATTTGAGTGGATCAGTATAAAGAAAAAACAGAATTCATATTACAGAAATGTTTCTACACATGCTAAAAATATTTCTTTCTAATGACTTGTTCTTTGACTAACCATCCGTAAGATACAAAGTAAAGAAGATGAATGGATTGGCAGAAAGTACTCTGTCATAAAGCCTGACGAATTAAAAAGTTCCCAAGAATTGTGATTCTCCTATTTAATCTAGTGACCATACTGGACAACATACAACAAACATAAAATTGAATAAAAAATATTAAAATTATTAACAACACACTCACATTTAAGGTCAAAGCAACAATAAAGGGCCAAAACTTAGCTGATACTTTTAAAATACTGATGTTTGGAGAAAATAATAACTTCTACACAGTGCTATGACACTGAATACCCTATTATGAACAAAGCTTCACAGTGCCAAAGTTTCACAAAACCAGGTCTCATTAGATATGTGTATGGCAACGTACAATTTGAAGATTATATATCACAATTGCGTCTGTTCACTAATAAATTCCAACACATTTTTATAATCTGTATTAAAACATGTACTATATTCCATACTAATAACCATAACTATTGAGTATACTGCAGTTTATTCCACAAACATGTGTGTGTACACAATCACACTTTTTTATTCATTATCAAACTCACCTGATGCTTTGTTTTGGTACTCCAAAGCGATTTTTCTTGCATTCCGTTTGCCCACGGAATAAACCAATCAGCCCTTTGCTCTGAGGAGTCATGGCCAGCTCACCAAATGCTACGCTTTCTGCTTCATATCCATCACGCTGGCCCTTTTCAAGTCCTGTTCTTACCACATCCAAAATCTGAAATATTAACATATATGTACTACAGCCATCTGGTATCTTTTCATGTTACATAAAAGGAATACACACAACATGTAACTACAGTTTTAGCATTCACTAGGATTCTTTAGTTCCCAGATCCATGTCATGTGTCACAAAGAATGTGAAAACAAGAAACTTCACCACACCATGAACACAGTGGAAGTTTCAGCTGCAGCCACTGTAAAGCTTGCTGATATGGTGACGAGTCACTTGCGCATTTAATAAACATAACATGAACAATACAATGGTGATTAAGATTCTACCTGTTCAGATCTTTGTGTCTTAAGGTCTCTAGCAACAAGACATACAATTTAACAACACACTGCAAATTTTTAGGCTTTCACAGCGATGCGGCTGAAGATTATGTTCTTCTGAAACATTTGAAATTATTATGGTTACAGGAGTCACTGATATTCATTTAAACTGTGGTGTTCCTTCCACTTTGCCTTTTCAATTCCGACAGACGAAAGTGCTTGCCTTTGCAGTAAAGCAGAGTCCCAGGGGAATCAATTTACTTAGTTATGAACAAATACATCTAAATTAAACTAAATATTATATACACCCTGCAATATTTATAATTAATTAATTTTATTTCAATCCAACAAATGCACTACACTTTCTTTTATTGATTTCTTGCCCCTACATGATTCAGCACACCTTGTGCCATCCCAAACCCCCTGAGGATGGTACAAGGTGTGCCGAAACATATGTAGGGGCAAGAAATCAATAAGAGAAAGTGTAGTGCATTTGCTGGATTGAAATAAAATTAATTAAACATCTAAATTGTTTCACAACTGTGTAATGGCAAAACCCTTTTTTTTAATGTGAAAACACCGTGCAATATGTGAGCCAATTATGCATATAAATATCATAAAATACACTTAAATTCCTCATGACAGATGGTTGTAAAATCAAAACAAACTTAACAAGAACAGTGTGTGGTATTACAATGCCACGAATAATACAAACTTACACGGAGAGGTGCAGGATAAAGACCGCCACTCAACTTCAAGACCTGTTTCTTTGCTCGTCCAAAAATCTGATCCCTGACCCAATTAAAAGTAAGCCCAAAATCCAACAACGTCTGGATAAGAGGCTTCTTTTTCCTGTCCACTTTGAGTTTTCCGCTGGCAATCTCTTTTGCAATACCTACAGACACGTCCTCCAAGTACTGCAGTGTTCTGTATAACAAAGATACAGCAATATGTAAATGTCTACTGAATAATAAAGTTATTTAACACCTTTACCACCGTACAGTGTTCCAAATTCCACTTTGCTTATGAGAAACATACATGCTATTGCAATAACCTTTTGATCAGTGTTTCCCAAACTTTTTTGCTCTCGGCCCCTTTTTGGCTTCAAAAAATAACCACGGATCCTCACATCCTTGCTCAGGTAAAATATACTGTCCGGATAATAAGTATCCAAAATTAAAAATTTACCGTATATTCTCGAATCTAAACCGCACCCGAATCTAATCCGCACCCAGTTTTTGGCAACTTCTTAAACGAAAAAAAGTTAGTTCGCGATTCTAATCCGCACCTTTCCTTCAACCACCCCTTGCCCACGGGGCGACTGATTGAATAATATTGGATGTTACCAATGCGTTAAAATCCGACGCTACGCCTGTGGCCGATGAGTCATACGGATAGAGGCGGGGCCTTTCTCAACAGACGTGCACAATCTCGTCTGAAGCCAGCTGATCTTTAGTTGTTGAAACGTGGGAGGTGCTTGTTCCAATTTGTCGTGTACCGTAGTTATGGAAGAGGGACACCTGAAATCTAAACGACTCTCATATACGGCAAAGTTCAAACGTGAAGTTACTCAGTGCGCAGAGGAGAATGGAAACCGCAAAGCCGCTGCAATTTATGGAGTTGATGAAAGCAACGTTCGACTATGGTGGAAACACAAGGCAGCGATGACATTGTATGGGAGGACGATGTTGAAGATAAAGATGATAGTGACTGGGTGGAGAGCACGGATAACGATTCAGTTATGAGTGATGATGGCGAGTCTGATGAATAATAAATTATAATAATAAATAATAAAATAATAGACTATTGTATTGTATTGTTCTTACGTTGTTTATTAATTACGTTATTGTTATATTGTACAGCAGCTCAATCATTTTTCCAAAATCCAGCTCTAGACCGCGAATCTAATCCGCATCTGATTTTTTAGCCCTCTAAAACTGTAAAAAAAGTGCGGATTAGATTCAAGAATATACGGTATATCTCAGGACTGATTTTAGATAGCGACAAATACATATCAGTAACATATGTAATAATGCACTGCATGATTTGACCTTAATTAAACTAACTGTTGCTCACTTTGTGGGTACAGGGGGTTTATTAATTAGATATTGTAACAGCTGCACAAAAGAAAAACACATTACCAATTAAAGAAGTTCCTTCATTGTTTTTAACAAAACATTATTCCATTAATTTAAAAAATAAGTAAACTTCAAAGCAGCCATTACAGAAATGTATCCACGGATGCCCTGGGGTTGCAAATCCCTTGGGATCCACAGAACACACTTTGGGAACCACTGCTTTTGATTACTAATATTTTTAACTGATGACAGTAGTTTTCAGCCAAAACCAGCAGCAAAAAGTAAATGATACAGTACATAACACATACTGTATACGATAAGAATACACAGTGAATCAGATATTTCACATGATACACAAGCACACTATACAGCAATATATTTATGGTTTCTCACTAGCTCTGTGCCAAGACATTTCACATCCTGTACTCTGGAATTATACTGAAACACCATGCATCTCATCAGCATAACATAAACAGAAGTGCCGAGACTAGTAAAAGATAAGTTCAACAAATCTGTCACCCTGATTTCAAGATTTTATGCCATCAGATACTCCAACAATAGAAGTACTTAAAACAGGCAGTATCAAACGTCAAAACAAAATCAGACAATTTGAAATGAAGCGTCACAGACACAATTCAGCCTGTAAGCTTGTCATCTGGACATGCACGGTAAAAAGGCGACCTTACATCACACTTTCATAACACAGGTAAACTTTCATAGTTTCCAGTCCACTCTGACGAGTTCTGATGGGGGTATATTACACTGGCTTTTGTCCATCTCATACGCAAAAAAGAACATCAACAAATATATTTACAGTTTTTTGAGACATGCTGCAAAATCTCCCCTTTTCCTCCACAAAATGTTGCGTAGTTCATAATGTTATCTTTATTTGGTTCATAAAATATTCACATTTTACATAAAAGAGTGCACTAAAATTTAACACTTATTATTACCCATGAAAGCAGTCAAGAGCCTATGCTACACCCACAGTACACACTACAGCATATTGCCATATATCCCTTATATTGAACACTGACACCCATACAAAATTACCGTATATTCTCGAATCTAAACCGCACCCGAATCTAATCCGCACCCAGTTTCTGGCGACTTCTTAAACGAAAAAAAGTTAGTTCGCGATTCTAATCCGCACCTTTCCTTCAACCACCCCTTGCCCACGGGGCGACTGATTGAATAATATTGGATGTTACCAATGCGTTAAAATCCGACGCTACGCCTGTGGCCGATGAGTCATACCGATAGAGGAGGGGTCTTTCTCAACAGACGTGCGCAATCTCGTCTGAAGCCAGCTGATCTTTAGTTGTTGAAACGTGGGAGGTGCTTGTTCCAATTTGTCGTGTACCGTAGTTATGGAAGAGGGACACCTGAAATCTAAACGACTCTCATATACGGCAAAGTTCAAACGTGAAGTTATTTGGTGCGCAGAGGAGAATGGAAACCGCAAAGCCGCTGCAATTTTTGGAGTTGATGAAAGCAACGTTCGACTATGGCGGAAACACAAGGCAGCGATCAGCGGGTGTGAGGCGTCACGAAGGAAATTCACTGGACTCAAGAAAGGACGATTTCCTGAAATTGATGATGCAGTCTTCACGTTTTTTCAAGAGAGACGCAAGACTGGACTGTTTGTGAGTTATGATCTACTCGCGAGGAGGCGATAAAGAAGGCCAGATCTTTGAACATTCCTCGAATTATGAGTGATGATGGCGAGTCTGATGAATAATAAATTATAATAATAAATAATAAAATAATAGATTATTGTATTGTATTGTTCTTACGTTGTTTATTAATTACGTTAATTACGTTATTGTTATATTGTACAGCAGCTCAATCATTTTTCCAAAATCCAGCTCTAGACCGCGAATCTAATCCGCACGCGAATCTAATCCGCATCTGATTTTTTAGCCCTATAAAACTGTAAAAAAAGTGCGGATTAGATTCGAGAATATACGGTATATTGCCTGTTCATTATTTTTTTTTACACTTTGCTGTAAACTTGTTATGCTTCTTCCATAAAATGGCAGTGAAAGAAATGTTATGTTTGTTTTAAAAATAATGTATTCCTTTCCTTGGGTTACCATTGCCCAACTCATTAAATTCCCCCTGTTGCTCCACCTCATAACATACTCAACCTGGTATACCCCACAGGACTGCAGGTTTTAATTTTTCTGTGTTACAGAGTAACTATACATGCATTACTACAACATTGCCAATGCTGGCTGAAGTAGAGAGGTGCTTACGAGCAAAGAGGAACAAACTGCTCTGAATGTGTTTTAAGTACAGGATATTAAAAATTAAAAGAAAAATTGGAAATATAAACTATATTGTGCATAAAGTGTTGAGGCAGCAGGCACTTCAAAAACTTCAGTTGTGTGGAAGGGATAACAAACCATTCAGGTCAGTTATGTGTTTCCGTTTCTTCAGATATTTGCCAATCTACCACTACACAATGATAAGATTAAGAGGCCTGAATTTCAAAATCTCGATGTGTGTAACACAGAGTCTATGATGTACCTGGGCAGTCTTACTGCAGGTTGCAACAGTCCCACCACAATGTTGGGCAAGCCACACGTGCAAACCAGTTTCACTTATTAAAATGAATATTCTCTTAGTCTGTTCAATGATAGCAGAAATTACTAGTCATTCTCACCGCTTCTCAGGAGTGTCTATACCAGGTCCAAGGGGTGAAACTAGCACATCCACTAGGCCCAGCTTTTTGGCTCGGTCAGCTGGTACAGTGCGACCAGTCAGAGCTATGTCCAGGGCACTAGGAACACCAATTAGACGTGGTAATCGCTGGGTTCCCCTGCACCTGGCAACAGTCCCAGCATTACTTCAGGCACACCCAATCCTGTTTTTCGATTTTTAATTGCAATTCTGTAGTGGCAGGCTAATGCAACCTGGAAAGCAAACATGATCATCAGAAAAATGATACTGCTCTATATAAAGCAGTTTCAAAGTTACCCGTCAGAAAGAACTTACAAATCCGGGACCGAATCCAGGCACAGGCAAATAACTGTTCCCTTCTCCACAGTGTCGAGACTGGCTCTTGGGTCCACCAGCCTCCTATTCAGCAGGTAATAGGGCTCTTTCCTTTCCTTGGGAATAAAGCAGCCAGGGCATAAAGCTGAGCACTCACCATCATCAAGTGCCAAGATTAGGAATGCAAAAAGATGTACCTTCAGTTCTCCATATGCCTTCAAGGCAAGGGGCAAGGACAATTTACACAACAGAAAAGAGTTTTACTTGACATTCAGGACTGCTAACGGCTAAATCTTAGACAGGGTTGCACAAAAGACTGAAGACAATTGCAATGACAGGGGTCTCTAAGTGCGACCCTTTTTAAATCTCAACATGTATATATATATATCCACCTGCCTACCTGTTATCAGAATGAGAGACAGTACACTCTGCGGCTAACTGCATTTAACAATTTATGTTCTCTCATGCACAGCCACCTGCTTACCCTCTCATTGGCCATGATATACCAACAGGTTATCTCCGACATTCTTTCATGTTGATAAAACTTGTACATGAAAGGTTCAGCTATAGCCAACACATCTGATTGCAGTGGTAAAATAAAATCTAGTGTTTCAGAAAGGACTTTTACATACAATATTTTAGTACAAGAATTCTTCATTAAATGTCACTGAAAATGATATGGTTTTAACAGTGAAGTGTAGTACAAGACAACCGAAAAGTTCTGTATGAGAGGTTTGGTTCTGGACAAAAAGCAAATGAAAGCAACTTATTTTGACCAGTGACACTCTCACATGATTACAGGGCTCATAAAACTGTTGTATAATTTGGGTCATCAATGTGGCACATAAGAAACTCGCCTCATAAACAGAAACGTTAAAACCAGGGGTGCACAAATCCTGGGTGCCACGTCACTGTGGCAACAAAATTTTGTATGGTGGTGCTTAATATTTGCATGTACTCAGTAGGGAACTTGCTCCAAGTCACCCTTCTGGCACTTAGAACTTTGATATGGCTCCTAGATATTTGGAAAATGCATGCACCTCTGGTTAGAACTGAGACTACAACATGCTTTCTTGAAGTGGTTATGTCATCCAACATTGATTATTCCTGGTTAGGTTAAAATGAAATTAATGTAGCAGTAATTATGGGTGCCTACACCATAAACTGTCTTACTGTGAGCTCCCAAGATGTTTGTTTCATGATTACTGATCACACTGTAGCAATGAAGATAAAAGAACACATAAAATTTGTACACAAACTGCTATAACATTCTCCAGAGCATGCAAACTTCCCCTGTAGCCCACCCAGTTTCCTACTTAATGGGTACCATGAGCTCCTTCCCTGGGGTTTAAGCGGCTGGAGCGTGAAGCTGACCACTCACCCCCATCTAGTGTGAAGATTAAGAAAACATGGAGCCATGCATACACTTCCCCACATGCTTTCACAGCATGTAGAGGGGCAGCTTTAACTTCGCCTTTCATTGATGCAACCCTCAAAACAACAGAAACTGAAAAACATGATCCCCACTTGTATCCACAGGCAGTAGCTAGTAACTTATATGTTTAGTACATATTACCTCAAGACCACCTCCCAAACATGAGCCCATAATGGCTGCCACAATAGGCTTCTTGCTGCTCTCAATTAACCCCAAAATATGCTGACCCGTGTGAGACACAGCTGTAACTTCTTGAACAGTCTTCAATGATTCCAACATTCCAATGTCAGCACCAGCAATAAAACAGCCTGGCTTCCCTGAGATAAGGACAGCAGCATGGATACTTGGATCAGACTCAACCCTCTTTAGTACTTCCTGCATTTCATTCATGACATCTGCACCTAGTGTGTTCACCTAGCAGACAAAATTTAAAGCAGATTATGAACTATTAGGCCATGTTCAAATTCAACTCTTCAGTATGTTGAAGGGCTTCAACAAAAGTGCTAGCAATGCCTTTCTGAACTAACCTGGAATAGGGGACACACTTATTTCTCGGCTAAGACTTTACTGTTTATAATTCTGCATTCACTTACACTTTGAAATACTCTCATTTCATTAAAAAAAGCAACATTTACAACAGCATATGCTACTGTAATCATAATATATACCAGTCTCTGTACATTCCTTTCTTCTCACAGCTCAACAGTTCATACCCTATAACATCAAGGCTGACAACAAAGTTAAAGAAACCAAAGCCACAGTTGCCAACATTGATAAAGCACATAAAATAACGAAACTTAAACTCTGAATTCCCATATTAATGACAGCCAGCACAGATAATTACACTACAATCAACCACACTCAAGCCACAGCCGAGGTTTCATTTTCATGACACACAATCAAGTCACAGTTCCCAGCATATATAAAGCTTAGGTTTTGAGATTTTGTTTTCGTGCTGCAAACTCAGCTCATGGCTGCCATTTAGTCAAGATATAAACAAATGTTATCTACTAATGTTACGCATTCAGTTTTCATATTAGTGATAAAAATTCAATCTACATTAAAACCCCACGCTTCAGTTACTGTCAGTGTGTACGCTGGCAACCACATGCACTAACCTGTCCATTACATTAAACATGAAAACACAGCCAAAAACAAATCAGGGTCCATTATTGATGATATCACAATTTTCACTCATAAACATTGCTTCCGGAGGTAAACAACTCCCCCATTCGGATCTCCGGGGGGAAGTGTTTCTAGAGGAGACACCATGTGGTAGCAGTTACAGCGAGGGTTACAAACAGAAGCAGAAGAAACATCACAGCTTCAAGATAGGAGCTGTACGATATAGTTGAAGAAATTGGACCATATGGACTGCGAAAAAGGAATCAGAGAGGTCAAATGCTCATTGACTTCTGTGAAAGAAATGGGCTTGTTATAACAAACACATGGTTCAAAAAACCTAAAAGAAGACTGTACACCTGGAAATCACCAGGGGTTAGGAGTCGACATCAACTGGACTATGTACTAGTGAAACAGCGATTCAGGAACAGTGTGAAGGATGACACTTCCCGGAGCAGATATTGACTCTGACCACAATTTACTGGTTGCAAAGATCTGCACCAGATTGAAGAAAATCATACGGTTCCAAAAGCGAAAACCAAGATGGAATTTGGAGAAGTTATATGCTCGACAGAAAATACACGATAGTCTAGAAGAAAAACTTGGTGAAATCCAATGTGAAAGTGGGAATGTGGAACTGCAGTGGAACAATATCAAGAAATGTGTTAGATACTATGAGTGATTTGGTTGGAAAAGTCGAGAGGAGAGCACGAAAGCCATGGATTACACAGGAGATAATTAGTAAAATGGATGAACAAAGGAAATGACAGAATGTCAATAATGAAAAGGAAGGAAGAACTACAGGAGACTGAGGAACGAACTGAAAAGAGCCACGGACAACGCCAAGAAGGAATATCTGGACAGCATACGCGACGAGATCACAGAATTTCAAAGAAGAGGATGTCATGATTTAATGTACATGAAGACAAAGGAACTAGGTTGGAAAGAAAACCATAGGATTCAAAACATTGGCATTGAAGACTCTCAAGGGAATATAATAATAGATCACACGCGAGTACTGCAATTTTGGGAGAATTATATTACAGAGCCCTACGATCGAGCTAATCGACCAGAACACCTAGAAGTCGAACCTGAAGAGGAAATAGATGAAGACGAGAAAGGCCCTTATATTTTGCTAAGTAAAGTGGAAAAAGCTATCAAGGAGATGAGGGATAAGAAGGCTACAGATGATGATGTACCTGGGGATGTACTCAAATTGTTGGGAGATGGTCCCAAATTAATGACACAGCTGATCAACAGCATATATGTAACGCAAGAGTGGCCCAGAGATTTCACTGAAGTTACAATGATTGCCTTAAAGAAGAAGCCCAAAGCTACAAAATGCAGCAACCATCACACAATCAGTCTCATCGCACATACAGCAAAGATAGTAGCGAGGATACCTAGAAGGATAGAAATGAAGACTGAGGATGCGCTTGGAGAAGATCAGTTTGGATTTAGAAGAGGAAAAGGAACTACGGATGCAATTGGGATGCTCAGAATAATATCAGAACGAACCTTGGACACTGATGAGGAATTGTGTGCTTCCTTCATAGACTGGAAGAAGGCATTTGACTGTGTCAACTGGACCAAATTAATGCAGATCCTAAAGGGAATTGGGATAGACTGGTGTGAAAGAAGATTGTTCAGCAAACTGTAAATGGAACAGAGCGTCAAAATACGACTGGACCAAGAGGAGATGAGAATTGTGAAGATTGGAAGAGGTTAGACAAGGTTGCTGTTTGTCGCTGATTCTGTTCAACTTATACGGCAAGTACCTCACCAAGGAAGCTCTTGAAGGGTTTGGAGACTTCAAAATAGGACAAGTAATTTCCACTGTGAAATATGCAGATGACCTTGTGCTACTGGCTAAGGAAGAAACGGTGCTACAGGGCATGATTGATAGACTAATTGAAATTGGAAGATGCTATGGAATGGAAATAAATGTGAAAAAACTAAGGTAATGAGAATCTAAAGGCAACCATACCCAACAAAAATTATGAGAGATCAAAAGCAATTGGAGAATGTGGAATATTTAAATTATTTGGATAGCATGATAACAAATGATGCAAGGTATACACGCGAAATTAAATCCAGAATGGCCATGGCAAAAGCAGCGTTCAACTTGAAGAAGACTCTTTTCACCAGCAAACTGGACTTAAATTCAAGGAAGAAACTAGTAAAGTGCTACATTTGGAGCACAGCTTTGTATGGTGCTGAAATGTGGACACTTCAGAAAATAGATCAGAAATATCTGGAAAATTTTGAAAAGTGGTGCTGAAGAAGAATGGAGAAGATCAGTTGGACCGATTATGTCAGAAATGAAGAAGTATTACACAGAGTCGAGGAGGAGAGGAATATCCTACATATAACAAAAAGAAGAAAGGCTAACTGGATTGGTCACATCTTGCGTAGAAACTGCCTTCTGAAACACGTGATTGAAGGAAAGTTAGATGGAAGGACAGAAATGACGGGAAGACAAGGAAGAAGGCGTAAGCAAATACTGGATGACCTTAAGGGAAAGAGAAGATAATGGAAATTGAAAGAGGAAGCACTAGATTGTACCCTGTGGAGAACTCGCTTTGGAAGAGACTACAGAATGAATGAATGAATGAATGAATGAAATATTGCTTCCATTGCACACATGAGAATATTATGAAGTGAATGAAGAATTGCAAACAGCAAAGAATTACAAGGAAAATAAGTGTGTCCCCTTTCCGTTGCTTACTATTTTTCATTAGACAATATACACACACAATTCAGATTTAGAATTATATTTTTGCCATAGTTAAGATATTTATAATAGTCAGGACCTCACCTTTGCACCAGGTGTATCCAGCACTATAACATATACATTTTCATTGATTTTGCACCTTAAGTGCTGTACTGGAATATTTGTTGGTGTTACAGCTTCTGCTCCAGGTGAGTCCATGGGTTTCTTAGCAACTGCTGCAGCTGTAGCATACAATCTTTGTATTCGAGGAGCTGGGGAAAAATAATTTCCTATTTGTTGCAAAAGCACTGTGTCAATTCTCCACATCACACAACTGTCACTACATTAGATCTATAAATATAACTTTTAAAGAAAAGGTCAAATGATACTACCCCAGTTAATAATCCTTATCTGCTACAGTGGCAACACAGGACCTGCAGAGCCACACCCTATTATACACTTTTACTGCTACTGTGTTTATGAATCAGTAGCACGAGAACATCTGAACTGTTTCAATTATCAGCACTCATTATATACAAATACAATACTTTTTTTTGAACGTCCGGCTCAAAAGACAATAGTTAAAACAACTTGGTGATTGGTTTTTACATGCCTCTTCCCCACCAGTTTGTATACTGAAACCTTACATGAAACACTGTATCTACAATTATCGAAATCAAAATCATAAAACAATTACATGCTCCATCCTTTCCGCACTTTAAAACACGATTTACATCGTTAATTACACGTACTTTTACACTAACGTTTATAAAAATGCATAAAGGAATGAATTGGCAAGTAGTTGTATCTCCTGAATCTGAAGTTATTCAAAATCAGGTATAAGACATTCTAACGCTACAAAGTAAGGACCTGTATAATGTAAAATATTAACCTACCGCTATATTGTAACATATTTACATTCACTTTCGAAATGCGGCTTAAAGCTCCCAAACATCGAAAGGTCGCCATTTTCGCAGGGCAACAACACCAATACCGAAGTCCAAAACTGGAACCGACTTAGACACCCTTTATTATTAATTATACGTATATCTAATATTTGAACGTGATGTTTGTTTCATCTGTTACGTTTATTTTATTACCACAAACAATTTATTTTATCCTAGTCCAAATTTATGTTTCACAGGCCTACATTCACACACTCATTCCCACCTACTCCCGCTGTGCCCACGGATCATGTGGTGCCTGGGGCACAGACACCCCAGAAATCAGTAGCACCTGTGTTATCCAATAGGCGGTGCTGCAGTGGTGTATACCAACAGCGAATTATGTGGAAGGTTGAAAAAATACAAGATGACAAAGTGAAGTAGTTTGACACAGACAAGAGGAATATGGGTATTCTCTTTTACCATTATTTTTCAAAATTCATCCTTATGAAATAAGCTGAAAAGTTTACGGATACTTGTTAACATTTTGTCCAGTGATTGTACCCATCAATTGCGAACAGACTGCGAATAAATTCTTTCGTATATTTATATATAAGGAGGTTGTCGAAATTCTCGAAACGAATCGAAAGTCAGGTCGGCATAGGATTTGTTCGGCGCTTTCCATATAGTTGTGCAAGTCGTAAAACGTATGTACTTGGGGCAAAGAAGTACAGTATCCACAGTTCCGTCCTAACCTTGTACAAGTGTGGTACATTACCTGGTGCAAAACGGAAAACACCTAGGTCAGTTATTTTGTTTCCAGGGATTGGCAGAAAAGGTATTTTGTTCTAATGGCTTCTGTTAAAGTTCCTGAACAGAAAGTTATTTTGTGTGGTGAATTTGGTGTTGGCAAAAGTTCTTTATTTCGTCGTTATGCCACCAACTCATTTGTTACTGCTACAGATAGACAGTCAACTTTAGGACTTGATCATTATGATAAAGAGTACAAAGTTGGAGGCAAGGATATACGGGTAAGCCTTAAAGTTTAGTCCCTTGCCATGGTAGTCCCAATTTTGGTGTGATGCTTTGAATACAATCTAAATGTTTTCTGTCACAGTTGCAGCTGTGGGACACAGGAGGCATGGAAAGAGTTGCTTCTATTACATCCAGTTACTACAAGTTTGCTGAGGCAGCTATTTTAGTATTTTCACTCGACAACCCAGCATCTTTCCATGTGCTTTCTCAGCATCTACTGGACATTGTAACATATGCTGAGAATGCAAAGATATTTTTGTGTGGAAATAAGGCCGATCTTGAAGGTCTGACACCACAAGTTACAGAAAGTGACATGGAGAACTTCTGGTAAGAGCTACAGTTATTGATGGTATCAAGCTCCTTTTATGAATTATTAATTGTTTACACCATTTACTTCCAAAAAACTTTGACACTTTTAAATCAACTGATTGCAAGTCGGAAAGTACCAAGCTTCTTTTTCATGTTTTCTTCCAGGTGTTCATGAAATAACACCATGCAACAAATTGAGAAAGATGTCTTCCTAGTTCATACTTTCTTCTACAGTAAACACAATGCAGAAAACAATTTTAAAATCTTAGTAACCTTCATATAAAATAGCTAACATTGTAGGTTCAGACTGTACCTGCTGAATGTATGTCTGTGGTGTTTATCATCTCCATCTAATTACATGACTTCTACAGGACATACAACCAGAACATCACTTTATTTACTGTGCTGAAATACACTCACTGTTATACCACAAAGTGAGTTTTCTTATCGCTATTTCAGTGAACAGTGTCACAACCTTATCAGTGCCACATACAAGACGTCATGTAAGACAGGCCAAGGTGTAGAGGAGATGTTTGCAGACATTGCTCATCACCTGGTTGAGTCCAACAGATCACGTCTTGAACTGCAAGCCATGGATAAAGAATCTTTCAAGATCACCCCACCAGATGAGGCAACAGAGCCCACATGCCTCTGCTAACATATCTACTAAGAATATCTAGTGCAGATACTGATCATTCCACACATACAAGGTTGTTTTTCATTTGGCTGTAATACTGCCTGACTACTATGATGTTTCATGACTTGTAAGTTGTTACATAATTGAGAATGTGTTTCTCTGAAGATTGAAACCTGGGATGTAACACTGCGTCATTGGGCCAATGACACAGTGTCACATCCCAGAATACTTGAATCTTAGGCAACGCCACTGTGAAAACGTCAAATCTTGCATGTCCTCTGTAAAACAGACATTGGAATATTTGAGGAAGGAACTCACATAATCATTAACAAAGTGAAAGAAAATATCACACAAGATAATATAGCAAATATCATAGGCAGAACTTCCTTTAACAAATGCTGGCCCATCTGAGAATTTCAGACGTTCTGAAACCCGTTTGACCATGTGACTGGCATTTAAAAGTGGGCTTTTTTTAGTTCTGGTCACTTCATTTGGTCACTTGTGGCAAAGGGGAAATGGCAAACCATGTCCAAAGAAGTCAAGATCAACAGAATTAGTAAGCCATCTTATGCCTGTCCTGCAAGTGGTTAGGACAAACAGTACAATAACAAATAAATAAGTCTTGTGTGCCAGCTGGAGGTAAAAACCACATGTGACAGGAAATACCAATTCACCTTCTTCAACTTACTGAAGCATTTATCTGGTTATCATATTTTTTTAAAAACTTTGACCCATGTAATTACTTTTAAGATTTTCATGTTCATCATGTTAATGAAAGTGGCTGTTCAAACAGGACACAACTTTGTGAAAGTATGATCTTGCTGTCAGAATTTGCTCTTAACACACATTACTAATCCCACGTAAAAATGATAACTGTTGCAGATCTTCATAATGTTACACAGGAGTGCCCTACCCATTAGGTCAAGAACGGACCGTCCAATATGGCTGCTGACCAGATCAGGCAGACACACACTTGAAATGTGTTGCATCAGAAAACATACAGAGTGACCCTGATATTGAGAATGAAGAGATCAGAGCTTTATATAACTGCACTACCATATAATCATAAGATTGTGACACTCAACCTTTTGATATGGTGCATGCATGTATGCTAAGTCGATGGTTGAAGTCGTTAGAAATGATTAAGTCAGCAAAATGCAATGTAGCCTGGTTAAAGAATTTTATTTTCTTCATATTGTAATGACAAAATAAAAGTCTGAGAACGGAACTACATTTTTCATGTGTAGAACTTAAGTCACTTTTAAGCATATTTGAAAGCATAGCACTCCCTTGCCAACTGGGGTATTTCATTTTGTGTGTATGCAACTGTTCATTGTGTACACATGGGAAACAATTGGTGTCTCGTGCACCAGGAAGTTCACATTTGTGGATGGCAAGGCTGTAACGGCATCTTTATGGCCTTTATATCTTTATGACAAGCTTTATGGCTTCCAGATTACTGCTGTGGTGCTTTTGCAACAGAATTTTATATTATTTTAAAAGCATTTTATTTTTTTTGTGGCAAATGAAGGAACAGGCACCTTCTTAAAGCCTGATGACTGTAAACAGCTGCTGTGGATCTGCTAATCCCATTTACCATAAGGCCTTGGCCTTGCCAATGATAATGTTTTGTCAAGAATGTAACCCATGTGCTTGGCAAGGGACTGGTGCATCAGAAAAAAATATATGCAGGATTGAATCTTTTGCCTTTTGGCAAATGACTGATAATTTATGTGCATCATGGTGATATATGTAATATGGATATAGCTTTGCAGTTTATCTCATAATACTTCTTAAGCTGTGTTCCCACAAGTGGTATATTTGACAAACATTTGTCACTTGTCCATTTACCACTGACTGTTGGTAAATGTGACACAAGTCAAAGGAATCACCAGTGTTTTTTCTTTACTTACCAAGTCGATATTTGTTGCAAGTATGAATGTTTGCCATCTAAACTAGTTGTGGAAACAGTACGACACTTCTTCACTTGGCTCATTGTACACTGCACTATTATTGGTGCCTTTGTCAAATACACCAATGGTGGAGATGCAGCTTTATCACTGCATGTTGTAATACCAGTACTGAATGTGCTTAGTACAACTAGATTAATAACAACGAAGGCCTGCTTTCACAACACCTGTAGATATAGAGATATCCTCATTTTAAAATAGAGGTGCCTCAATAATATCTGTGGTTCATGTATTGCCACTATTACAGGTTCAACCCTTTATCATCACATTGTATATTTCATTATTAAATACAACAGCATCTACCAAAGTGACTAAAAGTTGTTTCATTCATATTCAAATATATGACAACAGAAGCTGAAGGTGGTTTACATATATACATAAGAATACAAAGTACATCTTCAAGGGTACTCCCATTCGATTCAGTAATTCAGTGCTGTGACCACTTTATAGACTTCAGATCCACGCCTTCCTGCACCATCTCCCACAATGGACTGAAATAAATGCATAAAAATTTATCAATACATATTTGCACTTAGAACTGAGGAATGAAAAATCCCACCCACCTATAATTACAGTTCTTAACCAGCTGTAACATTTTGGACTTGTAGATTTGTTCCCACAGTACATGTTACAACATCTGCTGTTTAAGGAGTTATATTAGTGACATAACATAAGACAGACTTACACCATTACATAATTAAAAATTTAGTGTTGAAACACTTCAGTACAGAATTAAGTGTTCACTTCACTCACCACCGTCAGTAATAAAAGTGTATCATAAAAACCCAATCGGCAAGTATCGAATTTTACTGTCCTTTAGACAGGCCACTGACAATAGGTAAATTCTTTGAACACTTCAGTACAGAATTAAGTGTTCACTTCACTCACCACTGTCAGTAATAAAAGTGTATCATAAAAACCCAATCGGTAAGTATCGAATTTTACTGTCGTTTAGAGAGGCCACTGACAATAGGTAAATTCTTTGAACCCAAAATGTTGGGGTAAGGGAAGCACACAACATTATGCTACCGATTAGCCTGTGCAGGAACATAAGTGTGACACTGAAGAGTTGAATGCAATGAAATTTGGACAGCAAAATAGTATTTTAGCCAACTTTCACCTTATTTTTTAAGAAGTCATATCTACCCAATAACAAGGCAAGGTTTTTCATTTTCATTCAAAACCAGGGTGTCACACTACATTTGGAAATGAAGAAACATGTAAAAAAAATCACGCAATTCAATGACTTCTGGAAAAATTAGGCACTTGGCAAGTATGGCGTACCCTGAAACTTGTGTACACAGTGCATGTTATAAGTACTTGGTATAATTATATCTTGAGATCTGATGTGTTTTGAAAATTCAGGCCAAACAGTGAAGATGGAGGCATTACCCTCCCCAGAAAACATAAATTATTTGCCTTTTGACATGGCATACATCCCAATAACACTTGAATCTTCATCAACACTGCCGTGAGAGCCTCAAATCTCATGGGTGTACGTTGCCAAAATTTTAACGCCCAATTTCCATGTTCCATATGAATCACTTTTTTCCTTTAGCCAATTTTCAAGAACGAGAAAGATGCTTGTAATTTCTGTGCTGCAACTGTCCTTGGTCTGCAATATCTGACCAGGCCAGGATTGTTCCCAGGGCACTTATTTTCATGTTTTGCAATTTTAGGTACCACTTCAGGTGAATCAGTGTGAACCACCTCCAACACAACCTTGGCTGAGACGGTGTTTAAAAGTCACCATTTATATCAAGTCTTACAGGATGTCAGTAGTTTCCATCTGCTTACCCTGTGACACAGCATCACATCCCAGAAGACTTGAATCTACAGCACCACCACAGTGAGAACCTAAAATCTCGCATGCCACTGTTTATTTATAGTGGCAGGATGACAGTTCCTTAAAGACAAACTAGACACCGCTAAATATCAAAAGAAATACTGACCTCATGTCTCTTAGCTTCTTTACATTATTGATACAATGATCAGCAGTATAATCCACTTCTGCTAATGTCGTGAACCTGCCGAAGCCAAATCGTATAGATGAATGTGCCATATCATCATCAGTACCAATAGCACGCAGCACATATGATGGTTCTAGTGAAGCTGATGTACATGCACTACCACTTGACAGAGCCACATCCTTCAGGGCCATAAGCAAGGACTCTCCCTCAACATATGCAAAGGATAGATTAATGCAGCCAGGATATGAATGCACAGGATCACCATTACGAACTACATGATCCAGACTGCCAAAAATTTTGTCCAGGAGTCTCTTTGATAGCAATTCCATCCATTTGTGATCATACTGAAAAACAAAAGAAAGTGTTAGTTAATGCAATTTTAATATGAATGGAAAATCCTAGTACATAGAGTTTCTTAAAGTTAATTTATTACAAACACAGGCTTACTGTTGCTGTATTTTGAAACAGGCACTGTGGCATGGCAGATGGAAAGACAACAACCACAGCACAACAGTCAAAACCACTGTGTATACTTCATGCTACCCCCCCCCCCCCCTTCCCACTCTTGCCATTCTTCTTGAAGTACATGAACTGTTTACAAGTACAGTCATGTTCATGATTAATCAGGACCAATAAAACTGTAACAATGGAATTTAGATCTATTCATTTGCACATACTGGATTCCAAGAACTTATGAAATACCACCGGTAATAAAAATATAAAATAACTTCATACAGCATTAAAGTTTATTTTTAACAGAACAACTTTTTGGAGACATAAATATGATTAAAGGAGAGTCTCATTCCATAAAGCACAAAAGCAGTTAATCTCACTTCATGAAAGACAGAGCTTGACTGAGCTGAGAGTGATGTGCACATCAGTCACATAAAGTCAAAACAATGGTATTAAAATGGGTGATCACAAAAGACAAGAATTCCAAACACTGGGGTTCACAAACTTTGAGACTCTACTGTATTACATCTCAGTTAGTGTTGTCTAATATCACACAACAGCAGAATAGGAGGAAATTCCAACATTACAAAACATAAATAGAACACAGTTGGCCATATAAACACCAGAAACTAAACAGCCCTGGAACATGGGTGATGAGTTTAGCCAAAAGAGTTAAAATACTACAACAACAACAACATACACACAAGTTTACCTTGTCACACAGCTTCATTCTCCTGACCCAGAAAAGAGAATGTCTCAAAGTAAACACTGCTCTGTACACAATCCATAATCAGAATGTTGCTGCAGCTCAATATCATAACCATGGTAGATTCGCCACTTGGAGGGAAAATAACAGGAAGGCTTGAGGTCCAATCAGACTGGAGGCAGAGGTTAAAGGTTATGGGTGTTCCATAAATTCCTAAATGGGGACACCAAAACTGGTATGGTTCAAATTAAATGATCCTTTGAGACCTGTCATCATCAACATACCAATTTTTCAAAAGCTTCAGCTTCTAATTTGGAAATGGCATGACATTTGTTTTCTGCCCACATACAAGTCTACTGTTGCAGGATACAGTATTTTTCCTTGTATTTGGCCCAAAACTTATTTTCTTTCTCAACTAACGTACTCATTTGTAAACAATCAGCATATGCATGAAGGTTATCTGTATAAATTTAATTTAATACAGAATTAGAAATGTCTCATTTCCTGAATAATATGACACAAGTTTATGCAGAAATTCTTACATCCATCTCCTGTTTGCATATACTGCAGGCAGCACCCAAACCAACAGCAAGAGGACTTGGTACAGTGCCACTTCTCAAGCCACGCTCCTGACCACCTCCATTCATGATTGGTTCCAGACGTACCCTAGGCCGTTTTCGAACATACAGAGCACCTACACCTGTTAAAAAATAACAGAATGAAATACACAGAATGAATTCAACATCAATAAATCAGATACAATGCTTATCCAGTTTGTACTGTTTCCAGGACAGCAGAGCTGGTGATTAATAAGAAAATGTGTGTAAACTGGAAATAAGGAGAGATTTTAGGAAGAAAAGCCTTCCTCTAGTTTTGGTTTCTGGAAAGTCATTCCTGTTCTTTCATTTTCAATCAGCACTAAGACCCATATTACAAACCCACCATTTTAAATAGAATTGGATGTCTCAGCTGAAGACATACTTTTATGTCAAACATGCTGAACTACCTATATGCAAGCACGAATGAAAATGTCAAGAGTAAACAAGACAGGACATGTATGTATAAATGTAACATTGTGGCACATTTGCATAACCACTGTTGCTTTAGAAAAGCAATAAGTATTAAATATTATAAGTGTGTATCTGTATTCTTGCCTTAGTTAACAGGCATAAAAATCACATCTTTTCTGTGCCGTATCATCTGTGGCCTGTCTGGCTCTACCATATTTTTCCGCATTATCTCATAAATTGCATGATTTAAAAAAAAATGCAACAAAAAAATATGTGTTTTGACTTTCACTACAACTTTTGTCTGAAACATTCCTCATTCTAAGAAGAAATCAGCAAGATATCATAAATTTACATATGGCTTCATGTAAAGTACCTGTTATTCTTGTCACAATTTAATCAAAGTTGAATTGTCCCAACAGATTTTCGAAAAATCCTCAAATGTCAAATTTCATGAAAATCCGTCCAGTGGGAGCAGAGTTGTTCCATGCTGACGGACAGACATGACAAAGCTAATAGTACTGGTATTGAGCTCTGTCCAACTATGGATACTCTGTCTACTCAAGTCCTTTGGTCTAAAGTTGAATATAATGATATGCCATCCAAATCAAATGATTATTACAACTTACAGATCATAGCAAGATTAAAACAATATTTTTATTTGTATGATAGGGTATGTTTTTTGTGTCTTGAATTGTATGAACATGAAAACTGTTCAAACCTTAAGGTTACACTTTCAGTAATAAGTTTAAACTAAAGTTCTCTCTTGTTTTATACTTAAAATCAATACACAGCAAGAAAATATATGAATTTTCAAAAATTTAATTATAACCAACATGAAGTGCCATATGCATTTTAAAAGTTCCTTTCAATTTAATACCATGAAGCAAAGTTTATAATACTTCAGATTATGATGGAATGCGATACTGGGACTTGACTATCTTATATTCGCTACTTTTCGTTGGATCATATGCAAACAACACGTTACAGTACTGGTAGTTATTAATTTCTACAGTTCGAAATGAACTAGGTAAGACAGTTAAATCAAACAGCTTTTACCTTTGGGTCCATAAATCTTGTGGCCACTAATAGACATGAGATCAATATTCAGATCATTAACATCAATATGCACCTTGCCTGCTGCTTGAGCCGCATCTGTATGAAAGAAGACATTCTTGGCCTTGCACAGTTCTCCTGCAACAAATTAAACAACTTTATACAGAGTCATGCTGTGCTTACCAATCAGCCCCAAAAATGTCTACACACTTGGCCCTTTGATTATGGAGGTGTTATGCAAAAAAACTTCCCGATGATTACGCGGCGTTGTGTGGTAATTGTTTACCGACGTTTTGGGACAACGTATCGGTCCCATCTTCAAGGGCCAAGAGTCCAAGGAAAGAAAAAAGTCGGTAAACAATTACCACACAACTTTGTGCACATGATTTACAGGAGTATATATACATTGGATAGCATGGTAATCATCAGCTCTAAAAACAATATAATATGGAGTTAAATGCTAAAAAAAAGATGGCCATTTTAAATTAAAACTTCATTCAATCTATTCCATGACGTGTTTTCATTAAACAACAAACACACTCAATTTTCCCACCTATTTGTCTAATAGGCTGTTGAACACCAATCTCATTGTTCACAAACATGATGGTGACCAGAGCGGTATCAGGTTGAATAGCTTCCTCTAATTGCTCCAGACTGATGAGTCCCATGTTACTGACAGGTAGATAAGTCACTTTAAAGCCTTCCCCTTCCAGTTGGCGACATGATGCTAACACACATTTATGTTCCTGCAATAAGGCGTATCATATTAATGATCTAAGGATGACCAGAGCTATGACAGTGGTTGATCAATTATATGAATATTATGTTGGGCATTGTGTTGTCTGCACTATAGTTGATAAACAACATTTTGAGAGCTAACTCTGCTCCCTGTTTGTCATTACACTGACAGATTTGATTTACCTTTTTATAAGCAATTAAATAATAGACACAAGCAAGTTCAATGTACGCTGACATCCAGGGTTCAATTTCAAACATATTCAATATGGTAAGGCTCATACGACAAAACAATCATCCCAACAAATAAGCGTGTCTCACATTTATCAGACAGACAGACAGACAGAGAAAATTCAAAAACACTGTTCCACTCTGGAAAGTGAGAAATCCGAATTCACTGATTGCAATAAGAGGCACTACTGAACATACATACCGTCTGGGTAGTAATAATGTGCTTCTTCCGGACACCATAGAAGTGTGCCACACCTTTAATTGCCATATTGTTTGACTCTGTGGCACCTGATGTGAATATTACTTCAGAGTGGTCGCAACTGATTAGATCTGCAACTTGCTATACAAAGAGATACCAAGACACATTATTTCTTCATATACATCATGTTCATTTTGGTCTCCATTATGCATCTTACTGCCCTACCACTGTTCTGCCTTTTGGCTGTCATGGTTGATTCTACTACACACCAAAACTGGTATGCCACAAACACCCACATTTGTAGCACAGCCACCAACCCTTCCTCCCCAACCTGTTCATGCTTACAATTATTTATTCATACTAACACGTATGTAACATGTGTTTGATTGCTCTGTTCCATAAGCTCTGTGAGGTAAGGCTATAGGTTCCCAGTTCCCAAGGTTCCTCCTTTCTCCAACTCACACGGAACATGAGTCTCGGCACTCTATCCATAGCCATCATAACAGTTAGTAACTACTGACATTTATATTTACATAACACACACTTTTAACAAGATCTGCAATCAGTCAATACTCCACTTCCCAGTACAGCATTCCCTTGTCCAGCGCGGGTGTTTGAGAGTGATCACAGCATGTTGGGCAAAAGTGCTGCACAAACATCGCTTAAAATATGTATATTTTTGGATACTGAAGTGTTACTGTATGGACCTTCCCTCACTCTCGTCTCTTGACGAAACCCAAGGTCTGAGCCCCATTGTCTACTATGCTTCCCATCTAAGATTCTCAAAAAATTTTCTCATGGCTAGTTCAGTCAAACCTGCTTCGTTTTATCAATGATAATGCAGATGGAAGTGAAAATCCTTTTTACAGTGTGTCATGGCAATACCACTTCACCAAGTCAGTAAGTACACAGGTACAAATCAAATAAGCTTCATCTCCCCTCTTGCATGTTATCTCCAAGTCATGCCTGCTTGGCACATTGGCCAGAAGGTCCACTCCCTAGAGCAACAGCTACTAAAAGTCATAGCCAACTCACACAATGATCACAATTTCCCTTCTCCATGCAGCAATCCCAACATTGCCACAAGCATAATATCCTAATTCCAACTCCACAAAGCTTTTATACCAACTATGTGTTAACACAGCTAAATTAGGTATGTGGCTACTTGACTTGAACCTAGTTCAATTTCAGTTCTGATTCTTTTTCATTATATCACTCAACTCCAAGACCCACGTCCTGACTTCAAGCCCTCTACTTAGAAAACTAACCTGCACATTCCTTCCCTACTTGCGTCACAATACCAAGAGCAGAATATCAAATCACGTGAAAACAAGCACAAAAATTAATTACTGTGGATAAACTAACTTCTATCGTACACTACTAGTCTGCCACTGGAGATTATGGTAAGCCAGTTCAGTCTAGCTTAAACACAATATACTTCCCTAAGATTAATTTCAACATTATACTTTGATTTCTAGCTTCATAATTTTTAGATATGAACATTTTCCTATAGGCTACTTACTTTTCTTGCAGTTTCCATAGCCTTTTCACTCTCCCAGCCATATGCATGAGTTCTAGAATGAGGATTACCATAGTGATGTGTTAAATATGGCAACATAGCATCCAGCACACGCGGATCCTGCACAAAGTAATGCCACAATAACCAAAAGTTCAAATAACTCATTCTGTACTAATATGGCCCTAACACATAGGCTAAGTAAAGTGTCAAAGAGTTACCTCACAAATCTGACATGACCATTTCTGGGTAGTTTCTCATTCATGATCATTAAAATAGGATTCCTATGCCATGCAGTATGTCCTTAAATATCTCAAAGAATCATATAAATGTTCACACACAGCTGATTCCAAACCATTCAGAATAAGGTAAAGAGAAAAATGCACATTTAATTGAAGACACAAACAATCCAAAAGCATTCTTTAACAGTCAAAGCTACTGCAAAATATGTTAAAATAATCTTCACCCACTAATGACACAAACCATCATAATACAGTAGAATTCCTTTAATCCAGCACCCACGGGACTGGACAGGTGCCGGATTACCAAATATTCCAAATTATCAGACAGTAAAAATACTGACCTACCTTCTTACAGGTAATTTTTTGTTACTGTCCTCAGAGAATGTGCACTTGTCAGTTATTTTCATTTCATCATAAAAAGACTTACCTTTTGCAATCATCATAGGCGCAATCACGGTTTTTCCTTCAGAATGTAAACCACTTACACAACACCTTGCCTAATTGCACTAATTTAGGCTCTTTCAATGTCTGTCACTTGAAAAGGTCTTTCACACTTGATGCCATAAAGGATCACATTTGGTCCTTCTGCTTCTTTGTATCACAGACAGTTGACTATCTAATGTTGTATGAAGCCATAAACACACTTCAGCTTTCTCCACTTTAAAGCCCCCTAATTATTTCAAGTTTCTAAGGACTCAAAGTTGTGTATATTGATTACAGGGTCCGAGTAACACAACACTATGAATAACATGTATTCATTATGCTTACTACACGTTTTGGATGACTTATATGGCCATCATCCCCTTTACAGACAGTCGGCCAAAACGTTGTAGTAAACATAATGAATATGTGATATTCATAGTGATGTGTTACAGGCCCTGGAATCGATACAGATTTGACAAATGCAATAAGAATGACGATACCTAAATCAAGGTTGTGTATTTCCTCTTGCCAGCAGTACCTTGTTTACTTGTCTCTGGATCTTCTGAAGCCATTATAATAGCTCAATAGGCTGAATATGGTCCAGATAACCGAAGACAAAGACACAGAATCAGTAAATGCACCGCAAGTTACGGACAGCAAACCTGCCAGTCTTCGGACTACTTTCGTCAAGTGCCAAAGTATCAGAAGTGCCAGATTAAAGGAATTCTAATGCAATTGCATAAAATTTAAAAGGTGTATCCAAGGGCACTATAATGGTCTGAAACTGTCATTGAATGTTGTCATGCATGTCAATATAATAAGTAAAATAACCAATCAGCCCCCAATAAATTAATATGTACGATTTTTGTACAGTTATATGCACCACTTACAATACATAACCTTCACAGTCTCTGCAGACACAATAAAATAAAAGCAAACCAGAGTCAGTTGTCATATTGCATAAGTAAACTACAACAGTATGATACAAATCACATCCACTAAAAAGGTCAGGGTACTAAAAAACATAGCAACAATAACATGCCACGGCCATAACAGCCAGAAGTGTTAATGTCTTCAAAATGACTGCATTAAAAATACACTGAAGCAAAAACTTGTTAAAAGTTTCTCCATGATTCCATGTTGTGCTGCACTCTTGTGGCAGAAATGAGAAGTAATATTTGCTGCAGTCTGTTCATTCGCAAAACAAAGCATACATGGACGGACACTTTTCTTTTTATTTAACTGAACATGTCAAACCCATAACATTATGAATGGGTACATTTTCATGAAGTGGTGATCTTGTTACTATTGAACATATCCCCAACATTTGACAATGTTCTTAATGACCTTACCATTGGAGTTGTTGCCTGTGCATCCAAATATAATGGCCTGCCATCAGTAGGAAGTTTCTTTGTGTAGTCTACAGGTTTCCTCTCCTTAGGAACACCTTAAAACAATGGGCACGAAATACAAGTTCAATAAACTTCTGAAAATATTTCTGCAAGTACACCAACTTCACATCAAACTGTACGTAATGGTATGCATCAGTTTGAAGCAGAAACTCTTATTACGTGCCATTTTACAAACTTACAATATTAGTCCATTACATATGACAACACCAACAAAATGCACAATATTATAATAAATAATTTTACAATTAAAACATTAAAACTCCAACTCCAACATGTTTCGGCCCATCGTTTCCTAGTGTAAATCTTAGTGTTCTAATAAAGCAATCATTACATACTGCTATGAAATCACAAAAGTATCTTCAAGAAGTACTGAATGACTCAGACTTATCACAAATCAATTTTCTGTCCACTTCTTGCCATTTCTCAATATAAAATAAAAAACAGACAAATAAAAGGACTCAGGATATTGCAGACATCTTAGAAAAATGCATATATTCTATTGGTAAATATATCAATTTCTTCTTCTTTAATACATAATGTCACAATTCTAGGTAGCAAAACGGGTGGCATGTGGTATGGTGAGTCATTCACTGTACAGACCTTGTAACTTGTAAAAAACAAAATATGAGGAATTATTAACCGACTGTCTAATTTGTGTTTGTACTACACATCCCTAGGTGTCCGACTAAAATCTGTAGTTCATTCAACAGTGGACTCGATGACACTAAATAATGAAGAAGAAATGTGGAAGAAAGCAGTCATGGCCTAATTTAAAGTGATATCCAGTATCTTGGAGAAATTCCTATACATTTGTCCAAAAACATACTCACTTTAATTTTACACTCTATATGCTAAGACAAGTTCCAGCACTTCTGGTCCAACAGTTCTTAAAACAATCGCTGCCAGAATGTTCAGTGACATGACAGTATGGGGTCCTCTTACAGCAAGTTACACTAATCCACCTCATACAAAAGAAACCATAAATTGTCCAAAAAATTGGTTGTGGTAAACTGACATAGCACGTAATGTAGTTAGGTCTACATTTCACATCAGCAACACTGATGCTCTCACAATTATTTTTTCTATTTTCATTCCATAATGAAATATGGAATAATTTTGGGGTGGGGAAAAACCACCTTGCAGTAAAACCTAGAAATTTATGTAGAAGCCTGTTTAAGAGATTACCAAATTTTACCTCTTCCTTTCGTTAATAAACTTCATTGTAAATAACCAAGAAAATTTCAAACAAATTCGGGTGTACAGAGCGTTAATACAAGAAATAAACACCATCTGCATACACCATGTACCAACTTTTCATGTTGTCATAAACGTACATACCATACTGGCATCAAAATATTCACATTTAACCATGCAGGCTGATAAGTCTGATGAATGAAAAGGCTTAATTTAAAGCAGCATTGGGTTCAAAGATTACTCGTACATATTAGTATAATGACTGTGGTGTAACTCTTCAATATTGCATGTTAAGTCACCATGTATATATCAACAACTGCACTATAAGGTGACATCTCACTGCATGAAACATGGAAGATTTTACACTGTATGTCAAATACTCATAACATTCTTGTATACTATATTTTTTTATTTTATGTCTTATTACACAACCTTTTGTCACATTGATTAAATTTTTAATCTACGGAATGTATAACGTATGAATGTATGTTATGTACCGGCACTTAAATCGAATCTTTGTCGGCCCTTAACCTACAAGTTTGGCACTTTAAAAACATAATTACATTGGAAATCAAATACAACAAATACGCAGATTGCATTAATACCCTGTGGAACTGTTGCATACTGGCGATGATCAGTTGCTTGCCGATTACATTGCTGGTTAAGTGCAAAAATTCCAAAATAAATGGCTGTGCGCGAGTCTTTGCCGCCTCTGGATTTCAGTCCCAAAGCACACAGTTGTGAGAAACGACTCATTATAAAAACTGCAACGTGTTCTATTTATTTTATGTACAAGAAATGTACTTTACATTCACCACCAACTAAACATCACGCTTCTTTCGCTGTTCACACACAACATAAATAGCTACATCGTAATTACACAGACATACGTCAAACCACAGCCTACTGCGTCAAACCGCCAAGCACCCGAGAACAGATTATCTAGTCACCCGAGTTTGCACGGCCTATTAGATCATACGATCACAACAGTACCTTCATGTACACCATCACGGATAAGAGCTTCTATAAATTATTACATGTAGACCGGTTGGTCCTGTCGTACTGTGGCAGAGATCATCTAGTTTCAGTTAGTTGGAGAGTACCATCGGAATGTGCGCTTCTGGACAGCCGTCATGAAGAACGAGAACTACACCTCCAACCCAATATGCTTTCATGGCGTGTACACCAAAATCCAAGACACAAAATTCTGACATAAACCATAGCAGCAGTGAGTTAAATTCCATCCCAACATCAAGAGAGAGCATGTGAAGGCAAACTGTAGGACTAACTATGAAGGATGAAGTCTCCCCTGGAGAATACACAATTTTAGCTTATGGCCCTTTTCAGATTTCTCTCTTCCACCTCCTGTACAACCCGCCCCCCCCCCCCTTCTTCAATTTATGTCCCACTTTCTTTCACCTCCATACACTGTTCCTCTGGGTCAGCTATTGCCTATCCTCTGTGTTCTATCTATGGCCCAACTCACTATTCAGGGCCACAACTCCTCATGGTATGCTACTCAAATTGCCTGCCCTGCCTTTCTCACATACATGATGACCCTTTCTGTACAGCTTGCTCTTCTTCGGCTACCTGTACGATAGAGGTAGCTTACATACCTATCCAAACAGCATCATATTCCAGAGGACTGGAATCTTCTACTCAATACCATTTGTTCGAAATGTGCACTGCCACCTGTTTACTTGGACTAAGTTTGCCCTCTGTTAAACCTTCCAATACCCATTGGAAGGAACTGGAGGAACCATATATAAAAGGTGCTGGCATAAGTCAGTAACACATTTCACTGCCATTCCCACCCACATTCATGCCCAATTTTAATCCTACAGAGACGTTTTTTTACTTGATATCACATCATTCTACACTTGGACCATTCTGCATGATGGCAGCAGTGCAGCAATTACCTCTATTCCAATTTGCCTTAAGTGGGGGTGCACACATTATCAAATAGTTTCCTTTGGCTTGAAGATATGCATCACACGTACCAACACATGGTGTAGGCCTACTGAATGTCAAAGTTCAACTGGTGAAATTGAAGACACTACTGATTGCCTTTATTCACATCATCTTCCGTGTAGGGATTATTAATTATAAACTTTGTCCTTTAACATGCCTGACAAATAAAAATTCCTTGGGTTCAGAACTGGCAGAGGCAGCGGCCATAATCTCCTGCTTATTATTCTGTCACCTACACTCTCTAACAATGAATATGATTGTTTGCAAGGTCTCATGATTTGTCCGCTTATGACTTCTTCCTCTGGGGATACCTGAAGATCAAGGTATACATCCACCCCTCTAGGACTATCACTGAATTTGAGCAAATCAGAGAAGAAATTGCAGTAACATTATAACAGATGACAAGGAAAATAATGGTGAATTTATGTTCTAGAATACAACAATGTATACAGAGAGATGGAAATCACCTTATGGGCACAATTGGAAAGTAAACAGTGTGTATAAAATGCTTTGTAATGTACTTAATGTTATCAAGGGTTATTTTTTATTTCAAAACTGTGACTAAACTGGTGAAATGCTTATGAAACAAATAACTGTATATTCGGTCAGATATATTTATATATATACAGCCATTTAAGTACACATACAACCAATCATAATTTAGTACATTACATTACACCACTTATGTCAGTATTGTTCATTATAATTAATTTAGTACGATATCTGATTAACAGATAATAAGTTATAACTTGACTTTTATTTTACAGCATACTGAAATTAAATATTAAAAATGGAAAATGTTTACAAAATTAGAAAACATAAAATATACTGTTACAAAATGCACATTATCACTATATGTCCCATATTTCTGTGCAATATTCACATCAGAAAAATCGCTCTTACTTTCTAGCCTATGATGATGATGATGATGATGATAATGATGATGATGATGATGATAATGATGATGATGATGATGACAATGACGATGACGACGACGATGACAACGACGATGACAACAACAATGCTGATGAAACGTGAATTTCTTCTTTTTCAGGCAGTGGTTGAAGTGGGTTATGAAACACTTCAGGTACTTACAGCATTAACTATATAGCTCAAGCCAAATAAATCTGCCAAATTACTAGAAGAGAAAGGTGGAATGAGGGAAAGAGGACGGCAGGGAAAAAAGCTAATAACAATCATAAAAACACAGTAACACAAAAACATTAACACATGTCAATGTCACTGATTGCTTGGATCACAATATTTGTATAAAAGCCGGCATTTGAGCAGGAAAATTTGTTGTATGTAAATGAAGGGACATTACCACCACATCTGCCATACACACCAGTTGCTTTGTCTACATCATTTATAATATTATGTGGAACCAAACTTTCTCTGATTTTTTGCTGGAGTTGGCAATGGTGTATTATGGTCAGTGAATGGCACAGTGCAGCCCTTCAGAGCACCACTGACATGTTGAAAATAAAATGGAGTAGGGCTTTGCAGGCACTTGCACCATTTAACCTTTGGTAGATGAAAGGGACATTGTTGTCCCATTAAAGGTACATGCTTTTCATCCCAAAGGGAAAATACTGTCTTGCAGTGGGCATTTAAATTGAATATAGCTGCAGCAGAAACCCAGTATTTAAAAGGCGCTATGCCAAAGGTTAAACGATGTCAAATGCACCGTGGCACAGACCATACCATTTAAGCTGCAACTATGGTGATGGAAGAGCAGGACTGGCAGAGAAGTGGATGCTGTTTCATGTTTGTGTTCTGCTTTGCAGCAAATTCATTTGGCACAAGTAATGAGCAAACTGTGAGTTGTATTGACAATACTCTTATATAATTGTATCGTAAGTTCAATAAATATACAAAAGGGACTGGATGACTAAGCAGATTACATGACTGATATATTCAGTTGATTTTATCAACTGGCAGTATGCTGACTTGGGGGTATGTGGTGGCACAGTTGGTTGAGGCACTACACTACAAGCTGGAAGATCGCGGGTTCGATTCCCGTTGAGGTCACTGAGATTTTTCATTGACTTAATCCTTCTGACCACACTCAGCCTCTAGCAGAAATGAGTACCAGGAATATCTCCTGGAGGATAAAGGTGGCCTGTGAACAGGGCCGACAACCTTGTCACCTTCATGTGCTGATTGTCTAGATCCTGGGAACCTCAACCTCCTGAAACCCTTACGGCCTGTCCAGGCCTTTACAGGGACAGCTTTACCTTTATTTTAGTATGCTGACTTAACAGCTTACCAATCCCAAGGACAGCTTTCATAAGAATAAATTACTTTATTTTAACCACGTCCCTCTGTTGAATAGGAATCATGTGCATTCATCTTCATCTATATTAATTAATCAAATTCTGCACCAATTCTGATAACAGTAATTGGTCCAAGATAAAGCTTTGTACCATAAATGCTGCATTTTATATGGCAGTGTTCAGTTCAGGTGATATCCTGCAGTGTAATAATTCTTCACAACACTTTATACTGAAATCCACTGAAAAGTAGCATCTCTGCTTTCTAAAATGGACATACAAAAATCTTCAATCTTACTATAAATGGATGCAATGCCAACATGGCCAGATGACAGTGTATATCAATGTTAAAAAAAAATTCAAAAAATGTCACTAAGATGATAATACATAATATACACTGATTACAATGCCACTTTTCAGATGTACATTGGCTGTATTATCTTGAATACAAATAAACAGTGCCAAAAATACACAGTTCAGTTCACATGTTAAGCTTAACCATTTTCGCTGTTCTTCAGTTGATAAATCAACTACTAATGTTACAGCTTCAAGTCTTCCAACCACTTGGCGTGGAGGGGGGGGGGGGGGGGGGGCTTCAAGTCCTTCACTGTATTGTTCATTTAGCTTTTCATTTTACCATATCACTGGTGTAGTCTCACACATAGCCAACAATGTAGGCCATGAAGAAGTTTCTAGACACAGTGCTCTGCACCAGCCAAACTCACCCTCCTGATGGCAAAGACAGAAACTAGGGACTCACAGGACATGAACTCAGGAGAACGTTATTCAGACTTGCCATATCTGTCCAGTCCTTGGGCTCCTTACCAATAATAATATTACGAATGCAACCCTTGAAGTTGTCTCTTGTCCCTAATGTCCCACTGGGAGCACCCTCTGGCAACAGAAAAAACAATGAAAATTAATATGAATGAAAGGAAAGTTGTATTCAGATCAATGAAGAACAGCAGAAGGCGGAACACAGAGCAGTCACCACGTACAAACACATATCAACAAACCAAAGATATCACTACAATAATTTTTATCTCAGCAATTAAGTTATATCAAACGTAACTTATAAACAGGAGCATTGAATTGTTCTCAGAGTATCAGCTGAATAAATAGTAGATAAATACCAATGTTTCAGAGACCTGCCCTGTCCCCATCATCAGTGTTGATGCAATGAGGAGCCACAAATCAGTGATATGTATACTTGTGAATCAATCCATCAATATAATAACCGATTTCCAGTGGCCCACTAGTCAACCAGGCAGGGTGGCAGCTTCTCACATTAACCCTGATCATGGGGACAGGGCAGATCTCTTGAAACACTTGTTTTAGCCCATCACTGATGCAGCTGATAGCCCAACCACAATTTGGTAAATGTCTGTAATAAACGCTTCATATTTTACTACCTCTAACAAGGCCTGCACACATCTTAGCCTATGTTTCTGTCAACAAACCTGCTAAACAAAACAAAATGCAAAGCTGCAACATTTCTGGGTTTGATTTCTTTGCACTGAGGCTTTATATAGTATGGTATGTGAAATCAACATTGCCAGGACCAGATAATAAACATTTCTTTCACAATGCCTAACTACAATGAAGTTTGTGTGCAGCAACACATGCATTTTCTTCATTTCTCAAAAACATGGATGATAAATTTTTAGGATATGGAAATCAACATTAAATCTTCAACTGAAACTGGGCAGAAACATCACACACTTACCAGGCAATCCACCAATGTATAAAGGGCTGTTGGTGCTCGCTTCTGTAAATATTCCATTGCCTGAATGTCCATAAACTGTAGGAAAATTATCGACTCTAAGATTCAGCACATCATTTTCAAAAAATGCTTTCACACGATGCCATCTGTTGTCACATACAGTGAATCGTGATGGAAATCCCTGCTCCACATGGAATGGGCGTTGGTTCCCCATGTCACCAGCCATCACCACCTATTTAACAAGATACCACTCAGATATTATTTAAATGTTGATAAATGGCTGATTAAGAGAAAACATTCTTGAGAAAAGTAAGCAAGGTGGATAAAGCCTTAATTCAATAGATGCCCAGATTTAATCTCTGCCACATCATCAAGTAGCCTAAGTTTCTCATAGTTTTCCTCAGTCCCTCCATGCAGGAGTGGCAGTATAGTACCTCAAATTAGGTCTTGACTGCTTCCTTCCACATCCTTACACTATAATTAGAGATCACAAGTAATGACAACTTATTTTATTGTATTCTTTAGCTGTCACATGATATGACTGAGAACAACAATAAAAAATCTCAATAAAGTACACTAACATCAAAATATTAACCTAAAACAAAGAACAAAGTTGCTGAATTTTAGCTTCAACAGCCTACCATGGTCAAGACACACAGCAATTAGAATTTTCCAAACAGATATGGCAAATACCAATTTTTACAGATCAGAGCCCGTAATGACATTTGCTTTCAAGGCTCTCGGTTTTGACTGGATAATTTGATACTTCGCCACAGTCTGTCAGAAAATAATTTTATGTTCCTTGCATTCCTACTATCAATATTACCATTATAATGATTGGCCATAATATTTCATAATTTTGGTATCCTGAACCTACTTTTCCATCGTTGATTTCAAGAGACAGAGCTGGATAACCATTAGGTTCAGACACACTAAGCAGCACTCCTGTATTTTCAGAGGTACGGAATTCTAGCTGTAACTCCAACTGTGACCCAACATGGAATTTCTCTTCTGAAATTATGAAAATAATTCTAAGAATCCATACACACTTGCATAGCAAGTCACAGGGCAAAGGGAGAAATTATACTATGGCACGTAAGTTGCTACAGGGAGACGTCAAAATTAAAATGACCCACCTATTGAGGACTTACAGTCTCATTAATTCACACAAAAGAAACTTGCTCCTTCTGATACCAACAGACATTTAATGGACCTCTCTAAGATCCAGCCTCAAAAACATTTGGGCGTCTCTAGTATGGCCTCTGTAAAGAGGGAAACTAAGTTTGGTTCCTATTTAATGTACAAAAAATTTGTTAAACTTAGAAAAATGAGGTAATACATGGATTTTTTACTTTCCACAAGGTAAATACATATACATGTATAGTGCCCATTCTTCTGGGGAGGGGGATATGTTTTTAACCCTTTGAAGAATGACTAATGTTAAAGTACTTTTCTATCCAATGCAATATTATTAAGACTGAGATGAGTATGAAGCATTGGTGAAATACCATATATTCTCAAATCTAATCCGCATCCGAATCTATTCCGCACTCAAGTTTTTGGCGATTTCTTAAACGAAAAAAGTTAGTTCGTGGTTCTAATCCACACCTTTCCTTCAACCACCCCTTGCCCACGGGGCGACTGATTGAATAATATTGGATGTTACCAATGCGTTAAAATCCGACGCTACGCCTGGGGCCGATCAGTCATACCGATAGAGGCGGGGCCTTTCTCAACAGACGTGCGCTATCTCGTCTGAAGCCAGCTCACGCCTTAGTTGTTGAAACGTGGGAGGTGCTTGTTCCAATTTGTCGTGTACCGTAGTTATGGAAGAGGGACGCCTGAAATCTAAACGACTCTCATATACGACAAAGTTCAAACGTGAAGTTATTCGGTGCGCAGAGGAGAATTGAAACAGCAAAGCTGCTGCAATTTTTGGAGTTGATGAAAGCAACGTTCGACTGTGGCTGAAACTGGGTGGAGAGCATGGATAACGATTCAGTTATGAGTGATGACGGCGAGTCTAATGAATAATAAATTATAATAATAAATAATAAAATAATAGATTATTGTATTGTATTGTTCTTACGGCACGTACAGCAGCTCAATCATTTTTCCAAAATCCAGCTCTCGACCGCGAATCTAATCCGCATCTCATTTTTTAGCCCTCTAAAACTGTAAAAAGGGTGCGGATTAGATTTGAGAATATACGGTAATACTGATGTGGGAAAACTGAAGCACTCTGTGTGAAACCTGCCCCAGTGCCATTTTGTCCACCACCAATCTCACAGGGACTGGCAACAGGATTGAATCTAGGCCTCTGCAGAGACCGGCTGATGAATAAGCATCTGTTTGAAGACTGACATTCATCTTAATTACTGTCAATACAGAGATTCAGTTCCTACATCACAGAGAACACAGCCAATGTCAATCATAAAGGCCAACCAGTTAATGTTGCTTAGGTAAATAATCACTGTGTATTGTGAGAATCATATGGAACATACAAACACATTCTATGGGCAAAATTCAGCATTTCTTAATGTTACAGAATGTGGCACCCATAGTTACCACTTATCTTTAACGGTTAAGGAAGGACTAGAAGGTACATAAATACACACCCCTTTTACTCAGTTGACAAATTCCTGCAAAGAACATATCCTCACATCTCAGAAAATATAGTGTTTTATAATACTGATTATGGATAAATGAAGATATGCAGTGTATCTATGGTTTAGTAGGTCATATCCAAACACTGTTCTTAGGTTGCATCAGAGCCAAAAGGAAGTTTGCTTGAGACCACATATGATTATCAGCAATATATATTGTATATTATGCTTTCAAATTTCATGGTCTATTTTAGCTTTTCCCACATGAAAAATACTATTGCTTTGCCAAACCTCTGCCAGTCCCCTTGCAAAGCCCTTTCACGAGAATATTTTATACATATTTTTGTTTAACCAGTCAGTGTGACAGCTGGATAGGTGTTTGGTGCATCACAGCCAACAACACTGAAAAATTTTTAAATAAAATGAATGAAAAGGCAGTGCTATTATGCTTTGTAATATGTCACTATGGCACTTACCATAAATTGCATAGGCATCACCAGGGAAATAAGAGCCCTGCTCTACCAGAGGAAAGCACTGTCCCACTTTATGTCCTGATAGGTTCTGGCTTTGCTGATTTATTGCCAGTCCTCGCAGACATCCCTTGAAACCTTCAAGCTTTTGTAGCTGTAAAATACCATGCCTTTGGTTACAGCAAATTTAATACCATTAACACTAAAATCATACACCATGTAGAGAATGCCTGCAGACATAACTGTGAAATGTCAGGGCACTTTGTACACTCAAGGTACAGAAGTAAAAAAAAAAATTATATGTGAAGAACATTTAGTATTTCAGATATTAAAAGGATTAAACATGTACATCATGTCAAATATAAAATCCATACGATAAAATGCTTACTGCATGAAAATAATACTTGCTTCTATGAATTCACACTTACCAATAATTCTGGTAGAATTAGCCCACTTTCTGGTACACCACCTACATACATAGTGTTACCAATGTTCAGTTTCTTGGGGTATCGCTTGCGTCGCTTGGGTTTCTTTGAGTCAACAATCATCATGATCTTGTTCCCTTCACGACTCAACACAATGCGATGCCATAAACCATCATTTAAGTCTTGAGTGTCTTCTATGTCGAGTTTTGGCTGTCCTTTAAATACAAGCAGATGGAGCCGCTTGTCTCGGAGTTGTAACAATATGTAATGAAGTTTCTTTCCTTTCCCGCCCTACAACAGAAGAAAAAGTGTAGCACGATTGTTCCTCTTTTGTAACTTACCACACACTCAGTCTGGAATGAAGAAGCATCTCAGAACTCATTAATTTTCTTCACTTACTTGATTAAAGTGCAACTACAAAGTGAGGGAATATTTTCTTTTACATTTACCTTTGTAGGGTATCTTATACAACATAATACGGGAACATTCTGCCAGTCATAATTGGAGATAGCTGTACACAAATTAACTTCTATAAAATACAATTCCATTATAAACTGAAGTTTGCTCAGTGACCCAAATGGGGCCCCTTGCTATTAAAATCAAGCTCTATTTGATTAGCAGATGAATCAATCATGTAATTTGAATCACATTACAGGAAATACACTACAATCTGTAAATTATGAACTTCTGTTAAAAAAGATTTCAGTCCCCAAATTCTGTTATATCAGTGTGTTAGTACCCTTCAAGCCTGGTTGTAAACTGCTTATTGCAGTTCTGGGATACAAATCTTCGTCTCTACTTAAATGTGTTAATATCTGAAGATTGATTTTTTCCCTTCTACTTGTGGGAACAAGAACTTTCAGATTTTGGCATTTGAACTAATTTACTTATGCAATTTGCAAAATCCCAGGATTACAGGATATAACTTTTTCATGGGAGAGGAGGGGGGGGGGGGGGGGGGGGGGGGAAGAAAGAGAAAGAGAGAGAGAGAGCAAGCCCCAACAGGGCTGTGCAAGATTGTCCATAATTGGCCACCAAATTTTCTGCATTGTTCACAAATTACAACCAGCACCCTGCAAAGCAGCATACGCTCATTCGGTGCCAAAGGGTTAACCTTAATTGGCCATGTCTATCACTACTATAATGGTGTATATGCCCAGTTCAGCTGGCCAGGCATTGCATTTCCCAAAATTAATATTGTTCCCAAGGTGTTAAACTCTGGCTACCAGCCCTTCATACTAGGGAATTTAAAATAATCTACTTCTGGACAATAAATTCAACTCAACACTTAATAGAGACCACTAAAGCACAAAGTGAGGTTATGATTTTGGCACAGTATAGTACAATTTACTTACTGGTAATAAGAACAGGAGGCCATTTGGATAGTGTGTTCGAAAATCCAACTCCACAGTGAAATCTCCAGCCTGAAGCACACTTTTACGCTGACGAATCTGTACGTGGCTGTGAGGAGAATCTCCAAATTTTGCAGCTCCTGGCTCTAAAGAATAACTTGGTCCCTTATGGCACTCCTCTGGAGAACCATTTCCTTCTATTCCTCCTCTTCGAGGTGGAAGCAGAATTGAAGGTGAGGGACTGCCTGGAGGGTAGCTTTCCACAACACTGATTGTATCCATTCGTCCTATTCCAACATTCTCAAATGATACAGGATGGTCCAGCTGAAGGAGTCTACACAAACAAAGCACACATTATACATTACAAACCGAAGTCATGAATAGGCGACATAAATACAAATTCAAAATTGTAAGGTAATACAAAGTATTTTACGTGATACTATAAAATTCATAAGTGGAAGAAAACGAAGTTCCAAACGTAATTTTTGTTTTCTGGTAGGTTATCTGACCTACAATTTCTCAGTTGAATAGCTATATTCCTTATTTTTACATCAACTCTCAGAATTATGCGGACAAAATTCTCACGTTCACAGGTCCCACATTACAGTCTTGGTAAAGCACTTACAAGTCACTGAATGAGTAATATACCCGAATATTAAAGCAATAACCAGTAGTGTGCATGTAGTGACACATCTGGTGACTATGCACCACCCTGTGTGTCAGGTCAGGGAGATAACACATTCTTTATGCTTTCTGAGTCAAGTGTCATGCATCTAGCAAAATATGAAAATGATAAATAATAATAAAATAATAAAATTAATTTTTGCTGTCTGTAATCCTATACAGTCTTGTCCAACCACACCCATTTTGCAGCCCTGAAGACATACTGGGAGAGCCATGTTTTACAAAACTTAATTTGCATTGATTTCTTAGTTCTGTAATCATTGTATCTATTATTTATGAGGCAGTCTTCATCTGCTTGTTCCCAAGTGATATTCTACAAGTTGTTCAGGAGGGAAAAACTCAGATTTCATGCTTGAGAAAAAATGGACACAAACACTAAAACAAGAAAAACCTTTAATTGAGGAAATTTAATACCGATGTTACTTGTTCTGGAACAACGAAACTAACATTAAATGTGACAGAACCTTAAATCAAGACATATTATACATGGGGTTTTACAACCCACAGAATTCTGAACTTACTGGTCATTGAATATTACATCCTTTATAGTACCAATAAGTGGAACTGATGATGCTGCCAGGTCAGTGTTAGTAAAATTAGATGGAAGTCCTCCAAAATAGAGACCACCTGATGGTCCTGGTGCACGTACAACAGTGCCTCCCTTTGGTAAATTGGCAGTGTCCAAAAGTTCATCATCCACTCTTAGCTCCAGCCGGCGACCTAGTTTTGTTACTGACAGTGAATGGAACTTCCCATCATTAAAACTCTTCTGTGGTGACAAGACAACAACACCATGACCAGCATCTACCTCCACATTAAGTCTGCCATCTGTCAGAGAAACAGAGTAGAAGCTTTGGCCTGGTTCTGCATCCCTAAAAAGACATATGCCATACTGCGATCAAAAATACTATCTCTGGAAACACTGAATTCACAGATAAATTGTAAAGCCTCATAAGACTCTCTTTCAAGTTTAATATAACAATTTAACATGTTCAGGACTGACAATCATCTAAGTTATATATAAAATCATCAGTTCCTACCTCACAGAGAACAGACCAACTGATTAATGTTGTTTTGTGAACTACCACATTTTTCACTGTGCACAAACTGACAAGTAATAACAACCTCCTGGAGCCCTAAGGGCCTGTCCAGGCCTGTAATGGGATAGCTTTACCTTTTACCTTTTTATATTGGTACCTCCCATTAACATTTTAGTGTTCTTCCTCTTAGATGGTCATGTAGGTCAAAAAACGTTGGGCAATAATACAACACAGGTGTGACTTGCAACTTGTGTGTACTTTGTTCATTACCACTGGGCTTTAAGCCCAGAGCATTTTATTTGTGTTCTAAAGTAACCAGACTGGCTCTGGGGGCCCACCCATCCCCCCACTCAATGGATACTTGGGGCTGTTTCCCTGGCAGTAAAGTGGCTGGGAGATGAAGCTGACCAATCACCTCCATCTAGAGCTGATGTTAAGAATGCACTCAACTACCCTATATGACATCATGACACAGTGTCTTTACTTTGGTATGTGTTAAGATTTATCACACTCTGGAATTCCTAATATTAACCAAACTCGTCTAATTTATTGCTGGAATAAATCAGATTAACACTACAGAAGTGTGTGAGGGAAGAGCCATGTTTACAAATTTTTTTTATCATCCGCCTTAATTTCAAATGTGGTTGTAATTTTCTGTACCGACTTTTATGTAAACTTTAATGAGCCCAAAAGCACAGGCAGGAAACATTCAACAACTTATTTTCAGGAAGTAGTATTTCCATAAAGAGGCAGTATACTTTCTTCTTTTCCAAGTCTGGCAAAATTATAAATTATGTCCAGGGCAGTATTTTGGGATTATTACACTGTATCAGGATTATATTACATAAATTTATATAACATAAAGTGTTGCTTCATTACAATGTTTTGTGCCATTAAACAATTTTTTATTTATGCACTATTTACCAGTATTCAATCAGAACTAAAACTGTGTTTAAATCTTCTTATAACGTAACAGTCTGTAGTGTATAACTTGTATAGCTACTTACGCAAATGCTGTTAACATAAGCAAGGCATCGGGTTGCAATGTTCTGAACACAAATCCAAATGAAGCATTACGTCGATCAAGAGAATGTGATGACAGCTGTAGGTAACCTCTGCCATGGAAACTTGCTTTGTCTAGTGCAGAGTCAGCACAGCCTGCCTCTACACCATAGAACTGCCCACGCAGAGGACTGTAACCATCTTGCACTACCTGAATTTCTGTCAGGCAGCCAAGAAATGGGCCTGGCAGTTCCAACTTGTTTGTGCCTGTTCTAAATAAACCTGGAGGAACTCCTCCAACGAAGTACAAAGCATTGGATAAATCAGGCAATGCTTCCGGACCAACAGGAGGTGTGGGAGACCCAATACGCGCCTCACCTTCCACTTTCAGTATCCCTGTGTAATAAATTATGAGGTTGTTTTAGATAAGGTCTAAAATATTAACCAAATTATCTATTTTACATATTTAGGCAATAATGATATGTACTGCAGTTTTAAGACATGCAGCAAAAGCTCTACTTTATTTCCATCAAAATACCATTTACTTCTTTTTCAGTTCAAATAATATTCATGTTTTCATACAGAAAGCACTAACATTTAATAACTTCCCCATAGTGCTGAATCAATTATTTGTACTTTAATGTCCATCATTCAAAGATTAACGCACTCTGGCTTTCAAATATCCCCACAGATAAACCTCGTTGCATCATTCCCATTACCTTCGTTTTCGCGCATATATTGTCTGCCTTATTTGGTCGCAGAACTAGCCCCATATAAATAACACTACTTTTTCCCGCCTCCATCGGTCCTCGAACGTCATTTTATCGCGTCGATCATTGAAAAATCACGGTTCTGATGCAACATTTTCCCACATGGATAGTTTCTTTAAAATTTGAAACGATGATTTAGTGCACTGCGTGTGCATGTATTGCTTTCTTAGTGCCGCCTGGATTGCCTGCTGAATGTTGAACCAAATACCAGAATGAGAAAATTGCCAATTTCTATCATTTTGGTTTTCCACGAGATTGAGATGCATGTATATTCTTATACAAGATCTTTGAAAGACCCGGCAAATTGTACAAGTGTGCTCCAGCCCCTTGATTTAGGGGTAATAAAGTGTTACAAGCAGCTTTATAGAAAACACCTCATGCAAACAGCTGTTTGCTTAACAGATGCAGGCAAAGATACGAAAAAGAAAATAAACGTGTTGGAAGCTTTGCACTACACTGTGGCAGCCTTGCAACAAGTAACCCAGCAGACAATCGAAAACTATTTTCGGAAAGCTGGTTACGTGCAGGGACAATCTTCAGGTGATAGTGACGTCGTATTGACCAACGATGACAACGATTTCCGCAAAGACTAGGAAAAGGTCAGTGGCATGAACAAAGATAAATTCGAGGACTACATCTCTGTGGACAGTCATGTGGCAACCAGTGGTGTAGAAACAGTGCAGCTGTGCGAGAGCCTCGTGGCGTCCGGGAGTGTGGAAGGGGAAGAAGAAGATGGCAAACCCGAAGTTGTGCCGAGCTTTGCTGAGACACATGAAGCACTGATGAAAGTAAAATCTTTCTTTTATGCGCACAGCACGAGTGACTGATCGTGAAAGTGTTCTAGGCCTTGAATAATCATACTTTGAATTGAGGCGTAAAGTTTGCACAAAACACATGTCAATCAAAGATTTTTCCAGCATGAAGTAGTGTTTTAAATATACTGTAATGTTGTACAATATACAGTATTTCAGTAAATAATAATCATTAAATTGTTCTTATCTATAATTTGTAATGGTTTCCCTGTACTATTGTTTTCCCCTATATATCATTTTCGTTTTCCATCCCCTAAAAAACGATGCATTGAGGTTTTACTGTATACTGTACCAAACAGAATGCAATGACAATTACAGCATAACATGCAACTGACAAAACTGGCATTTAAGGGCTGTCTTTTGTAGCAATTTTGAAGTATTTAATTGTTTTACTGTGTACTGTTACTGTTCCCAATGGCCCACTCAAATTAGTATGAAACTTTTTCAATATAAATGTTTAAATTATTCTTCATAGAGACATATTCATGAAGATTTCACATCTGTGTATGCAATCATATTACAGCAACAGCTGGCCATGTTTCTTTCTCCTGACTACATCTGATGGAAAATTTTATACAGCAAAAAACGTTTAAAGAATGAATGTTATCCACAAACCATTCTCAAGCTTCTGTCTGCGATCAAACAATCGACTTGCTTCAACAATAGTCCAATTGCCTGTGTTGTGTTTATCATGAGATGCCATCTCCAGGCGATTTTCTCCACCATAGCCGACTCGGAAGACCACTCTACCGCCACGCAGAGTTAGTGACACATACCTGTCCTAAAACATTAAGTTTGGCTGACAAATCACAATATGGCAAAATATGCGATGAACCATTTTTATGCGAATGAGTATTTATACAATTCGTGGTATGTTCTTGCTTTTTTGACTCTGCATTATCAGAATTACAAAAACTTTCCTAAAGTTAATAAGCAATTAAACATATTTATACACAACCAGCAAAGAAGGGGGGGGGGGGAAAGGAGGGAGAGAGAGAGAGAGAGAGAGAGGAGAAGAAGAACAAGAACAAGAAGGGCAAATAATACCGCGTGAAGATGTTTTGTATACTTGCATACTCATGCAATAAATAACAAATAGCATGCCTGTCTGTTCATCATGATTTTTATGGAACTTTGACTCAGTAACAACCAAACAGATATACCGTATATTCTCGAATCTAATCCGCACCCGAATCTAATCCGCACCCAGTTTTTGGCGACTTCTTAAACGAAAAAAGTTAGTTCGCGATTCTAATCCGCACCTTTCCTTCAACCACCCCTTGCCCACGGGGCAACTGATTGAATAATATTGGATGTTACCAATGCATTAAAATCCGACGCTACGCCTGTGGCCGATGAGTCATACCGATAGAGGCAGGGCCTTTCTCAACAGACGTGCGCAATCTCGTCTGAAGCCAGCTGATCTTTAGTTGTTGAAACGTGGGAGGTGCTTATTCCAATTTGTCGTGTACCGTAGTTATGGAAGAGGGACACCTGAAATCTAAACGACTCTCATATACGGCAAAGTTCAAACGTGAAGTTACTCAGTGCGCAGAGGAGAATGGAAACCGCAAAGCCGCTGCAATTTATGGAGTTGATGAAAGCAACGTTCGACTATGGTGGAAACACAAGGCAGCGATGACATTGTATGGGAGGACGATGTTGAAGATAAAGATGATAGTGACTGGGTGGAGAGCACGGATAACGATTCAGTTATGAGTGATGATGGCGAGTCTGATGAATAATAAATTATAATAATAAATAATAAAATAATAGACTATTGTATTGTATTGTTCTTACGTTGTTTATTAATTATGTTAATTACGTTATTGTTATATTGTACAGCAGCTCAATCATTTTTCCAAAATCCAGCTCTAGACCGCGAATCTAATCAGCACACGAATCTAATCCGCATCTGATTTTTTAGCCCTCTAAAACTGTAAAAAAGGTGCGGATTAGATTCGAGAATATACGGTAAAACTTTATTAATGAACCTCATCAATGAACCAACTTCATGAGTCTGGAGAAGCTAATACTTCCTCAGCTAGTCAATAAATTCCCCACATTTTATGGAACCTGGAGGTTCATTACAATGTTCATAAGAGCCCACCACTTGTCCCTACCCTAAATCAGATGAATCCAGTCCATACCACCCCATCATACATCGTTCATGTCCATTTTAATATGATTGTCCCATCCATGCCTAAGTCTTCCAGGCAGTCTTGTTCTGTCGGGACTGGCCATCAAAACCCTGCACACATTTCTCTTCTCCCACATACATTCCACATGCCCCACCCATAAGCATAACTTGGGGGAGGGGGAAAATGCCCCTATTAATTTTTTCTGCCTAAGAATAGTTTTTTTTGCTACTGAGTTGAAGAGAGAAAATAAAAAAAATTGGGGTGAGAGTGGGGGAAAGGGGTGTATGTATATTAATAACTGGTTCAAACCAATCTTCCCCCTCTTTCTAACTTGACTCCTTCCTAAATGAAAGCTCCCAATACCCATGATTGATTTTGCACCCCCCCCCCTCTACCCCACACTATTAGCCACTTTACGCCTATGGCCCCACCCATTTCATTCTCCTTGATTTGGTCACCCAAATACTGTTTGGTGAGGTGGACAAATCATGAAGCCCCTCATTATGCAGTTCTTTTCAGCCTCCTGCTACTCCTTTCCTCATAGACCCAAACATCTTCCTTAGCACCCTGTTCTTGATCACCCTAAGCCTGTATGAAACTTAACTGCATTACCAAAAAAAGAATCACATTTCCTCATGACAAAAGGATACTGTCTTACACAAAACAGTGTCAACTGCTGGAGCATCTGAACTTACAGTGACATTCGGGTTCACAGCAAGAAAGAGCAAGGCATTTTCATCTAATGTTCGGAATTTGAGTGATACACTGAAGGCATATTTGTTGTAAGGACCAGAGCTGGGGCGATGCAATAGTGCATAGCCTTCACCATTGAATCGGAATGTTAATTCATCTCTTGTCTGCTCTCCACTGCAACAAGAAATAACAGATTAGACTGAAAAGGATGTTGTGTGTCCATTACATCTCATATCAGGGAAAAAAACAGAACACAACATTCAACATACTGTACTTCTTTAAGACAAATTTGATTTCCTGTACATCTGAAAAGAATGAAACTTTGAGTTTGGTATCTATCTTTATAGTACCGCATTTCAATATATAACATCACAGTCATCTCAGATACAGGCGGTGGAATTGCAAATTATAATTCAATAAGCTGGCTGAAAATTACCAACAGTTCCACAAAAATTTAACAGAAAACAAGAGTGCCTCTTAATTCATCTGATGACCATAGGAAAGTGATTGTAATTGGTAGAAGTGAACCATTTGAAAGTTCTTGTCAAACTGACTTCTAAAGGGATACTGATCAGTTCTAAACAATTAAAAAAAAAGTCTGAAAAGTGAATCCCCTTCAGGTATCAGCATGTTATTTTTTTCCACATCAACACCAGAAGTGGTTATCAAAAAATAATTACCCATATTTGCTTTCATTTACAGAAATCAAAAGTCATATTGTTATGTGGCTACTATTGGCATTGTTTACATTCGATGTGTGTCAGCGATATAAATTGATAAATTATTTCTTTCAAAAAGGATGGTCATTTTCACAAGTTGTGAAATCATGATAGCAAGTAAAATATTAATTCTCATGGAACGTATGTATCAAGTTTGATAGCTGAAAATTACTTTGGCAGCTTCAACAGGGTTAAATGCATTGTATAGGTATACGATTCTGGTCTTACAGGTTATTAAATAGACGGTTACCAGCATTTGAGAGGAATCTGGTGTTTGCTTTTTCACCTCTACCCTGAAGATAGAGGCAGCATATTCCTCCAAAACATTGTTGAACATCTACAAAACCACATGATGTCATAATCCATACGAGCATAATATAAATTTTCACCACCATGAGAACCTCAATCTCAAACTGTAATGTTTCTCAGTCATACATGTTCCCAGTTAATGTGTGACTATGCACATATCATATGTAGTCATTAAGAGCTCCAGAAACATTAAGAAGTGCTGACCTTTGTATACAGGCAGCACAACCAGCAGCGCTCTGTGATGCAAAGTTCCACAGTCCAACTGTGTGTCCATCTAAGACCACCCTGTGCAAACATCCTGCAAGTCCCATACGTTTTGTCTTCAGGTGTGGCGGTGGGCCAGGGGTTGATATCGGGGGTAATCCTCCTACCCACATCACATCGCCAGGTCCCACATCCAATCTGCCAAAACCTGACGTGGAAGAATTTGTTACTGGAGTACCACTTTCAAGAGGAGAGCCCTCTGGCAGGACATGTGGTCTCACCGAAAGCTTTGCTATATTGCGTTTCCTGAAAAGGAATATGTTCATTTAAATTTGGATGATTGTTAGGGTATGTAACAAAATCATTTCAGTTGAAGAAGTTATCTCCTGCCAAATGCAAAGACAAAATATTTACAAACTGCGAATAGGGAGGGATTTGGAAGGAGTGGCAGACATATACCATCCCAGTCCCCATCTCAAGGGCTTCAACTTTGATGCTGCACAAATAAGTAGTCTCTTACATATGAATTTGCAGGTTTTCGGTTTTTTAGATTGTTACTTATTCTTAAGATTGTAGTTCACCTGAAGACGAAAGATTCAGATAATGGGTTGCAACACAGGACAGATAACTAACCTGTCTATCTGAATATTATACCAATTTCTTTCTTCTGCTGACTTTCCAGGCTCCAGTTTAAGAGGGTGCTGCACTTCTCCTGCGCCACCTCCAACATCCCATATAAAGCGAACGTGTTGAGCCACCACTTCAACTGCCATGAAGTCACTCTGTAAAAATGGGAAACAAAATACAGATCTTATACATTACTTAAAACATTACACACATATACTGGAACATATATAACGGTACATTTTTGCACTAGAAAACATGTTTTACGTGCACAAGCGTGCACTAACTGTGCATATTCTCATTAAATATACACATAAAATTGCAGCTACAACTTATGTGAAAAACTACACATTATTGTACACGTTTCACATCAATTACCATTAATCACCACCACCATTCATTAGTATGCAAAATCTGAGGTGTTCACAGCAATGAAGGTGCATATTGTGGTTTTTTGGTATGTACCCACCTACCAGGTTAGAACACAGCAATAGTGCCAACATTTAAGGTTATATGAGACTGAGGTTTCCACAGCAGTTGTGTTGAGTACTCAGATCTTCTGGGATGTGACACTGTGTCACTGGGTTCATATCCCTTTGAAATGTAAGTAAACACCAACCCAGCAGCACAGCACCACATCACAGAAGACCAATATCCTCATTGAATGTTATGTCTGCAAAAACAAATGGAATTTACAATTTATGTGGCTGTTCTTACCCTAATAGGGTTCATGTGCATACCATGAAGGCATATGGAGGAGAGATGATAAAGAGCTCAACTCATTCCTAACTTCACCACTAGATGGGAGTGGTCAGCTTCATGCCCTGGCCCCTTCATCCCCAAGGAAAGAGGCACCAATACCCATTTAATATTAGGCTGGGTATGCCCTAGAGCATGTTTCTCTCTTACAGTTTAGGGGAAGTTTTGCACTGAATGCTACACAATCACTCAATGGACACCATGTTGAACACTTACAGATGTGCTGCTTGGAAGGTACAAGATTAATGTATCTTTTTGCTTTGCTCCACTGTCCAGTGCATAGTCAATGTCAAGAGATGATGTAGTGCTGGGCTCCAGACTCCTTGGCCGGAATGATCGTACACAGCCTTCACTGATGTTCAGATGACTTGTTATAGACAGATGTATCTACAACAGAAATTACAAATATTTCTTTATCAAAATGATAACACAAGATTGTTAAAGGCAACCGTGATGTAAATACATTAAAAGTCCAACTTTTACACCTATACACTGCCAATTTAGCTGTCAAAACTTTTGTAAGACAAATGTCACTAGACTCAGTGTAACATTTAGGTATAGACATAATTCACTCATGAGATTTCTTAAAGAACATACCATGATTCGTCGGGTCTGATGGGCAGTCCTGTCTTGAAAGTCAACACCAATCACAATCCATTTACAATTTCACAGTCTACAGAAATGATAAAATATTTTTAAAAACATAGTAGTTTTCAGTATTTTCATGAGATGGAGAATTTACATAGTCTGATTCAATCACCGCTGTTTACTCTCTTCTTATGTACATCTACAACATTCCTAGTGTATTATGAGGGTCCTTGTAAACACAGTTATAAACACATGTTCAATACGTACCCCATTTGCAGCATGCCGTGCTTGAGTAATTTTATTGCGCAGTTCCTCTAAACGTGCTGCCATTGTATCATTCCACTGCTGGAATTTACGATTTCTTTCAACAGCATCTTCTGACAGTCTTGAGAGCAGTGCCTCAGACAGCCGAACATTTTCCTGTGATGCCATTACTGCAACAGTTATATCAATATTATACCTTTATAGTCCATGGTTCTGGATTTTACAGTTTGTTCAATGGCGACAATCAAAGAATTTAAAATGTTACAATGATTACTTTTACTTTCCTAAGGTAAAAACCAACTGAGTCCATCAAACACAACATATATATATGTTGTATTTGACAGATTGTAAGTTGGATTTTACCTTACTATCTAAAACACAGTGGGAATAAACCACCTTAAGATAATTACAGCTGGTCAAGCTTGTATCCACCAATTTACTTTCCTACTGCCGTGAACATAATGATGTAAAAGAAAGACACTTCTCTTTCCATACCAAAGATATGGTGTTTGATACTTAACCACATACAGAGCAGACTTTGGTACCTGAATTCTCCAGCACACATACATGAGAGAATAAGATGTCTGTTACCACCCCACAGACTGGTCTGTAGCTCAATTAAACTGTGGGCACATCCATCAGCCACCATTCTTTCACTTGTGACCTTCTGTACTTTTAGAAATGGCACCTGGCAGTTTCTTTTATAATGAAATTAAGAATCCCACTTAGAGGAATCTGAGTTCACTTCACCAATCAGATCTGTATGTCAATTTTCCTGGTCACAGATTTGGAATCTCTGCTTCTATGGTGAAGCTGTCCCTGCACATGTCATGCACGCATATAGGAGTGGAAGTCTCACATCCTGGCAGCTTCACACCTGGGGAAAGAGCCCCATTACTCACTGAATACGAGGCTGGATCAGCTCCACGGCTGGACTGGACATTTTGGAGAAAAGCAAAATCTTGCCTCTGCTGGGAATTGAACCCCAGATTGTCCAGCCCATAGCTTAGTTACTATACTGACTACACTATTGCAGCTACCCCCAACTCTAAACCAAATTTGAGAATGTGAAGAAGAACACAAGCCTCATCCCACCCTTCCATATTAAAGCTCCAGTTCTCCCCTGCCAGTCCTCATTGATCACTCTACCAATGGAGATAACAGGTTCTGCACTATGTTTATGCCAACCTCAAATGTGGATTGTACACTGCTGCCTACATGAGGAGAGGAGCGGAAAATTAATGCACACCATACCTGGATGCAATAAAAATAGTAGTACATAACTTTGTGAATAGTTCCCAGAATTATTACAACATGAAAAAACTGGTCCCTGTGTGTTACTTCTCAAGAGAATCACTGCTATGACACGATGTACCAAAAACACATACAGGAATTTTACAATGCAGTAGATCATTACTGACTTATTTACAGGAAGTAATTTTGTAACAGTGACTGTCATTTATCTCTAAAATGAACAGTCATCTAAAGTAGATGCATTAAGAAGCTTACTCTGATTTATAACAGCATTCACTTGGAAGTCTGAGCTCAGCTGCTCTAGACGAGGGCGCAGTACATTCTTCACATTACTTCTGATCTTATGAGCTTTGATATATACTTCATCCATAGAATCACTGATCTTCTGCGCCTTCTGAAGTACATTCTGTATTGCTGATTGTGCTGCAATTGTTAATAAATGACTGGCATTAAGTCCATAACTTTTATGGCTGCTGGTATCAAGTAATTCTCTCGAGGGGGGTTTAAACATATTGTTTCAGTTGAATCCAAAAGATTCTAAAAGCTAGTTGATCTCTCTTGAACTGCTTCTCCTGTGTACTTCAAAATACGACTTTTTCCATACCCTATTGTCATTTTGACTAAAGTTTGGACCCACAGAATGTACAGATGTATATACGTATGCATAAAAAGTCTGTAAAAGGTTGACAGAACTTCAATAGCATGAGTCTGTGAAGAGTGCGAATCAAAACAGTATTCACAAGGAAAAGAAATGAAGGATGGTAACTTTATTTCATAGCATTAAAACTGGAAACATACAAATTCGGCATCAAATAAAAGACCTGATCAATAATGTATCAAGACTGAAAAAACTAACTGTACTGAATCATCTGCATATGAATGGATACACAAGATACAATCCACACATGTTACTGTGTGTGTCCAAGTGAGTTTATATGTATAGTTAACATTTAAAGTTTGAGTGTTTTATCACTTGCCAATTTAATAACAATAAATATGTATCAAATTTTGTGAGAATTCTGGAAACCAAACAACTGAAACTTAATTGTATATAATGCACAGGACAAACGCATACGCTTAATGAAGCAAGGCTGAGGTATAATATTGATATTATTAATAACATTATGTTATTATAGTTATGTTATATTTGAGGTGTCTAGAGTCACAGGTATGATGTTATAGCACTTATTTGTTAGTGTTGAAGTTGTAAAATATGGATGTAATTATGATATTGTGCTGAATATATGGCTATGTCATGCTTGGCGTGTCCAGAGCCACATGTATGGCCAGTTGGATTGAATAAATAATTGAACTGAAAATTCTATCACATGACAGACATGGCTAGCCTTACCCTCTTTGTTATCCAGTTTCTGTAACTGACGAGATATATCATTGTCAGCTTTTGCAGCTTCAGTTAACGTGTTTCTAACATTCTTCACCACCTCCTTCTGTTCCTCCAAACTCAACTTCAATTCTTCTATATGGTCTGCTTTCTGTTTTGCACGACTCAACAGCCTTGTTGAATCTGCCAGTATTACACTTGCCTGATCTACCAATGAGTCCTGGTCTGTACTAGGATGAGCCTGGAAATAGACAGAAACAGGTTTGCAGAAACCAATAAGAGCAAAAAACCATCTGATCCTGCAAACCTTCAGGTTCCATAAAATAAGGAGAATTCCTCAACCAGGTGAGAAAGTATTAACTTCTCAACCAACTCCACACCATGGAGTTAGTGAGCAAAATGTATATAACTTTAAAAACATACTTCTTTGGGGGAAAAATAAGGCTTTGTTTATACTATGACATGACTACAGTTTTTGACAAAATGATCCAGTGGATCCTATAATTTTATGCAACTTTTATGCATTTCAACATAAGTTTTTATGATGTATATTGTAAGGGAATTAAATCACAATCCCACATGCAGGTACAAGTTTCTTTTTGTATGGCTCTTGATAATGAATAGGCCTGATTATGGCTTAATTAAAAAGCCGAAACTGGTAACCAGAAGATTTTTAAATTGTGTTGTGCACAATGGTGGTTTGAATATGTGTGTGTGTGTGTGTGTATGTATATATATATATATATATATAATCTTTGATCCATGGGATGCAAGATGCAAGAGAACTGCTAGTATACAATCTTGCCTCTAGACCACTTACTCCTTATACCAACAAATGAAATTTCACTAGGTATGTGACAATTAACTTTGTTAAGTAGTACTGTGAACTGAGGCCACAAAAAATAAGTCCCAGGGTATGGGGCTGATAATGCTTAATCTTTCCCACTCACTGCCTACATTTGGATTCGCTCTCAGCTCCATCTGACCCAACTAAGCCAGCCCATGACACTTTATGCTAGTAAAGGTTATTAAGTGGTTACTTCTACCAACACTCATGTAACAACTGGGCTGGAGGGGAGTACAGATACATATGCTGGATAAGAAAGTACACATAATTTGAGGAACATGTGGAAGCGTCAAACCATGAAACATTTTCTATGGCCTCAGCACAGTGAGTAAGAGATCTCAGCTGTTTTCATAATGAGACCTCTGAATTTCCTGAATGTGAAGCAAAAACCAAATTCAGGTAGGCCGATACTCTACAGTTACAACCAACTGTAATGCCCTACAGTTCTTACTTTCTTGTATGCAATGTCAGCTGCAATGGAGGCATTGATCGCAGCATTTCTGGCACCCTCTAGAGCATCAACAATTTGTTGATATGCTTTGCTAGCTCGAAGAGCAAAGTCTGCATCACGTTGGGTAGCGTTGAATAAACTGAAATAACCAACATAAAAAATGTAAAACATTTAAAATCAAAACATTTAATTCTAGGATAATGCAAATAAACAACTAGATATCTAAGTACAGGCTAGAAGACTGGGGATTTGACTCTTGGCAGGGGCAGGCATTCCCTATTTGCCACCACAACTAGATCCAATGTGCTCCCTCCTCATGGGTAATGGGGATACAGCATGAAGCTAACCACACACCTCTTTCTAGTTCGAAGGTTAGAAACATGTGGAGCTTTACCTAGACTCCCCTCCTCTCATGCAGCACAGTGGCTGGGTACAGATATACCATTCCCTTTATAACCAAGTCTAAACAGTTCAATTATATAACCATTTTATACAAATTCTTATCTTTATGCTGCATATGTTTCTTCAGTATCTTTTAAGGAGGCAGGCATTCATGTTAACTGTAAGTTAACCCCTTGTGCAGGCATTTAAATGGCCTAAGCTATGGCTCTTTTGACCTACCATTTTCTTGGAAATCAAAGCAACTATGGTAGCAACTATGAAGTTTATTGTCTTCTGGAGTGTGACATGTATTCAGGTAAACATTTATCAATGCTATGTAGGAATGTGCTGCCTCCATCTTCATCCATCCCACAGCTGGAGATGAAACACACTCTTCTAAAATGCTGGTAAATTTCTACCAGACTACAAGGCATCACATCTCAGAAGGCAGTAAGCTTCAAACTGTACATGGATAGTAAACAACTGCTACAAGCCACCTAAATGATACAGAAATGTTACCACAATGCCAGTAGAATAAAATGTTAAGGACACTGGAAATTTACTGGCAAGAGAGTTACTCCCCAGTGTCATCAAACCTGCTATGAATCTCCCCTGACATTCCCACACAATGGGTTAATGGTGAAACATATTCTGAAATCACGATATTTTAAAGTTTCCAAATGTTTAGCAAAAAGTGGAACAGAAATAATATATAAGAAAAACAAAGAAATGCACATAATTATAAAACAAGTTTTGCAAGCAGGATCTGAGGTTCTGCAAGAAGTGTATATGAAGAGTACAGTGTTGTGGGATATGAAGCAGTTTAATCTGACAGAAAGTCACCGACATTTCAGTAGAACCTACTTGTCTCAATCCTCAGGATAGATCCTGAAAGTAGAGGTAGCAGGCTCCACAGACAAAAGTGCATGATATCACATCCCAGAAGACAGTGAACTTCAATTATGCAAAACTACAGATTATGTAAGTAATTATGGTCCCTGTACTTTGAAGTGGAGATGGCAGAATGATGTTAACCTTATAATCCAGTGACACTTACTCCCTGTAGTGCTGTACTCTCTTGTGCAGCACATCAGCATGTTTCTGGGCACTCAGCACATATTTCTCCTTGTAAATTGGGTTCAAGTGGTCTAGGATTCCTTCCTTCTTTTCCAATGCTGAGATCAAATCAGTCAGATTCTTTGCCAGTGCTTCGAAATTCTGCAGGAAACAACTATACATGAGCTAAAGTGAATCCACTCAGTTTAGTTTCGTACAACAAAAATCACAGCCTTGATGTACCATCATCCAAATACCGTATTTACTCCAATGCAAGACAAGGCTTTGAGGCTTCTTCCTTAAATTTGGCACTAAATATGTGAGGTCTTAAATTCACCTACAAAGCACCAAACTTGAGCACCAAACCCTCTGAACCTGACAACCATGTGTAGGCAAACCAAGCCCAACTGAAGTTAACTGCCACAATTTTCCTTTTTGGAACTTTATCCATCCTCTTATTTTTTAAAGATGCACAACATTTCGGAAGCACCTAACCTGGTGTACCCCTTAAATCAAGCTATTCTCAGTCAATGGGTACCATACAACAGTAACTTGTTAAGAGATGCACCTCAGCTAGTCCAGGAAAATTACTACTGAAAAATTAAAAATTAACTACAAGTCTTCATAAATAAAACCTGGAAGAATCTACAAATTAAAAACCATAAGAAGAGCCATTAACTCACACTGATCAGACCACAGACACAACACAAAAGTCCAGAACACAAGTATTTAAATTCTTAACACCACTAACACCATCTGTGGAGAAAATTGTGACTCTTCTTCATGAGTTCAAGTAAGTTTATAAATCAATAAACATAAATGTAATACAGTGAAACCTCTATCCATCGTTTTTCAGGGGACCGGAAAATTTGAACGATACATACGGGAAATGATAGTACCGGGAAATCATTAAAAATTATAGATAAGAACAATTTAATGATAATTATTACTTCTTGCTGAGAAAATCTTTCATTGACGTTTGTTTTGAGCAAACTTTACTCCTCCTCAATTCAAAGTACGATTTTTCAAGGCCTAGAACACTTTCACGACCACTGTCACTCGTGCTGTGCGCATAAAAGAAAGATCTTACTTCCATCAGCGCTTCATGCGTCTCAGCAAAGCTCGCCAGCTTCTTCTTCTCCTTCTTCCCGCTCCACACTCCCGGACGTCATGAGGCTCACGCACAGCTCCTGCACTGCTTCTACACCACAGGTTGCCACGTGACTGTCCACAGAGACGTAGTCCTCGAATTTATCTTTGTTCATGCCACTGAACTTTTCCCAGTCTTGGCGGAAATCGTCGTCATCGTTGGTCAATACGACGTCACTATCGCCTGAAGATTGTCCCTGCACGTAACCAGCTTTCCGAAAACAATTTTCGATTGTCTGCTGGGTTACTTCTTGCAAGGCTGCCACAGTGTAGTGCAAAGCTTCCAACACGTTTATCTTCTTTTTCGTATCTTTGCCTGCATCCATTAAGCAAACAGCTGTTTGCATGAGGCGTTTTCTATAAAGCTGCTTATAACAGTTTATTACCCCTAAATCAAGGGGCTGGAGCACACTTGTACAATTTGCCGGGTACCGTATGACTTTTACATTTCTTAGAAACGATGTATCCTTTGGATGTGCGGCACAATTGTCCACAAAGAGGAGAATGTTCCTGTTTTGTGCACCCATACTTGCGTCTAATGAACGCAGAAATGAAGAAAAAATGTCTGTGGTCATCCACGCTTTATTGTTCGCGTGGTACTTGGTGGGTATTTTTTTTACATTCTTGAAACATCGCGGTTTCGGAGATTTTCCGATAACAATCAGCACTTGTTAGTCAGTTCCATCACTGTTAACACAAAGTAAAACAGTAAGTCTGTCTTTAGTTTTTCCTCCATGACAAGACTCTCCTTTGAGAGCCAAGGTTCTATCAGGAAGCACGTTGTAGAAGAGCCCCGTCTCATCCGCGTTGTAAATATCAAGTTGTTCGTAGCCCTCCAACAAAGATGGCAGTCTTTCCAGCCACGCTTCCGTCCTTTCGCTGTCCACTGCCGCACTTTCTCCGAATAACTTCTTGTATACTAGGCCATGCCGGTCCTTAAACCTCGCTAAACCATCGCTTCAAATTAAAAAAAAAAACTATCAGTGCGGGAAAATGTTGCGTCAGGACCGTGATTTTCAACTATTGGTGCGGGAAAACGACAGTTCGAGGAACAATGGAGGCGGGAAAAAATAGTGTTATTTATATGGGGCTAATTTCGGGACCAAATAAGGCAGACGATACATGCGGGCGAACGACGGTAACGGGAACGATGGATAGAGGTTTCACTGTATTTAGTCACTGTGGATCATACTGGCATGGCAGCACATCTCACCAGAAGTCATTATGAAGGCTTTTAAGAAGTGCTATATATCCAATGAAATGAATGAGACTGATTATGATATGTTGTGGAATGACAGTGAAGAGGATGGGGATGTTAGGAGTGTGAATGCGAGGAAGTTGAAGACACTGATTGTGAAAATGGAGACAGTGACACTGATTGGTAAAGGTAGATAGAATCTGACATGCTTTGTATATTAAGTGTATGAAATTAATAGTAAAATATTTTTCTTAGCAGACTTTTATTTTTTTTGTGGGGGGGGGGGGGGGGGTCATCTTAGATTTGGATAAATACATCTTCCCTTGGCAGATGTGTTTTATTTGAGGGGTCGTCTTAGATTAGAGTCATCTTGGATTCAGGTAAATACGGTATCATACAGAAGTACAACATACAATAGCAGGGTAATTCCTAAACTGTGGACATAAATGAGCACAAATGCACCAAAAGATCTGGAACAAATACAACAAAGATACCAATGATTATGTTTACAGTTATGGAATTAGATTATGATGTGGGATGTCATACAATATAGGCTGGTAGATAGGTGACGAGATTTTTTAATTACCCGCTGCTTCCATCGTCATAGTGGAAGAAATGACCCAAGCGGGGGAAAAATGGTGCATAATATACGTAATAAGGGGTTGGGTATGGAGATATGAGCAAACCAATCAGAACCAACTAATACCACTACTTAATGTATGCTAGGTTACAATGATCAAGGTATGCAAGAGTTGCAGTTCTCACAGTGGTGCTGCATAAGATTCATGACTTCTGGGTTGTTCTGCCATGTCAACTCTTTTTGAACTGCTTCACCCTGAAGATGGAAGGTGCTACACACCTTCTTAACATCAGTGACTATTTACCAGTCAACATGGCACCACAGCTCCACAAAGACATGAATCTGCTATGAGGAGGTATGTTTCTAAACATGTGACTAATTTCCTCCACACAGAATCTCAGAATTATTAGAAATGGGTTTATTATAGTAGAATTAACTGATTTATCATAAGTGCAAAAATACTATGCTCAGGCTTCCTACCATTACATTCTATTACATACAGCCAGCAAAACACTTGCACATAGTCACAAAATTATCTCCACAAAACCCACTTCCGAATTTCACTCAGATGAGAGAAGGATAATGTGATTTAACAGGCCAAGACTCAATGCACTGCTAATCACGTTTTCACTTTTTGTTGTATCATGATTACTTAATGAACATAATAATGAAAGCTATAAGCACATCAATGGAGCTTGGATAGCATAGTCAGTACAGTAACTAGGCTACGGACTGGACAATCCTCTGTTACAATCCTGGCAGGGGCAAGAGATTTTTCTGTTTTCAAAAAAATGTCCAGACTGGCTTTCTGGCCCACCCATCCTCCTATTTAATGGATATGGGTGTAAAATGGCTGGCGTATGAAGTTGACCACATACCTCCATGTAGAGCCAAGATTAAGAATGAGTGGAACTATACCTCTGCTACCCCCATATGCCTTCGTGGCTTAGACAGGGAAAGATTTACCTTTTTTTTTTTACCTTGCATAAACACATGATATAGGACAGTGAAATACACATTCCAAGAAACTATCGGGTCTTGGAACACATTAATAAAACTACAACTCACTTGAATGTTAGTGGCTGACACATTCAGTAGCTGCCATGACTCTTTGTTGAAATTCTCCCCTTCCGCATAGAAAGCCCTTTGCTCAGACTCCAAACCTTCTATTCTCTTCAGATTGTTTCTCACAGTATTCAGAGCCTCCTCATTTCTGGAAGATGTCCCAGAAGCCTGTAATGAGGTTCACAGTGAAATTAATGAACTACATCCAGAAACTGTATCTTACTGTCCAGTTTCAGAACTTTAACAACCCTGTTTCATGCACCTTCTCCTTTCCAGTCAACTAAGTATTCTTCCACACAGCATGCGGTACTCATGAACACCTTGTCCTCAAACAACCTTAAACCTATGCCATATCAAATGTCTGACAAGACAGACAATGTCATGTATAACGTAACACTGTGGCGCATTTGCGTGACGTTTATACCTCCTCTGCTATCCTAACTGCCTGATACCATGTCATTCAAAGAAAGTGCTTTGCTGTTATGGCAAATTTTTATCACTGGAAACAATAAAATGTACTTAGGTCTTCATGTGCTCAACATTTTTGCCCAATTTTAACCAAACTTGTACTTTCTTGACAGATTTTCATACAAGTCCCCAACATAAAATTTCACAAAAATCCATCCAGTGGGAGCCATGCTGATACATGTGGACGGGCAAACGTGAAAAAGATAAAAGGCACTTTTAGCTATTACACAAATTGCCTAAAAATTAAAATATATAAAAAATAATTTTATTCTTTATTTCGAGCATGCCTAAAACTTGGTGTCTCACATTACACAAGAATAAGGAGAATGTTTAGTTTACAACAGAGGATGTAACAGGAGGATGGAGAAACTGGATAATGACAACCTGCATAATAAGTTATATCACCACAAGTTACTAGAGTAATAAATGCAAGGACAGTGTGGTGTGTGAGCCATGTAACATCAAACTGCATCAACTGTCCACCTCGACTCACAAAAGCCTACTTATCTCCATGCACTAACTGTATCTATCACTTTCCACTGGGTGCCACAAATCTAATGAAACACAATGCGTGTGCATATAGTTCATGAAAATAAGGAAATACAGCACCAACATGTTAGGAGAGGCAATGAATTACCTTGGAAAGTAAACACTGTGTACTATCAACTGTCATATACTATACCTTATTACTCTTATTTACAGTCACGGAAATTAAATTATTCAGGTCGTTTAATCGTTCATCCAAATTGCTGAGCTGCTGTTGTAGTCCTTCATATTTGACCAATCCATGCACCATATTCTGAATAACATTTAGCAAATCTGTACATAACCTGCAAAACATTGTACAAAAGTACATCAGAAGTGCTTCTGTTCTGGTCATTACACTACCATAAACTTTTTCTCCTCTCTTTAGACAAGCACCAAACTGTGTAATTATTTATTAACTTTACTAAAAGTGTAAATTACAGAGTCCATGACAGTCAATCCTCAATAATCAGAGTAGCATTCTTGCCACTCCATCATGAGCAACAGAGGAAATATTTTCATTTATTTAAAATTTACGTACTTAAGAGAACGGTTTGCAGCCTTGGAATGTAGATTTAAATTCGTTCCTTTTATTTTATGCAGGAGTTGATGAGCTTCTTGCAATGCCTGACTGACACTAAGTAGCCCTTCGGGGCCTGCTTGTCCATAATTTGTTAGGCTCTTCACAACATCTGTAAGAATGCCAACAAAACACAATTGGTTTTTATAAATTCTGGCCCCAAAGCACAAAATTCACAAATACTTTTCAACCTGAATTTATTTTACAAGTTTATTTCACTTTTATTGAAAATTATAATATGCTTCACATGAAGTAATAATCCCATTAACATTTGTATACTTGGACCATCACTCCCACTGAAACCAAGTAAAAACTATTACTAGGATCCTACAAGAGAAAATGGTACATCTTTGGACCCAAATTTATAAAAGAAGTGTAAGGCGTTGCCTTTCACAGTGGGGCAGTTGCAGTCTCTGTTTTTTCTCAGATGTGCGCTGTATCATGGGCAGCGGAGTAAGGCCACATTCCAGAAGAACAGAGAACTTGTAAAAGGACTTCTTTGCTAACCCTCTGGCAGCTAACATTAGGTATACCCATCACACAGTGTGATGCTCAAAATGCAGAACATCAGGTAAAAGTGATGGCCTTTTAATGGCTCTCTTATGCAGCCCTCATTTAAATTCCAGTCTACTGCACATTCCACCAGGCATTTAATTCTGACACCAAAGGGTTAATCTTTCTTTTTGTGTTGAAATATAGTACAGAAAGACCCTCCCAGCATAAAACCTCATTACTGCAAGATGGGACCCCTCATAATGCATGCCCAGCCTTAAAATTTAACTTTCTTTCTTTTGCATATAACAGCTTCACTTTAATGCAGTTTCATGACATGGACTTCCTGGATCATATTATAGTAAAATCATCTGTGTCCTGTGGAACAGCACTGGTAATATAACAGCACTTGGAGTGGGAATATTCAGAAAATATTTTAGTACAGATATGAAGCCATTTCAAATTGTTGGAGATCATAGAATAAGGCAGATAACAGAGTTGTTAAAAAGTGCGACTTTCACTTCATACATTTTTTTTACTGATTGATGTTATCAGTTGAGCATAGTGTGTAACACTGCTTTACGCACCATCAATTTCTTGTTGTAGAGCTGATATCTCCTTACTGAGTTTATCAGCTTCTTCTCGAACTGCCTGTCCATCTAGCTCCAACTGTTTACCACGACCTTCCAATCGGTGAGACTGAATAAGAAAATTAAGCATTCTTACAAATTACATTTCATATTAGGCCTGACAATTACACCTGAAGTTCCTGTGTACAAATTGGCAACATTGGTGAGTTAGTATAAGTCAAAGCATGTACCTTTAATATGTCTGAAATTCTGTAAAAATCAGTGAGTGGGATTCAGTTTTTTTTTTGGGGAGGGGACAGTGTGCAGTAAGGGTTTCAGTTTAACACTGCTTTGTCAAAAACATGAGGAAATAAAAAGACATTTCAGAATGACTTTTGGACAAACTTGACCTTAGTAACTCATAATACTTTGGGTTTTCATTTTCCCTATGGCCCCCAAACAAACCTGAAAAGCCCTCAAGAAAAAAATATGTGAATATGAAAATCAAAAAGGTCAAAACCATAGTACTTCCTTTTGACATCAAGGAAATGGTCCTTTATAAATTTGTTCCTCCAAAATAAACAGTGAACCAAGTAACAAATATGTGTGCTGTGGCATCAAGCACACTGGCCTCATTGGGACTTAGCTGACATTTTCATGTGTCTATAATATCAGGTGACATTTTCATGTGTCTATAATATCATATATGAATTATCCCATGAAGTATACGATACAGGTAAAATATGCATTCATACATTGTTTACATAACCTATCATCCACACACACACTAACCTTATCCAGCAGCTGTTGAGCTTGCCAATTTAATTTATCACCAATATCATCAGGTAACACTGCTACCCTTTCAGCCAGATCAAGCCAATATTTAAGTTTAATTGCTGTGTCATTTGTTGCTTGCAGCTGTGGCCAGGGAGGAGGTATAACCCCTCCAATCAAATGACCAGCTCCTTCCTGCAGCCGTTTGTCTAAGAGAGTAAGCTCATCCAGAAGGACACCCGTGCAACCATCGTCACACGCTGAAATATACAGCCATTATGTTTGAAAACACTTCCCTCTCTTTAAGTGACTCTAAACTTCATTCTACTGAACGTGTGCATATACCACATTTACCTGAATATTGGACGAAATTTTTTTTTCCTAATTCGTCATCTGAAAAAAAAAAGGTCACCTTGTAATTTTGCACGAAGTTAAGCATGTTCTGAAGATTGTGAAGAGGGGTAATATTATATCCAAGGTCGTCTTATATTCAGGTACAAATGGTACTCATAAGCTGATAACATGTAAAGAATTTCATTATTTAAAAATAGATTATTTTAAGATAAATCTTGACCATGAAGAGCATTGTCACTAGCTACTTTTACTGTATTTTCCAGAGTAAAATAATAAAAAAAACACTTTTCTGTGGAAAATGCTGCCTGAGATCCATGTACATCTTACAGTCTGAAGAGACAGCAAGTTTATTCCTGAAATTCTACAATTCAGAATGACACCTCTAACAACAGTACCTAATCATGTTTTCATGCCCTCTATGCTCCTCTTCAGACGCAGTACTCACTTGTACAGCCCTGCTGTGTGAGGATGAAACGATCTCTGCTACACTCGCTGCAGTCCCTGCCAGCAATGCCAGGGCGACAGTTACACTGACCAGTCTCTTCATGGCACTCATCACTCACACTACCATAACGGTTACAGTTACATGGCCTACAGGACCCACCCTCAAGCTGTGGGAAGCCAAACCACCCATAGCTGCACCTATTTTAAAAGTAAACAAGTATGAATACTCAAATAAGATGAAAGGCACCATTTAGGTTTCATGAGATCATGTATCTTCTAGAAAGGACATGCCACAAACCCTTTGAAGCCCAAAGTTCACCTAAATAATATATTACATGTAACTGCTTAATGTTGGATAGGGAAAGGATTCCCACATTCTAAAAATCATATTATGCAAAACACATAAACATACTTTCTGGGTAAAATAAATTATTTTTTAATGTTCAGGCAGGTGGTACACAAAACATCCACTGTGCCCTTAAAGTGTTAAAGCATCTCTACAGAAAAATAAATCAAGCTGTAACAATGGAAGATATGAAGGAAACTAAACAATCTAAAATAATAACACTTGGAATTTTTGAACAAGGTGCTGTACACTTTATAGTCCAGTATTTTGTATTTTTACAGTATGACATATCCCACAGATCATTTTAATAACACATTTCATTAAAAATGAAAAAAATGTTCAAATTTTGTAACAGAACAAACTCAAAATTTGAATTTAACGTCATGCTTTCGTGGAACACTTAATTCATTTCAATTTTTTTTATTCAAGGTCCCAGCATATATGATTTTCAGCTTGAAAATGGGTGTTAACAATTTACAAGGAGCAATGAGCTCATGCTTCTAATGCCTTATTATTCTGGAAATTCCCAATGCTCCCCTACCTGTTCCAGTCTTCATTGACTCATGCCAGTACAAGAAAGTTACATGGGTTAAACTCTAAGCAGAGATACTGCCAAAAGAGTAACCCTTCACCAGAGTGAAAAAAGAAACATTCAGTATCAATGACTTCATACTGCTACATTATCACGAACGCAAACCTAACACAATCTACACACTCACTGCTGCTCTACCACTGTAGTGACCTGATATGATAAGGCTCTTCAGACATTAATGACAACACTATGATCTTTGCCCATCTGTAGAGCTGAATGCAACTGTATCCAGCCTAAATTTGTCACAACTTCAAACTGAACTCTGACCCTTTCATTCATTTTATATGCAATGCCTCATTTAATATAGTCCATGTATCACATTTACCTGTCACATCTTTTGCCAGTGTAACCCTCTCGGCACTGACAGTTAACATGGCCTTTTGGTGATACACGACAGCTGCGTGCAAAGTTACGTTCCGTTGTAGGACAGGGACAAGGCTTACAAGGCCCTCGTGCAGGATCTCCATAGTATCCCTCCCCACACCTCTCACAGTGGGGACCACCTGTATTGCCAGCACAATTCTGAAATTTGAAATGAAGCAGAGTCAAGAAGCGAGCTTAACCCTTATCAAGGAATTAAAGGTATTTACCTCCATATTCACAAGCAATGCATTCTTGAAATGATTAGCAAAATTTTTTGTCAACCCCAACATTACACTTAGTTTCTTTACAGCCTCTACTTATAACTGCCATCTTTCTCTGAGCAGTACTCTGCTGTTGTTCTGTTCCTAGACAGTGCAGAAGAGAGCAGAGACACTGCACACAGCAAGGCAGTGCCTAGTTCTTTTAATTTCTTAAGGACAAGCCATAAATTTTAATTTAATCTTTTATGCATTGTGCCGTGCTAAGTCTCGATATCAAGAGGAGTTTCCGCCGGACGATACCTGCCACCCTTGACCTACATTTAGTTGGACCTTTCCTTTCCTCCCTACTTCCCTTTAGGTACGTAACCGTTTACCTGGTCAGTTGTGTATTTTACTTGAGCACTCAACAACCTGGCCTCAAGGGATGAGCATCTAAATTCTGTTTCGGCTGGTAGTTCAAAATTTCTGTTCAGCAAGAGATAAATAGAGTTGTTGAAGTCCTTGGTATTGCCAGGGTCTGGATGTGTTTCTCTGTATCAACACAGCACTACCAAGTATTCATTGAGCTGTGTAGAACTGCTCGTTAACAGGTAATTGAGATTGTTTTTGAGCTGTTGGTATGGTATGTGTTTTACTACGCTTTCTGTAAGTACTGGTTTTGTTGTTTGAATTTGTTTATAAAATAAATAGGTACATTTTTGATTTGTGTATTTCCATTTGGGGCACTTTTGGGTTAATGCTGGCTGCTCCGCCAGCTTATAAACTGATCCACGGTAGTACACGGAGCAGCATACACCTGTAACTTCATCTCTCACATTAATGGAAGAACACAGGCTGAGGAAGGGATGATAATATTAAAATGGCTCTTAAAAATAATAATGGAAGGCCATGAACTACTTTCTTCTAGCTCAGGACAGGAGCAAGTAATGGGTTCTTGTGAACACGCTACTAAGCCTTCAATGTGCATGGAATTTCTTGACAAGGCTGAGGACCCATTAGCTTCTTAAGAAGAATCTTGCCCCATGGCCTAGTTATGCATACACGTGTTCCAATTCCATCATTTTACAATTACAAAATACTACCAATTAACCATTCATAGATTACCTGTTTCTGGCACTTCATTGCGTCTTTCTTTAAAACATAATGGTGCATATTCATGAGCACAGATACGTGGAAACTTGACTTTCATCCTGCACCATGGCTGAACAAGGTTGCAGCCATTCAGCTGGGGAAAAGGAGATGTGGGGGTTGGGGGAAATGAATATGAAAAGGAAGTTAGATACAGTAAGCAAGTGCTTGAACTTGTTCAAAGGGTGGATTGTTTTACAATTATGAACACATGTTCTACTCTTTATTAGCATGGATAATTGTATTCCATATCTATTAAAATTTGGAAAATGTGAAGCCCTTCAGAAATTCAAATTACTATATAAATATACATGCAGCATCTGCAACTATGAACAAACCAAAACCTTTACTGTACAGCCTTTTAAATGCCAGGTTTCTGCTGTGGTGGGAGCACTATTTAATTTAAAATGCCAACTGCAGGACAACATCATCCGTTTTGCACAAAAGAACATTCATTTAATGGGACCCTGGTATGAGTATGCATTAAAGGTTAATTTTCTTTCCCTCCAAATACTCCAGGATCTGTTGTTCTGCAAGATTTGAGGTTCTTGCGGCAGTTCTGATGAAGATTTAAGTCTTCTGGGATATGGACAGTTTCGATTGATAAGCAGTTACCTGCGTTTCAGAGGAGTTTACTGACTCCATCTTCAAGGTCTAAGTAATCTGACAGACAGACACAGAGGAGACTACTTAGGCCCTGAAGATGAAGGCAGCAAGCTTTCCCCCCAAACATTGATAAATATTTACCAAAAGATACACTGTCATATCCCAGAAGATTAAATCTTCATGCATTCTTCTGCTGTCACACATACTATCAGACTTCCAAAAGGACTCACCAGACAGTACCCAGTCTCTATGTTACACACTCTGGAACGCTGATTGCACTGGCACGGTCTTGCTTCTCCAACCAGCTGAATCACAATAGTTGAGCTGATGGAATTATTATCATACCAGCGGTAGAAACCAATGCTAGGGTCTTGGCAAGAGCTCGAATTGTACTGAGGAGGACAGTCACACAGTTCGACACCTCGAGCCAAGGGCGGAGGTTTACCAGGAGCCAGTATTCCTGTGTCTAGTGTCACATCACGCAATCTGCATAACATAAAATAAAGTATGCTTTCGTTTATATGTAATCCTATCTTAAGTAATCTAATTTTGAATTAAAAAAGTCCAACTCCATGGTTATCTTATAAAAATATTATACAACCTACAATATTCATAAAAATCATAAGTTACTTAACATTCTTCAGGACACATCTTGAAGTTCACACAGAAAACTTTTTCATAGAGTAACCATATATCAGTTATAGAAGTGAATATGAATGTATAACTAACTTAAATCATGTAAGACATTTCACAGCAGTTAAAGAGTGTTGGACACAATATAACTTCATGTTAGAACTGCATTTTCTATTACATTGAGCTTCCCACTTAAGGTTTACCTTTCAACAAATAAATATACTTCACACGTGAATTTCAAAAATCAAATTCTTCTTCTGAATAAAGAATATCCATGACACCAATATTATCTGTGGAGCTACACAAACAGGACAAAACACAAGTGGAGCCAGTGTCTTGCTTACAGTCACTCTTCTCACATCAGCCATGCAACGTTGACAAGGTGTCATAAGCTTCAAGGTATCTTTGAGCTAAAATATGAGACGTATATATATATTCCAATGGCTCGACAGCCCCTTGGGGGCCTAGGCCGCCTCATTGTTTGAGGCTTCACGATCACACACTTGAGACACACCACACTTGGTAGGACTCCTCTGGACTAGGGACCAGCTCGTCGCAGAGACCTCTACCTGAGAACACACGACACTCTCAAGAGACAGCCATCCATGCCCTAGGCGGGATTCAAACCCACAATCCCAGTAAGCGAGTGGCCGCAGGCCCATGCCTCAGACCGCACGGCCACTGGGATCGGCTGAGATGTATATACTGGTACTAAACTAAGGTACAGATTTTATGTAGGGGCTGGATTATGTTCACTAAATGTGGGTGAGACAGTAAAACAAGAAAAACTAATTCAGGGAAATTATACATTTTTATGTGGAATGTTGGCCATGAACACATAAAGCAAGAAACTCATATACTGGGAAAACTTAAACAGAGATTCTACTATATGTAATGATACACATAAAACCAAAGATATAACCCAAGATGTAAGAGCATGTGCAGCATTAATAAATGTAAACCCAGTAGCCTTATAACACTAATACCTCTACCTACACTGCCCTCGAGAAGTCAACAGAATCAGAAGCCCGAATGAGGATGTGTTGCACATTCTGCAGTGCCACCATCAACATTTCTCTTGTTACTTTGTCACCACTTCCAGGTGAAGCTGGACTCTTCTGACGCCACAGAGATTCATGTAATCTGTAAAAGTTTAGATTGAAAATGTGAGAGGATGATAGAGTGTGTGAGGGGAGGACAGCTTCAAGGACCAAGGTAATACCAAATGAACAGTAATAATATTATCATATGACAAAACTGATACACTCAGAGAAAGTCAGTATATTTTAGATATAAATGCACCATCCCTTGTGTCCTAAGTTTCTCACTTTCTTTCTGCACATTAGAAACTTTCCATTATTGGCACAAAGAAACTCTGGCTATAGGCACCAAGTTGAGTATAAATTCTGTACATTTCTTCTAATCCTTTGATAAAAATTTCACAGTTAGAATCCTCATTGGAAAGCTAACATTTGTCCAACATTGAAGGAAAGTCCCACCATTTAAAAAACCTGAAGGTTCATGACCACATTCATAAGAGCCCTTGATTTGTCTCTGTCTTCAACTACAAGTAAGTGAATCCAACCTATACACTAGTTTTACCAGGCAGTATCTTCCTTCCACATTTCCTGACTAAAATTCCCTAAACATTTCATATCTCTCCTACAATTTCTAACATATCACCCATCTAAATTTCCTTGCTGTCATCACCCTCATAAAATCTGATGAAAAGTAAAAACAAAGAAGTTTCTCACTAGGCACTTTTCTCCAGTTCACTTGTACTTTCTCCATTATACATCCAAACATTCTCCCATGCACCCTAATCTCAACCACCTTCAATGCAGCTATTTTCTTAGTGGCATTTCAATGGATCACAGTGCCTTCATTTCAGTGCCTAGCACTCCAAGAAGAGTGGGCTTGGACTGATTGATGCTGAAGATAATGGCACTACAATCCTTTGACATGTTACCAACCACTTACCAATTGACATAACGTAACATCCCAGAACACTTGAATCTTCAAGAACACCTCTGTGAGATAAACTGTTTCCAGCTGACAGTGTAATCATATATATCTGAACTTTGCCACACTTTTAAAGGACATATAGCTGCCAGTTTTTACCCAATTCAAGTATAGTTCCAGGAGCACTGAGAATCTCAGGATATAGATACAATAATAACCCAATTATCTAGACAGGAGTTACCACTGGATATAGAATGTTAAAAAAATAATTTTAGCAGCTGAAGATAAAACTCTTGATATTTTTAACTGATCCTCACCTGACTTGGTAATGGCCTGTAGAACTGGGAATGAGTGGATAATGTTCCAGGATAAGTCGCCCATTGCCTTGCAATTGCACAAGAGGATATGTGGCCAGAACACTAGCTGGCAGCAATGTACGCCTCCCTTCAGTCTCCACTTTGAATCGCAGGTAACCACCATACGATAATACCTGCACACAGAATCACCACCTTGAAATTAACAGTCATTTAAAAGCTGCATCTTCTACATGTATTCTGGAATGTGAAATGAACATAACAATATATTTATATGTATATTGAACAAACACCAATAAATCAGGGGCGCAAAAATCCTGGGTGCCAGCTCGTCATGGTGACTGAATTCTGTATGGTGGCGACAAGTACTGTGGATCCTCAGCATGGAACCTTCTGCATGTCATCCCTCTGGTACCTAGAATTTTGAGGTGGCTCCTAGATTTCTGGAAAATATGTGCACCCCTGCCATAAACCAAACAAACTTATTATAATTTTTTTCACCCTGCGATCACTGTTCGCATCCCCGAAGTCTCGGTTACCAACCTAACAAATACAGTACCAACTAACATACCAAAAGATTCAAGTGTTATAGGATGGTAAACAGTTGCCAGTCAATATGGTGCAGCACTGTAATCTTCATCAAAACTGCCCTCAGAATTTCAATCTCACAAGTAAAATGTTATTACACCAAAATGACTGCTGCAATTTACATGATGTGGCAAAATCTGAAAGATAAAGTACAAAATGCATAACAGTACAAAATGCATAACATTACAGGCAATTCTCATTACATAACTTTCTGTTCTCGATGTTTTTGCATATCCACAGTTTTATTTCAACATTCCACCTTCACCTATACCATCATACCATCTGAGTCATCCAACGTTGATGACTCAGCTACACACCACCAACTCCTGCCCATACAATATCTAGCATTATCTGCAGTTAAGATTGATTAATTTTTAATTTACACACTCTATTATGTTTTTACCCTTTATTTATTTATAAGTTTTAAAACTTTCGTGGCGACACGATTCAATATAGTCTTCTCGGGCGCACAGCCGCATCAATTCGTTTGAATACAACGTTTCGGGGACGGAGCTAGTCCCCGAAACGTTGTATTCAAACGAATTGACGCGGCTGTGCGCCCAAGAAGACTTTATTTATTTGTTTGCATTCTGTATAAAATGTATTGTTTCCTGCCCTTGTGCCTCAGGTATGACAAGTAAGTGTATTTAATGTTTAATATTTAATTTAATCTTATTAATTAATTTCTCTAAATTTCCATATTCATATAACTGAAAATGCATATAAATTCTAACCCTGTCTCCAAGAAACTGCTTTGGGAGCTGCCAGTACACTGGTGTATCAAAAGGGTATGTGACTCCAAGCCGCACATCTCCAGCATCACCAGGGATCACTCGCAAGTTGTTGGTCACATTGAGCTGTTCATCAGGTCCACCCAGACTCACTTCACCTGTACCAGGCATCGCTAGCTGAAGCAGAACAACACACACGCTGCATAAACACAGTGAAACCCTCATCATCACACCCAAACAAAATTAGATACACCTTTTTAAAGAATTTGTTGTTAATATTATGTACTGCCATGTTTTAACATTAAAAACTCTGCATATTGTTCACACAGTGTATTTATGTGATCCGCATCATTCTGACAATAAAGAGTGATTATTTCACTACACAGCACTGACAGACTGGTTTTTCTAATAGAAGCACATTGTGTTCTCTGTGATGTATGAGGATAAGCAGTAAAACTTGGAAACCTTCAAACAAAATAATGTCAGGGAGCACTGGACAGGAAAGCACTTTCACAGTGTTTGTACTAAAAATGTTAAATATATTTCAGAAATATTTTCCTATCTGTGTAATTTTACATATGTCACTCGCCTTAATGTTTATTCATTGCTAATATAAAGGGGAGTAATCAATATTAATTTACTCTTTGTAACACTACAAGTAAGATTTCATAAATTTAAATCAGACATTTATCTCCAAGAAATAAAATAAACTCCTTACTTCAGTAATCTTGTTTACCTTCCCTTTTGTTACTGTATCTATCTGCCTTTCACATAACACAACACAATATTAAAACAATCAGTGTGTGTTCTGGCACGTTTGGATCCCTGTTGGACCAGACAGGTGAAGGACAACAATACAGAGTGCTACCCAAGTTCTGACATTTGTAGCTCATGGTATGTCCCACCATTCAGTGGTACTGTACTTATCCTACAGTAGTTACACTAACCAGTTTCAGATTGCAAAATTTGAGGTTCTCACAGCAGTGTTGCTGAAGATTCAAGTCATCTAACATGTGGCATTGTGTTGCTGGGTGAACAGTTCCCTACATTTCAAAGGATTACAGTGCATTCATTTTCCTTCATTCTTCTTGTACATCTTGACTCTAAAGATGAAGGCACTATAACCCTTCCAAACTTTGGGAATGATTTGCCCAGCAATGCAGCATGAGATCTTCTGTTTCAGTGTCTTTGTTTTCTTCACTGCTTTGTTCAAGGTCAGAACTAAAATTGCTGCCACTGGCTTTGACTTTACTTTCAGCATTATTGCCATAAAACTCTTTTGCCAAACATTGGCAAATATGTTTATCATTAGCCATTTTGAAGATGACAGTCTTTCTGCATGAAACACTACGTTGACTGGTAAACAGTTATGTTTCGAGGAAACTATGATTGCTCAAAACATCCATAAATACTTATCAACTGACATGGCAAAACATCGCCAGACTTGATGAACCTTCATCAACAATGCTGGTGACAACCTCAAATCTTGCACAGTAGCCATTTTGTTACACGTGCAACACACAAAAACAAAAGATAAACAACACTAATGCAAAACTCTAACAAAATAAACATCTTTACATCAAAATTCACAAAATCATCAAAAAAGTGAGAATAATTCTGTCTTTTTATAACATGGATACAAGTTGGAAGCCTGAAACATACTGTTACAGGTAGGTGCAAAAGGATTCAAGGTCACATCATGATACCTGTCTTATGAGAACCCAATAACTGACAATGGATTACAATGCAGAGTACAAGGGTTAACAGTGCTTGTTGTGGCCAATATCCCCTTGTAGTAAATGTGACCAAAGATAAACCGTGTTAGATACTAATTTACATGCAGCAGGTGAAACATAACTCATGCTTTGTATGGTGGTAACACTCACGTTGACATAACAGATCTCCTGAACATTCACTGGGTAAATGTTGGTACCAGGCTGGAACTGTGGTGTATTTGAATCATATTCCACTGTAAGTGTGCGCACAGCAGGAGCCATCATTATCTGGCTCACTGTCAGGCCAGCCTGAGTGCAAGATGTTGTACGTCCAAAGCAGAAACACTGTGTGCAGCCATCAGGATTGTCTGGTTGTAAACCAAAGGTTCCAGGTTTACAACGATTGCACTGCTTACCTGATGCATTGGCCTGTAAAAGAAAACAAAGTGAAACATATTCTGGTGTTAAAGGACTCTCAGTTTCATGATGTATTTAAATATACACGAGTCCCTCCAAAAATTACATTTATCAAAAGAAGTCATATATAATGCATTAAGACACTGTCATATAGTTCAAGGATGTTTTTAGTAAATTGGATTGCTATATTTCTGGTAACATTAAAATATGTCATATATCCAAGCAACACTGTCACATAACCTTAAGTTCTGGTGTTATATGTCATAAAAATGAAACCACATTCTCTTTGTAATCTGATACTACTCACTCCAAATACTGAATATAAATCATAATAAAATATGAATGTAATTGAACACCCATAATTTTACAAAGCCGTCCTTAACTAATGGTGCTGTTTGCATGGCAAACCACTGAAAATGAAACAGAATTTGACACTGGCTGTTGCTAGTGTAATGCAGGGCACACAGTATTGTAACAATTTGCAGAGGGAAAAAGCCACTCTGTAATTCTATACTTAATTTAACACAATATAAGCCATGCCTTAAATATTTTATTTGCACTGTCAAGTTACGATGAAATTTGTATTGTTCTTAACAATTTTTATAAATTCTAAATCCATTCAGTACAATGGAGTCATAAACTGGGGTGAAAATGTTCATGGAAATGCTCTACAAACACACATTATGAAAAATCATTGTAATTTTGAGGACCTTACATAAATTACGATTTGAATTAAAAAAGTTATTTAATGTCTTAATATGTCACATGGGATAATGAGAAGAAAATAAATTCACAACCAGCCTTTTGCTGCTACTATAAAAATGCACCCTGTTTACCTTACACGGGCACTGTCCCGAATCATCACACAAACAATACCCCTTAGCAGCATCACATCGTGCTTCAACAGTTCCAGGCGAATGACAATCACAGAGTTGGCATCGAGGAAAACCGTAGTATCCTGGAGAGCAGGAAGAACAGCGGTCTCCATGGAAACCCTCTCGACACGTACAACGACCTGTCTGACCATCGCACTGCAGTCTTGTGGAGCCAGACACACTACATCCACATGCCTGCATTGTAACATGCAATGATTGTCCATAAGCTTATAACCAAGTTTACTGATTATATCACAATTACATTGTCCACTCTCCAAAGTCTGTGGTATATTTGATATACAGAACTTTAGGGAGTTGTAAGTGCCAGAGAATAGCCTTAAACATTGTGCCACACCACTGTCGAATTACGTTTTATCCAGTTTTCAAAGTTCGCACTTTACTCCTGCCTTCAGGTACTTTTTACACCCCCTTATTTAAAAAGTAGCAGCTGTGGATGGGAATGAACACAACACCCCCAAGACTGGACCATACTTAGCATAGCAAACACGTGTAGCATTCAAAGGATTCAGTCCTGACCACTGCCATTAATCTCCAAAATAAAACAACATAAACATATGTGTTAATGTAATGACAACAGATTGCCTAAGATGGAAGTAAAGGCAACTTCCAAACCATTGTATGAGTGTACATGAAACACATTCAAGACAGTGGACATTGTACTTTCTGATGCATGAACAGAACAAAATTATCTGAAATTTCATTCCAATTCACAAAGGATAAATGCTCTGTGCTCCTTGCCAAATATTAATACAGTGATCAATTCAAGAAGAATGAGATGAGCAAGGAATATGGCATGCATGTCATAGAAAAGAACAAAATAAAAGAGTGTAGTGGGCTTCTCAAGAATTTTTCTGCTCACAGAGTTACATACAACAGTCTGGCATCTAACCTTCACAGGACAGGCTTTAAAACTGCTATTAAACTTAAATGATGTAAACAGCAGTAGCTTCATTTTTATTGAAAAATGGAAATCATTTTAAGTATTCCATGTCCACTTTGTTTTATGCTCAGTAATTTCATATCTTGTATTAGCATTAAATAATACTTTGCAGTAAGTATATAAGTATTTGTTTTAGAGTCACACTGTATTCTTCATTTGACATCTGTGAAAGCACAAAAATCCTTGTGATTTATATTGAGACGCCGCCGTGTAATACCCCAGGAGAGTGCAAATCTCATCAACATTACGACAGAAGCCTAAAATCAATATTATAAGCTTGTTCACAACAGTACAGATTGGAGTAAATCTGCAGAATGAAAATACTGTTTTCCCTTAACCCTTACCGGTCTAATGTCGAGTTTGACGGCGCTTTTTGCTGTACCAGGTCCAATGTCGAGCTAAAATCAACACGCTACTTTACAGTGTGTTACTTTGGTTTCCTGTAAGCTCCTGTTACCTAGTGGCTATTTTTTAACTATGAAGATTAGAAACTTTCTGAAAATGAATACTTACCAGACTGCAGGAATTCACAATAATAATTTGGACCACAAAGTGTTAAAAGATTTATAATACAAAATTATAGTTAGGCATATAAAACAGTTTTTCCATACCTTGCATCCCTTGCCAGGCTCATATCCCCAAGAACCAGGATGACAGTGGTCACAAGCTGGACCAGTGCTTAGGGGTGGACACACACAACGTCCTGTGTCAGGGTCACAAATATGGCCTGGTTTGTCACAACGATCGCATTCTGTAAACGAGAGATGTAGCAACATTATATGGACCCCTGCCACCATGCTGTTTGCCAGCATACTCACAGACAGAGAAAACTGAAGCAGAGGATTTCATGCACCAGGTATTTTGATAAACATTTTGCTTCATTACAAATATTCTACCTATCTTTTGTGTGCATGTCAACATTCTGAATATATTTTGTTAATTACCCAACTAAATCTTGGTCATGTACCTGAGCACCCAGCAGCTGAGAATCCATAGAAGCCAGGCTGACACTGGTCACACTTCAGACTTCCTATGCCAGACCTACAGTGACACTGGCCAGTCCGGGCATCACATAATGAACTCACAGATCCCACACCATCACACTCACAAGGATCACAGCCCCGTGTTGTATTAAGACCCCAAAAGCCATCCTGCCAATAAAATTCAACAGCTCATCAACTACAGAGTTCTAGTGTTAATCCCAAAATATACAGTATAATTATGTACTTAGAATTGCTCAATTTCTGGACTTTTTATTCAAAAAAAGGTCACAATCCTCGTGAATTAATAAGGAAACATTTTTTTTCAATTTTGGGTGTAATAAACCCCATCTACTTTACACTAACGATTATATCAATTTAACACAAAATCCAATAATTTTGAAGACAGGGCCGTTGATAAGGGTATTAAATATTGTCTTTGTAACTGCTCAAAACAGGTGTACTATTATAATTCAAATATATGACTCTTGCCTCTTATTTCACAATAAATTACCCTCAGTGGCCTATGTTTTCATTACAGTCAATGCCTTATGAGGCATTAACTGCAGAACACAACAACTGAATTTGAGAATACGAGGTATTTTCCAATTACAATGTGATCTCAATTAATATTATAAATTATATCATTTGATGTGCTATGAAAGAGTCTTTATTTTATTTTCTTGCATATCACAAGGGCAGATTAACTTCAGTCTATGGGATTCATTTAATCTAAGTTGCACAATTGGCTACTGTCATGCATGAAATGGGGCTATTACAATCTTGATTGCAGGTTGTAAATAGCAAGCTAAGTGCAAGTCACTGGGGATAGCTGGAAAGGTTATTGTCCCAACTACCGCAAACGTATATAAAAAAAGTTCTTTTATTTATGCAGAACAAATAAGTGTCAAGTGTTGCTCCTCCCCTCCACCATGTTAATGATGGTTCAACAAATGTTTGAGCCCAGGAATGATAGTTATGGCCTATCCTCAACTGTGTACACAAAAAAGGTAGGAAAAGAATATGGCTGAAGGATATGTAGCCAATATGGCGAACAGAAATACCCATTTTTTGCTCAAGTTTTTAAGAATAAATTGTACTGGAATACTAAAAAGGTTTATTTATTACAAACTAAACTCATAATGTTTGTAATGTATCAGATTAATTTCTTCCATGCATATTTAATAAACAATGTAAACGATGTTAGAGACAGGCCTATTTAAACACAGAACTGACACATGAAAGTTGATGCACTGTATGATAAAAAAAAACCCAGTTTTTTTTCTTATTATTCATTTTTGGTTCTAGAGATGACAGGATGTGACATCACACACCACTACTATTATTTGCTGTCATGATGCTGCATGGTGTCAAAACTTGTGTATAGTTCGCTAGCGATTAAACAATGGTGGACACAGGTTGCTTTAAGCATTGTACCATGTCTTCTAGCAACTACCTGGCAAAAAGGATGTAATCACTGGGTAATTCCAATTCCATTCTCGATTAATTCACAACAATTTCAATCTTCAACTCAAGTACTGCTGAAAAGATTTTTATAAAAATTTATACTGGGGGGATTAGCTATACTTGTTGGTACCAATTTTAGTTAAAATTTGACAAAAGTAATCCACACTTTATATTAAGTGTGTGAATACCTTCTGCATACCTCATTACATACTTATTAGAGCAAAAATATTTCGAACAACCCTGTATGTACACATTTCCTAACTTGTTCATTCCTGTATTGTTTCCTCCTATTGAATTTTTAGAAACACAGAACGTCAAGTACATGTTGTGTCTATTAATTGTCTGGATAATTCAAACTGCAGTTTTGTTTTTTAGTATATCCAGAACTATGGATAGCTGGGACAAAGGGTGGGACTCATTCTCTGTTCTTAGAAGCTAATTATGACATTTCCAGTAATACCTCACAGGTGTCACAGGTCCTGCCTGTAACATGAGTTCTGCAGGGGCACTGTCCTGTCACAATGTCACATGCAGGTCCTTCAGAGCCAGCCACATGGCATCCGCACCCTGAAACAAAGAACAAACGCAAATGTCGGTCATTAATTAAGGGCACTTTACTTGAAGAGCTATGTGCGTTCTTGGCTGTATCTCGGCTTCCACTGGAGAGATTTTCCTGAAAATTCATACTTCGCACTTTTCACGCATGCGCTACAAACGGTGCACGTTTGGTTGCCATCGGTCACTAATTAAGGGCACTTTACTTGAGCAATGTGCCTTTTCGGCTGCATCTCAGCTTCCGTTGCAGGGAACTTCCTGAAAATTCATACCTCGCACTCTACACGCATGCGCTACAAACGATGCACGTTTGGTTGCGATCAGTCACTAATTAAGGGCACTTTACTTGGAGAACAAAGTACCTTCACGGCTGGTATATCGCCTTCCATCACAGAGATATTCCTGAAAATTCACATTTGGGAACTTCAAACATTATTTTCAAACTGAGTAGGTTTGAATGCGGTCGGTCAATAATTAGGCCTCGTTCACATTGCAAGCCTAGCCGAGCCAACATGAAAGCAGTGCAGGTGAAAGTTCTGAACTGCGAGGATGTCAAACCAAGTGCATGTGTTTTTCTTAATGGACAGTATATGGTGAAGACTCTTAAGTTAGTCGAAAGACGTCTCTGGATGCACAAAATAAGCTCTGGGAACGACAGTTTCGTCAAGTATCATAATCTTCTAGATCAGTGGTATTTAACATTTTTTGTTCGCGTACCCCCAGATATAATTTCTTTTCAACTTTGTACCCCCAAAGTTGTTGGTGCATAATTCAAGTTATACATAGTCTATAATCTACATCTAAAATAAGTTAAATAAATTACATCCAAAATAATGTATTAAATAATAAGTTTTAAATGAAAAAAAGGAGAATCAAGCTATTAAATAACAAATATATTATTGCCTATCATATAAAAATTAATAAAGGAACAAAGGTATTTTAGCAAAGCAAAATTATATGCACTATGTGGAATAAAATGAAACTAGCCGCCCAGAGAAGAATCGCTTAGAGAGAGAGAGAGAGAGAGAGAGAGAGAGAGAGAGAGAGAGAGAGAGAGAGAGAGAGACAGAGAGAGACAGAGAGAGAGAGAGAGTGTGAGAATGGCGCACCAAATCGCATGTCCTTACGTCCGGATCTCTTGTGGCCAACCCTAAATCTGGCCCTGATTATGCAGTGTTTATCATGAAATAATATATTATTTCTTTTTATTTTACGTACCCCCTAAGATGTCTTCGCGTACCCCAGGTTGAATACCACTGTTCTAGATAACTTACTTAAAGACGAAGAAAGGTTTTGGAGATACTTCAGAATGAGCTCAAGCAAATTTAATTATATTTAATTGTTAATTAACACATCAGATAAGAACAAACTACAAATTTTCCAATGTCCATTAGCCCAGAGGGGCAGCTCATGGTGATACTGAGGTAAGAAAAGAACTGAAGAACAGAATGATAATTATGTGCTAGGCCTATATTTATCATAATGTTTCGAGATGGCGACGGACGGTGTTGCAGGAGTGTTTAATTACGTCGCAGCTTGCTACGTTTTTTTTTTCGTGCTACAGTCGTAAACACATTGTGTGGCACATCGTTCCATGTGATAAATTAATAAAGAAAGATGACACCGGGTTCAACTGCCGTTTGTCGAGTCATCATCTTCATCAAGTCCCTAACACAGGCGAGTGAATTCCCACACGGTCAACCAGGGAAACAACTGACATTCTGAAGCAATCTGAAACTATGCTTTTCTTCACGCGCGCCGCTTTCTAACGAAGGCCGAATGAAAATGCCGACACCTGAATGGCACGCCGTTAAATGAAGTGTTGTAATAAAAAAATGAAAATATCTCCTTGTGCGTGCAACACACCATAAATACGTATGGAGGAGTGACGGCATATCTCTACACGTTTTTACCTTCAGCTCTAGGTTCTGGAGAGCAGTCCAAGTCCCAGCCTCATCAACAGCATGAAAGAGCTACTGGTACTGATTAGACAGGAAGATAGTTGGCCACAAAGCCAGGGTGGACACTGTGGCGGGGAGGAAAATCTCTTGCCACTACCTGGAATCGAATCCATGTTCCTCGCCGACCAAGAGAATCCGTTAATCCATTCACTTTCTCTTCGCCATAACGTCCAACCCACCTCTGTGGTCCACCAGTTTCCTAATCAAGAAGGTAGTGGGGATTCCTGAGAAGGTAAAGTAGCCGGAGCGTGAAACTAATCATTCAAAGTAACTTCGATGTTAAGAACGCTTGAAGCTGTTGTCGCACTATATGAAAGTCCTTACTTTGGGGCTGCTAAAGCACAGGGGCAAATTATTTTGTATGGGGAGGATTTTCGAGAAAACAGATGAAAATTTGAACTTCATATAAAGTTATGGTTATAGAGGACCGACAGGAAAAGCAGTAAAATACATCCCACAAAGATAAGGTGTTGAGTTCACCCTGGAACAGGCCATGAAGGCCCAGAGGGAGGAGTCGAGGTATACCTCTACTCTTTCTTTAACCTCGAAGCTACATGAGGGTGGGTGGTCAACGCGACACCCCGGCCGCTTTACCCCCGGGAAAGACCCGGTACCCATTCTACAGGAGGCTGGGTGGGCCCCAGGGCCGGCCTGGAAGGGTGCGGAAAATCTCACCACCACCGGGATTCGATCCAAGGACCGTCCAGCCCGTAGCGAGTCGCTATACCGACTGAGCTATCGCGGATCCCATTGTGCTGAGACCTATACCAAATTCCATTGAAATTCTTTCATTAGTCTCGGAGGTGATACACACCAACTGGCGGAAGACAGCCTCACCATTGTAAGTTCAAACTAGAATCAGATCTCCCTCGAAGGACTTCGTAATGGCGAGAAAACAACATTAAAAAGAGCCCGCAAGAACTACTGGCTTAGCCCTAAACAGCTATGGAAACAGCCTGACTGAAGAAGCAAACAGAATGGTTTCGAACTGTCCAACAGCTGGCACCCTGCCTCACCCCTTCAGCATTTAGAGCACTGCTTGTAAGTTCACGTACCACTACGAGAAGCTGCGTATGCAAGGAATACTACGCTCAATGTACAAGTATATACATCTGAACTTCAGTATGTCACTGTGCCTTAAACACCGTACACGATGAATCTCGATTCACCAAGACGAATGCACTATGCAAACCACAAATATATTCAGCTTTTCAGAACTGAGATATCATTTTCAGGGTGCAAGTGGTTTTTAGAATACAATGAGAGATGAGCCTGGACAAGTCAGTAAGTTTAATGGGTAGGCTACGTGTTAGACGACTAGGGTATCGGTGTTCGATGCCCGGTGTAGGCAGAGATTTTTGCCTCTTTCACAGCGTTCAGTCCAGACCTGACACCTACCCAGACTATCCGTTGGGATACTATGGGCTCATTCGCTGAGAATGAAGGGGCTGTAGCGTGAAGCTGAACACAGAACACTATCTAGCTCAGAAATTCAAAATTCGTAGAGTTATACACTACTGCATTCCCCCATACGGTTTTATGGAGTGGCGCTAACCATCTGAAACCTAGTGGTAACTTCATGTATCAACAGGCTTAGCATTCAGAAATTCTGCATCCTGCCCACAGACTTTATCGATGCGTTTTGTTTGGTTCACAGAACAAACAGCGATTATGCGTGATTTCAGGCTTCCGCCGGGATGTAGATGAGATCTGCGCTTTTCTGGGATATTACGCAGCGTAGTGATAATTCTGTGCCGACGTTTCGGGACACCCTATCTGTCCCATCTTCAAGGGTCAAGACTTTGTGACCCTTGAAGATGCGACCGACAGGTTGTCCCGAAACGTCGGTACAGAATTACCACTCTACGCTGCACAATATCCCAGAAGAGCGCAGATGCGATTATTTCCCTACATAGCATTAACTGACTGGTTCTTATAAAGCAGACAGCGTGTTTACTACACGGTACGAACTGAATCTTTATATACAGGTTATCTTAGTCTTCCACCAATGCTCCATACTCTACATCTACATGCCCCTCTTTTTTTGGGGGGGGGGGGTGAAGGGCCCCGCAGCAGATGCTACGGACGCACCGCAGCCTTGAGCCTTATTGTGCAACCCTATGATGAAGATGATTAGTTTTTTCGTTTTTCTTTGTAATAGAGTACCGGTGGAATGAAACAGACAGGGAAAAACCAGCCCCAGTGCCACTTTGTCCACCACAAATCCCACATGGACTGACCCGGGATCGAACCCGGGCCTCCGCGGTGAGAGGCCGGCGACTAACCGCCTGAGCCATGGCACGGCCCTACATGTCCCTCCTACCAGATGGACAGAAGATCGAAGCCTGGAAACCTTCCAAAAGGAACGCTCTTTCGGGAACCGGGGAGCATTGGATAAAAAAGTTGAGTGTTTAAGGGTTAGTAAACAGGCTGATTTAATTGCTGGGGAAGTTAGGAACCTCAAGACAATTCGTACTTGTTCACAGCCTCCTCTCCTCCCTCGTTTCTCTCCGTATCATGGTCTGGTTACATTGGTCTTAGACAGTTCGTTCATTGCCTCCCGCCTCCGCACTTCAAGACTGATCAAATACGACGATATGATACAGAGAGAAGAAAGCCTTGCATTCAGTACTGCAGGATTCCATTTTCACTAACAATAACGGAATTTTGTAGAGGGAAGAAGGCAGAAGGCCCATCTGTTACATTTCGGCCAGTGACATCTGTATCTTGTGCTTCACATTTAAACATGTCAAACAGATGGTGATGCAGGACCGCTTGGCTTAAGACGTATCAGGCCCAATGCAAAAAATAATCTGGAGTTCCCACCTACCCTTAGGCGAATGAAAATTATAAACATACATACAACGAACCTTATACGGGGTCCCCTCCGAACAGCGAGGCCCCATGCCGCCACATAATTACGATATCGAATCCACGTTTTAGCCGATCCCAGTGGCCGCGCGGTCTAAGGCGTGGGTCTACGGCCGCTCGCTTACTAGGATCATGGGTTCGAATCCCACCGGGGGCATGGATGTCTGTCTCTTGTGAGTGTTGTGTGCTGTCAGGTAGAGGTCTCTGTGACGGGCTGGTCACTCGTCCAGAGGAGTCCTACCGACTGTGGTGTGTCTGATGTGTGATCGTGAAACCTCGAAATGAGGAGGCCTAGGCACCCGAAAAGGGGCTTTTGAGCCATAGGAAAAAAAAAGGAATCCACGTTTTAACTATTACAAAACAAAATCCGACACTGTAACATGTACTGGTTTAATTGTAAAACTGAGGTCTCCGTATGAGTTTTATATTAATGGCCTGAAGATGACCGAATTAGGTCGAAACAGGTTGTCACAATAACGTATATAATACGTTAGTTGCGTTTGACGGTATTTAAATCCTTCTTTGTTAAATCTGGCACAGCTATATCTGTGCCGGGACTTTAAATGTGTTCATTTCAAGAATATCGTCGAAATAACGCATAAAAAGAAACTTATAGAAGCAAAATACAATTTTCACAGAAAAACTGGTGCATTAATGTTTTGGAAACTTGGAAGTTCATTGAGTGCTGACAAAATAGCGTATAAGCTCCCAAAAATACACAGAATGAAAAGACTCCCGTCGTTATTCACAACTCCATTCATATAGTCTTGTGATTCAAAGAAACGTGCTCAAATTTCTTACCAGTCACCAAATAACTCGCTTCGTTGTACCACTCTTTTCAAAATCGTGTGTTCCGTCGTGTCCAAACAACATAAGTATGGAAAACTGGAAAGATCAGACACGGGAGACGACTTTTCATGCACACGTTTTCTCTGAACTTCAATACTTTATAAGAGTTCAGTGGTTACTACACGTACCACCAGATGCCACACTAACAAAGGCTGCATTTTCCCCACTGATTGTATTGTTTCGTCTGACACCCACAATAAACAACAACGATTTCTCTAAACATCAACAACTGTTTGGTTTTTGTAATGGGCAAGGACTGTGTTTCCTATGAGAAAGGAAGTTAGCTTTACATTAATTTTAGTCCTCACACGCTGTACACTTGATACATAACATGGCGGCATAGCTAACAGTGATTCCGGAACGTTCAGGCCTATTTGGAAGCTTAATTTTTTTCATGCGCTCCCAGTAAATATTATCTTCCCTTTACCTTCTTTCTTTTTTTTTTTTTTTTTTTTTAATGGCTCGACAGCCTTATACGGGCCTGGGCCTCCTCGTTTCGTCGAGTTTTCATGGTCACACATTTGAGACACACCACAGTCGGTAGGACTCCTCTGGACGAGTGATCAATCCCACGCAGAGACCTCTACCTGACAACACACAACACTCACAAGAGACAGACATCCATGCCCCCGGTGGGATTCGAACCCACGATCCTAGTAAGCGAGCGGCCGCAGACCTACGCCTTAGACCGCACGGCCACTGGGATCGGCCTGTTTACCTTCTTACCACTGGGTAATTGCTACGACATAATACAGTCGAACTCTGTTATAACGTCATGAAAGGGAGTGAATATTTTGTGTCGTTATAAACGAGTGTTGTTATAACCGAGGAGTATAATGTAAATGGTTAACAGTGCGGAATTAATTGGCACCACAGAATATCTGGCGTTATATACGAGGTGTCGTATAAACCGATGTCGTTATAAACGGGTTCGACTGTATATGGTAAAATTAGTGCATATAAACGATTTAGATATCCGGGTCTTTCTTGTTTATTTATGTATATTTCATTTCACGACGCTGTCACTCATTAGCATTACATGTAATTAAGAAATTCGGCGATATTAAATGAAGGCAATGAATTGGAAAGGGCGTAGCAGGTGATGGTTTTGCCCTAATTTAATAAGGTACTGTGCCGTCGTATGTTTGGAGAGTATAAGAAAAACTAAGAGAACCCGCAGTTAGGGTAGTCTGTGTGCCATCCGCGATTCGAACCGAACACCTTCAGAATGCAAATCAAAAACGTTATCGCTTGAAATAACTCAGTGTGGCTGTTTCGTAACCAGGAAGCCATATCAGGTTTAATGCATGAAGCGATCTATTTGGTATTTAACAACAGTTATCACCACGGGGCGCCACGACGACAAATACAACTGGCGTCTGATGTCTTATCCTTTCGCTTTCAGAACCTAAATTTAATGATAAGCAACACACAGTTTGTTTTCCACAGTGCACTTTTTAAGTGGATGTCACGAATTTAAAGTTCTACGCTACTGTTTAGGTTATACTGTTAAAGAAGTTCTTGAAGGAGATGGATGCTGCAGGTTCCTCGAGAACGCTGGTAAATTTCTACCAGGTACACGTCACATCACGGAAGTCAGAAATCCACGTGCACGACAAACCTAAATTCAGATGTTCATTCATTCTCCATGCATGCCATTTCATTATTTCTATATAATTCATTATGAGGAAATATGAGCGAAGAACTTGTCCTTTAATTAGTATGAAAAAAAAACAACAGATGCTGTTCTGACGTTTTTCAAAATTAGGGGTGTAATCAGGACAGTTTTGTCAAAACGAAGATTCAATGGTATTAGCGGTGCTAAACTCTGGGTTATACGAAAAGATGGCGTACCTAACCTCAGAAGCGAAAGGCAGACTTGCAACTATAAATGAGGCTTTTCAAACTGGGGACTGCTTGCGAAAATATAAAATACATGATTATCTATTAGTGTGGTTGAATGTAATCCTGTAGTCGCAAATAGCGCAGCAGAAAATTGTTAATTTGACGAAAATCAATTTCGCGGAAATCACTGTTTGTAAACTCCTGGTGATATCCATTTCTGCATCACCACAGGAAGCACGTGTGGCATAAAATTTCTGTACACACCATCGGAAGCCACCAATAATGTGAACCTGACTGAAGGTATGTTACTGCAAGCCCTGAGTCCTGTTTACATGTCACTATCATACAGTTACTAATGTGGGTTATGTAAAGAAAAGGGTGTGATCAGAAAGGCGAGGTAATTGTGTTTGGAAAAAAAAAAAAAAAAAACACGTGGTTTGTCCCGCTGTAAAATGCACACCATGATACACAGCAACATCTAATTTACTGCGATGTCGCTCGACCTATAACGAGGTGTTTATTTCTCGCCAAACCCGTTCAGCACACAAAAAAGGTGAGCAGCGTGGGCGGCTTTACCCGCCAATCTGCATCTTATTGTAAGGTGCGGACTGGCGGGTACAAGGGGCACAATGTTAGCCATGCCCGCCCAGAGCCCGTGCGTCTTTGAACGGCCTAAAACATGACAGCCTGACACAGTACCTTACGATTATGGCTCAAGTAACATACTGACTCTGCACTGTAACAAGTGCTCCACTAGGCGGTAACGACTCTTATTACTACAAAGGAAAAAAAAAATTAAAATCCAATTCCCACAGCCATTGTATTAATAAGTGGCTGGGATAGCTCAGTCGGTATAGCGACTGGCTACGAGATGGACGGTCCGGGGTTCGAACCTCGGTGGGAGCGAGATTTTCCCTACCCGTCCAGACAGGACCCGAGGCCCACCTGGCCTCCTGTACAATGGGTACCGGGTCCCTTTTCCGGGGCGTAGCGTTAACCACCCACCTCCTATTTAGCGCCGAGGTTAGAGAAAGAGTAGAGCTATACCCCTATTAACCCTCTGGGCCTTTACGGCCTATTATAGAGCGAAATTCACCTTATAACATTTTGAATCAAAATGTTTATATTTTTTGTCCAAATTATTTAGTCATACGGCTCATGACGGTGTTGTTTCACCAACATAATAATATGTTAAAGACTTGTGACTACATAAAGCATAGAACATAAAATGGCAAAAAGATTAAAGCCAGGAAATAAGATTAAATAAAAATTACATAAAATGTCGTTGTAATAGTACATCACAATGTGTTGCAACTGTACGCCCATTATAGTCAGTAGATCATGCAACTAGTGACACTGAGATTTTGCCAGTTGGATATGGAATTATAATAATAATAATGATAATAATAATAATAATAATAATAATAATAATATCCCTAATACTATATTTCTAATCTCATTCACCCACTTACATCTAAACTGGCACAAACATTTTCCTAAACTTCTCAAATACAAACGTGTAGAGGTGTGGGGGTTAGGGAACGCGGTGGCGCAGTTGATTGAGGCACTGCGCTGCAAGCCGGAAGGTCACTGGTTCGAACTTTCCGGCCGCACTACGGCCCTGGGGTCGACTCAGCCTCTAACAGAAATGAGACACCAGGGGTATCTCCTGGGGGTAAAGGCGGCCGGTGCGTACGGCTGACTTTACCACCTTCATGTGCCCATTGTGCCCCAACCTAAGGCCTTTCCAGGTCTGTAATGGGATAGCTTTCAGAGGCGTGAGGTTATTTCTTAACCTTCGACATCAGACAGAAATGAATGGTTACTTGAACTCTCCTTTCACCTTACGCTACGTATCTTATTATGGGCTGGCTCGCCGGCCGTACGTGGAAAAATAACACGTGGTATACAAAACTGCCTAGATTATTGTGAAGTTATTACAGCATATACACAGTTTACAAATGTGACCAAGGGCGAATACAGTACGTTGCCGGTCTCAGTAGCCATTCAACACGCTTGGCTATATTTATGTCAGTAACTCCTGAGTGCACAGTCTGGCCAAGAACAGCGTTATCATGTGACGACAGCTTGCCCTGCATGTTAGACCACTCTGTTAAAAATTATGGTCTGTTCGCTGTATCTGACATTTACTGCCGCCTCTTTCAGATATCAATGCTATATATAAGTGTGTGTGTGTGTGTGTGTGGATTTTCTTGGTTAAAACTGAACAGCATAAACTTTAAGAGTGGAATATCTTCTCGTTTTATAATAAATATAGAACGCTCTCTTGACACTGTACATTTTGGGGGGCCGGACGAAATTTAAAATCCTCTCTTCTTTTAAGAACATTACGTAACTTCCCGAACACTTCCCAGGACCACGTGCGAAAAGCAGACAGCTTGTGCCTACTTTTGATTCGTTCTTGACTGAACATCCCCAGCAACACACACGTCATCAAGTCCTTCGTGCGCTCCACTCTCCATCGAGCCTCTTTACTCAGGACGAGAGGACACTGTCAGCTTTACGAATTCATAGGTGATTTATTTCTGCCGCTGACTCCTCGCGAGGCAAGTTAAGTCTAGGCCTATGTGAAGTTTAATGCATAAGGCGATATTAGGCTTTAGACGACGCTAATCAACACACGGCAACGAAGTGATCAATAGTACAAAATATAATCGAACTTGGTTATAACGTCAAGAAAGGGACTGAATATTTTGTGACATTATAAACGAGTCTTGTTCTAACAGGGTAGTATAATGTTATGGTTACCGGTGAGGAATTAATTGGTACCACAGAATAGCTGACGCAATAGGCGAGGTGTCGCATAAACCGACGTCGTTATGACCGGATTCGACTGTGTATGTAACGTCAAATCCTTACCTTTTCATACTCTGACTTTGACCCCTTCACTGCTGACGCCGTCTCTAACTCATTAAACAAATCCTAATATGTCTTTAAAAACAAGCTTCAGTTCTTAGGCTTAGCAACAACACTGTGTTACCGTATGAGAGGTACTTAACACAGACGTCAGACTAGGCTCTCTCTGTCACGCATGTTTCCCTCCCTCCTTACGAGAGGGGCTTAGGTTAGACGTCAGGCTAGTCTCTCTCTGTTACATGTCCGTTTGTAGCCAAAACAAAGGGGGTGGGGTTTTAACAGGAAAAATCCTATGATTCTCTAAAGGTTATGTGACAGCAACTGGTCTACTGTACCAATACTATATTGTCCTGCGCCCATTGTGAGAGGTATGTTCGAAGCACACGACGTTTCGGGAGATGGTTTTTGTCTCTAACACATTTTTATCATTTTTTTCGTTTCAAGATCAGTGGTGGAGGTTAAGACTGAACCCTAGATACTTTGAAAGTTAAATTAGTACGCTAACCACTGGGACAGCGAGAAACATCTGAAGACGAGAGAAAAGCTAAGTCGCACAATGGGAAATGTCTAACATGGCAATGGTATACTATACAGAACAGCATTTTTACACACGTATTCTGACCTTTTTCGTTATAATAATAGCAGCCTTGATATTCAACACGCAAATGGTTCCAAGGCAAATCACATATGAAGTTATTCCGCAACTCCCGCCTAAAATAATAAGTGTGCCCATTTTTGGGTATAGTGTAAGAAGTAACACCGAAACTATTTTCTTCAAGCATGTCCCTGAGTTCCTTTTTATTATTACATAATAAGAAATAGGCTTACTCACTTTGTATTCAACTTGATTACTATACAAGATAATAGTCTTATTTCTTTATTACTATTCTTGACACACACTTCCATGTAAGCCACGATCTGTGTGCTAGTCACATGAAACGTCTGTGGAGTCCCTGGCGCCTCTGTGCCAACAACCATCGTGAGCAAGGTCACACAAGCTGGGGCATTTCGCGGATTGCAATAGGCCAGTGCATTGATACTGATGAATAGCACAGGGCGAACAAGATATTGTTTAATGTCTGCCATGCCTTTTTTAGTCTGAGAGTCTGGGTGCGAACACAATGAAAGTTATGGATACTTATGTTCTTTAATGACCTATATCCCATTTCTATAAAAGTTATTTTATTATCACTCTCCCGTCTAACCCTACATCTCCAAAGGGGTCTCTTCCCTTCAGATTTTTCAAATAAAATTCTGTACACAATTCTCTCCCGTGTCTGTTTTGATCACCAGCATCATATTTGGTAATGAATACAAATTTAAATATTTCCTCACAACGAAATTTTATCCACCCTCCTGCTACTTCCTGATCTTAAGGGGAAATGATAATATATGAAAAACACTATTACTGAAAAAACGCACTGCAAATAATTCAGTTGTTTAATACATAAATACCTTGAAAGTTCTAAAATGTGCTGCAGAAGGACGGAGAAGAGCAGGTGGACAAGTCGTGTGAGAAATTAAGAAGTGTTACACAGAGTCAAGGAGGATAGGAACATCCTACATACAATAAAACGAAAGAAGACTAACTGGATTGGTCACATCTTGCGTAGGAACTGCCTTCTAAAAAACGTTAATGAAGGAAAGATAGGAGAGATGAGAAGACGAGGAAGAAGACATAAGCAGCTCTTGGACGACCTCAAGGAAAAGAGAAGATACTGGAATTTGGAAGAGGGAGCATTAGATCGCACTATCTGGAGAACTCGCTTTGGAAGAGGTTATGGACCTGTAGCAAGACAGACTACCTAAGGAATTACTTGTCTATTAACGTGTTGGCTCAACAGCAAATACGACTATTCCAGAGCCAGCACAAATACACAAATTTTGTAATTTAATCTAACAGCTATATCAGTTAAAACACTGTACAAAAGACCATACCTGATGGAGTATACATTGCTGGGGTGGTACTCTCAGGCTGTCCACATATAGCAACCAAATTCCCTGATTCAGGTAAATTAATTTTCCACACGCAGACCAGTAACGTTAGAAGTTGCATGTCTGCGATCTTATCTCTGTGACGAACAACACACGAAGCTTTGAACCAGTCACTTTTTAACATTTTTATCACGTCGACATTTCCGCAGCGCAGTCTGGTTTCACCCAATCAGAATTCCACGAAAACACAATAAGCGCAGTATGAAGACCACCCCACATTCTGAAAGGACACACACTAAACAGCACAGGCCAGATAAATCAAGCTAGTCAGCTGCATGCAATAGGAATACAAATATGCTTTATTCGACTGCAGCGACATGTTCCAACAACGTTCAATTTTCCGCAGTTCCACAGTACCATGTTCCAACGACGTTCAATTTTCCGCAGTTCCACAGTACCATGTTCCAACAACGTTCAATTTTCCGCAGTTCCACAGTACCATGTTCCAACAACGTTCAATTTTCCGCAGTTCCACAGTACCATGTTCCAACAACGTTCAATTTTCCGCAGTTCCACAGTATCATGTTCCAACAACGTTCAATTTTCCGCAGTTCCACAGTACCATGTTCCAACAACGTTCAACTTTCCGCAGTTCCACAGTACCATGTTCCAACAACGTTCAATTTTCCGCAGTTCCACAGTACATCAACTGTTTCCAAGTGGCATGTACGGGATTCTGACATATTACTTAACCCTTTAAAATAGTGGTAATTATATACATTCATTCATTCATTCTGTAGTCTGTCTTACGACAGGTCCGTAGCCTCTTCCAAAGCGAGTTCTCCACAGGGTGCGATCTAGTGCTTCCTCTTTCAATTTCCAGTATCTTTTCTTTTCCTTAAGGTCATCCAGTAGCTGCTTACGTCTTCTCCCTCGTCGTCCCGTCATTTCTATCCTTCCTTCTAACTTTCCTTCAATCACGTGTTTCAGAAGGCAGTTTCTACGCAAGATGTGACCAATCCAGTTAGCCTTTCTTCTTTTTATTGTATGTAGTATATTCCTCTCCTCCTTGACTCTGTGTAATACTTCTTCATTTCTCACACGATCGGTCCAACTGATCTTCTCCATTCTTCTCCAGCACCACATTTCAAAACTTTCCAGATACTTCTGATCTACTTTCCGAAGTGTCCACGTTTCAGCACCATACAAAGCTATGCTCCAAATGTAGCACTTTACTAGTTTCTTCCTTAAATTTAATTCCAGTTTGCTGGTGAAAAGATTTTTCTTCTTGTTGAATGCTGTTTTTGCCATGGCAATTCTGGATTTAATTTCACGTGTACACCTTGCATCACTTGTTATCATGCTACCCAAATAATTGAAATATTCCACATTCTCCAATTGTTTTTGATCTATCATAATTTTCATTGGGGATGGTTGCCTTGAGATTTTCATTACTTTAGTTTTTCCCACATTCATTTCCATTCCATAGCGTCTTCCAATTTCAATTAGTCTATCAATCATGCCCTGTAGCACCTTTTCTTCTCTAGCCAGTAGCACAAGGTCATCTGCATATTTCACAGTGCGAATTACTTGTCCTCCTATTTTGAAGTCTCCAAACCCTTCAAGAGCTTCCTTGGTAAGGTACTCGCTGTATAAGTTGAACAGAATCGGTGACAAGGAGCAACCTTGTCTAACTCCTCTTCCAATCTTCACACTTCTTGTCTCCCCTTGGTCCAGTCGTATTTTGACACTCTGTTCCATGTACAATTTGCTGATCAATCTTCTTTCGCGCCAGTCTATCCCAATTCCTTTTAGGATTTGCATTAATTTGGTCCAGTTGACACGGTCAAATGCCTTCTGCCAGTCTATGAAGCAAGCACACAATTCCTCATCTATGACCAAGGTTCGTTCTGATATTATTCTCAGCATCCCAATTGCATCCCTAGTTCCTTTTCCTCTTCTAAATCCAAACTGATCTTCTCCAAGTGCATCTTCAATTTTCCTCTCAATCCTTCTTCTGAGTATCCTCGCTACTATCTTTGCTGCATGAGCGATGATGCTGATTGTGCGATGGTCGCTGCATTTTGTAGCTTTGGGCTTCTTCTTTAAGGCAATCATTGTAACTTCAATAAAATCTCTGGGCCATTCTCCAGTTACAAACATGCTGTTGATCATCTGTGTCATTAGCCTTAGACCATCTTCTCCCAACAATTTCAGTACATCCCCAGGTATATCATCATCTCCTGTAGCCTTCTTATCCCTCATCTCCTTGATAGCTTTTTCCACTTCACTTTGCAAAATATAAGGGCCTTTCTCGTCTTCATCTACTTCATCTTCAGGTTCGACGTCTAGATGTTCTGGTCGATTAGCTCGATCGTAGAGCTCTGTGATATAATTCTCCCAAATTTGCAATACTCGTCTCTGATTTATTATTATATTGCCTTGAGAGTCTTCGATGCCAATGTTTCGAATCCCATGGTTTTCTTTCCAACCTAGTTCCTTTGTCTTCATGTACATTAAATCATAACGTCCTATTCTTTGCAATTCTATGATCTCGTCGCATATGCTCTCCAGATATTCCTTCTTGGCGTTGTCCGTGGCTCTTTTCAATTCGTTCCTCAGTCTTCTGTAGTTCTTCCTTCCTTCTTCATTGTTGACATTCTTCCATTTCCTTCGTTCATCCATTTTACTGATCATCTCCTGTGTAATCCATGGCTTTCTTGCTCTCCTCTCGACTTTTCCAACCAAACCACTCATAGTATCTAACACACATTTCTTGATATTGTTCCACTGCACTTCCACATTCCCACTTTCACATTTGATTGCACCAAGCTGTTCTTCTAGTCTATCGTGTACTACCTGTCGTTGAGCATATAGCTTCTCCAAATCCCATCTTGGTTTTTTCTTGTGGAACCTCATGATCTTCTTCAATCTGGTGCAGATCTTTGCAACCAGTAAATTGTGGTCAGAGTCAATATCTGCTCCAGGCAGTGTCTGCACATCCTTCACACTGTTCCTGAATCGCTGTTTCACTAGTACATAGTCCAGCTGATATCGATTCCTATCTCCTGGTGATTTCCACGTGTACAATCTTCTTTTAGGTTTTTTGAACCATGTGTTTGTTATAACAAGTCCATTTCTTTCACAGAAGTCAATAAGCATTTGACCTCTCTGATTCCTCCTTCCCAGTCCATATGGTCCAACAGTGTTGTGATGTGCTTTATCTCCAACCACACTGTTCCAATCTCCCATTATAATCGTGTTTGTCGCACCCTTTCCATCCTCTTCAAGAATTTCTTCAATTATATCATACAACTCTTCCACTTTGTCATCTTCATAGTCCGATGTTGGCATGTACACTTGCACTATCAAAATACTTACCGGTTCTGCCTGCAATTTAATAGCAATGATTCTGTCACTATACACTCTCTTCTTAACAACACTTTTCACTACGCTTTTATGCACTACTATAGCTACGCCTCTTTCAGCACTGTCACCCCCAGAATAATACACTGTATAATCACCACTTTTTATTTCACCTTGACCCTTCCACCGCACTTCACTAACACCTAGCACAGACACTGCGTTCTTCTGCATCTCTTTCTTCAAATTTTCGAGTTTTCCTCCTTGATTCAAGGTCCTCACGTTCCAAGTGCCTATCTTGAAGCTGTTATGTTCATATTTTTTTTTTCTCTGTTTCTGGAAGAGACTATCCAGGAAAAGTAATAATGTGGTAGTTTTTCCATTTGCTTTCCACATCGCAGTACAGCAGCCGTTCAGACCACTCTGGTCACGCCTGTTGCTACACGATCATGAACCATCTCGAGCATCATTTGCTCTGTGCTTCATGTCGCTACTGATGTCGCTGCTTCCGGCATCAGGGGAGTTTTTATTCGGTTTCCCATCTCCTAGGCATCTCTCTTCGTCTGGTTCCTACCCTTTTGATCTGTCCGGCTTGGGAGACCCTACTGGTAGCAATGCTACCGCCGGCTTAGCTCTCAGGGTCTCTGGAACTCACAAGCCCCTCTACCGCGGCAAGGTGAAGATACCAACAAATGCTTTTAACACTAAAATCTGTGTTTTGCCCGCAGTATGTGTTTATGAGTTTTTATGGTCCTAGGAATAAACAGCAATTTTTTTTTCGTAAACAGAATTAGGTATCCATTTTTTAACGCGGAATCATTTCCTGTAAAGTGGGAACCAAATTTTTGTGTATTATTAAATAGGATTTCAGGCATATGAAAGTTAAACCATCTGGAGACTACCAACATAAATCAAATCCTTATCGCCAATTCAAACTTAGTGACGACACGACATCCGCCCTATGCCTCTGTGACAATGCTATGGTGCTCAAAACCCTTATTTTCTTCGGAGAACTGAGTATTCTATGTGATAACGATGTACCTTATTCGTATAAAAGTGAAAGACTAAGTCGGTATAATGTGAGCACTTGCATTCCGACTGACGTGTCTCAAAACCAATACACCAAACATGTGTTCTGAACGCTATACACTGATTTTCATCTTTCATGAACAAGCCGAGTCATACCTACCAAGTTATCTCCGGCGAACATGACTCAGTGCTCGTCACGTGTTTGCAGTTTCCGCAATCGAATATGAATCAGATATAGCAAAATAGGAGGGGTCCCTGTACATTGTACCTTACTGACAACACACACACCAGGGGTCAACAAAGCTGGGACCAACAAAACCAAATGAACGGGCGAAGCCTATAGAACCTCTCATGCAGAGAAAGTGTCGATTCTGTACCTGACGCAGAATCAGCGGCGACTATTGAAAGGATACGCAACCCTCTGAACTCTAAAACAGAGTGCTTGCATTGCAAAAAAGCAGTCGGTGAATGTAAACGGAAATAATGGTGGTTTGCTTTGAGAATCATACGAAACATATAATTACAATGTGTGGGCGAAGTGTCGAGATTTTATACTAAACCTGCCGATACATACCGTAACCACTAGGCTTTTAAGGGGTTAATTATTCATGAGGTAAAAGTACTTGTTGTGAAACGGTCGTTCAGTTATTCGACAAATTCCTCATCTATAATAATACCTGAATGTTTATTACGGCTTTCAAAACTTCCCACTGGCCCTTGTACTGAAATAGATACATTTAATATACAACCTCCCCCTTCAATACTTTTAAGACTTATTTTTAGGTTCGCTCGCGAAATTGCGAAAAGCGACAATTAACTTCCTCTGTCCGTCCGCATGGAACAACTCGACTCCCACTGGACGGAGTTTCATGAAATTTGACGTTTGACGATTTTTCGAAAATATATCGAAGCATTTCAAGTTTCATTAAAATCTGACAAGAATAACGGGTACTTTACCTGAAGACCTACGTACATTTATGGTAATATCTCACTGAATTCTTCTTACAATGAGAAATGTTTCAGACAAATGTTGCAGAGAAAATCAAAACACGCATTTTATGTTCAATATTTTTTTTTCCTAAGTCGTGTCGTTTATGTGATAACGTGGAAAAATATGGTACAGCCAGACAGGCCACAGATGACAATACGGCGCATGCGCTTTGCATGCCGAATAATAAAGGCAAGAATACAGACACACACTCATAATAATTAATACTTATTGCTTTTTCCACGGCAACAATGGTTACGCGAACGCGCCTCAATGTTACGTTATGCGTATATTGTCTGTCTTGCCATATTATCTTCCAATCCACAACCACGTGCTCCAAGTAGTATCTTCTCTTCAATGCTTTCAACTAAACAGTTCGTAAGCATTACTCATCTGTCCCACCCGCCCATCACGTGACGAAACAAAAATACTTCATACTGAACTCTTTTCCTAAAAAGAAACATCTTAATAACAGTTTACTACTTTGGTCTGTTGGTAACATAAAGATCTATGAATCATGCTCCCTTACCCTAATCCGTCACTGGTGAAACACCAACTGAATCGCGTGTAATAACGTCTTCAATACGACCCTCAATCAATCACTTTACGATGACGCATTAACTGTGCAGAATGACTCATCCAATCATGCGGAATTCATACCCGAATGCAACCCAGTTATGACTCGCAATTCGAAAACTACTGCACACACTACAATAACAGCCAGACCAAACTGGCACCCAGAAGCATTGCTGTTCCGTGTGGAAACTGACTACACCATACTACGTACGTATTTCCGTTCCGTGTGAAAGCTGACGACACCATCATTGGTGTTTCAGTTGACGTAACGACACTGTATACATCATAGGCCGAGAAAACAACTCGGAAAGATTTTGGAACGAAGCAATCCTGGCATACTTGAAGATAATATCCCAGTATTAATATGACAGAATGGGGAAAATTAAGGATAAATCTCACAATAGCGGGCTTTTGGGCCAAGAATCAAACCCGGGACACATCTAATATAAAAACTGGGACACTAACCACTCAGAAATTTTGGTATGTCAAATGGTTTCGTCCGTTCTGGGTTTCCCGATTAAAATTATGTATGTATATCTCATCCCACTGACAGCTGTGCAACAATAAATAACCTTCCACCAGTGTTTTCAAACTCTATAGCACTACGGACCCGTCCACGGACAGCCTACACGAAATCGTCTCGCCTTGTGGAATGCTTAAGCACAACTCTAGGTACCATTTAAAGAGATACAGCTATATACTCGTAGGTATAAGAATCGTATTTATAATTCCAACCTATTGCACTTATTAACAAATAATATATATGTTGTATTATTTTGTAGGATATTCCCCTACCTGTTTCAGCTTCAATAGGCCATGTGGGGGAATGCATAGTACAAAATAGTATAATATACCTATATACTGTTTGTTAGTAAGTGCAATAATTTGGAATTATATATAACAAACACATGTCTTCTTAAGGGAATATGTGCAATATAAAGTACATACGAGTCATACTTAAACTGTACACACCCTGACTGAGTCAATGTAAATATTCATTATAAAACACTTTTCCTACCAATAAATTAAAGAAGCTGACTCTGTCCACGCAATGAAGACACACAAGGGTGCGTGCAGCTCAATTCTTAACCTCGGCACTAGATGGAGGTGTGCGGTCAACTTAAACTCGGGAAGGAACCCCAGTATACATTGAACAGAAGGCTGGGTGGGCCCCACAGCCGGTCTGGATGGCTTTGGAGAAGAAAAAATTTCTCACCCCGGCCGGGATACGAACCCCGGATCGTCCAGCCCGCAGCTAGTCGCTATACCGACAGCAATGACAATAAAGCTAAAAATTGCGAAAACCCTACAGGGGAAATCTTCATGTTCTACTGAGAAGTATCTACTTAGCTCGCGGAAAGCTTAGGTACAACCTGCGGGCCTCCGGTTGTTGAGAAAGACAGTCTCAGATGACACAGCTGCCATAACGGCCACACGAGGCTTCTAGACATAACTTTTAAAACCATTGTATAATACATCAGTCTGATTTAAACAGGGAATTAAATATCATGTTTGTACACAACGTCTGCTTATATTTTGACAATGGTTACACCTGTTAACAGCTTCTACGGCTCCTTCAATAGAATGAATACACTATAGAGATCTAAGAAGAAGCAATGTTGCCCCATTGTTGTGCTAACTTCCAGCAGTAGTCTCTTTTATACACAGTGATAAATCCTACGAGGTACATACATAAAGCATTACAGGCTTGGCTTTCTTTATACCGGCACAGTCAAGTAGAATACAAAGAGATAGTACTAATGGTAAGAGAAGATAATTGTAATAGGAGTGGATTTAAAACCTGAACGTAAAATTTATAACTGAGAAGATGTTGTATACTTTAGATTTAAGTTCTGATCTCGCCTCAGCTTTCATTGAAGTGTACTTAAAAACGCTTTTGTCAGTTGGCATAGTCCAAAATTTGCTTTAACTTACAAAAGGAAAGTAATGTCGATTTGAATATCTAAAGGTGTCCCTAATCCTAGTGGTTTCGACTGCTAACAATTTAAATGGCCTTCACTGCATCAGTAAAAGGCTACGGGCTGGACGACCGAGTTCCATCCCCGACAAGAGCATACATTTCTCTCTTAGCAACCATAATCAGACATCTTTGAAGTCAACTGAGTGGTACCGAGGGATCTATCTCAGGTACATTTGCTTAAAAATGTGCCATCGGAAACTGAATCACCTTACTCCTCCAATCACGGAGACACGGGTTTGATCCCAGGCCAGTACATGTAGGATTTGTGGTGGATAAAGTGGCACTGACACAGGTTTTCCTCAGTAGTTCGCTTTTCCCCCGGCAGTATCATCCCACCAATTCGCCATACGATTACTTCACGCATCTACCACCGACCCTATAAAACCTTAGCAACCGACGTCGTTAAATAAGACATTTTTCTGTCTACTTCAAAACGAATACTTGTTTGAGATGCAAGATTTAATGTTCTCACAGCGGTGCGTTGAAGTTTCAAATCTGGGATATGAAGCTGTGTCGTTACCGTCGTTTCGAAGGATCGTAGCGACTTCATCTTCAGGGTCTGCATTACTTTACACTGATAATGCACTACGATCGTTCGAAACGTCGGAGACTATTGGCAAAAACGTCACAGCGTCATATCCCAGGCTTCATTCTTCACTTCCTTATGCTGGTGGTTATATACTGTGGAGTTAACCAACCCAAAAATCAGCAAGCACAACGGATTCCTCAAATTTAAAACACATGAAACCCTCGCCAAAATCTTTGACGATAAAACAACCCTAGTTGTGACGTACTGCACTCGTGTTCCTTCCCCACTTCTCTAGATAAAAGACTTTTCAATCCAAATGGGTCTCATGTAACGAATTCCAGCACCTACAGATTCTTGCAAACACGCAGAAACCTATAGCAGAGCTGTCACAGACTGAAGTTTCAACTTTCATCTGACTAAAAAAATTAATACTAATTATTAAATAAGACATCCCGTATAACAAGCTTGTATAAATCAAAACAGGGTGTTTCCAAACATTCGCTTCAATAGCTGTGTCGCTCCAGCTATAAACAATTGCCTAACGGAGTTGGTCCAACGCTTTTTTGTGACCACAAAAGCCGTGAAACTATCAACACAGCGGGGCATAACCTGCCTTCCCAATCAACATCATAATAAGTTACAGTTTATAAACAACGAATCCCCTGAGCTGCTCTTACATAACTACACTGCCAACACGCATCTAATTCGTCTGTACGTTGTTATATAGCTGCATGTACAGTACAGATGTATAGGCCTGCTCATTAAATACAGAAACATATCTCATTCGCTAGGTATTTCATCTGCAGGTGGGATCATCTGACTGCATCGCTGTTCTGTTATAAAAAAAAAAGAGCAGAATTAGAGGCTGTTTGGAAAATACAAGGTTTAGTAACTTTATCTAAAGTACCGCGATTTGTTATTCGCCTATTTAATGACCAGCTGGGAGAGAGGGGTGGGGGTCCTTCCCCGGAAGTAAAGCAGCCGACAGCGTTCAGATAACCACCCACCCCATGCCACGGTTAATGATGTGTGGAAATATACCTCCATGTCACCATATTCCTTCCCGGCGTGGTGTTTTTAAGCACTTACACTTCGCCTGTTTTCTGTTCTTCGCCAGATTTATTAGAATAAACTGTAGAATAAATGAACTGAACACCTTATTTCTTACGTCATAGGCGTCTGATAAGTCTTTTTCGACCCCTTAATCTTCTGCATGTGTCTTTAAAAAAAACTTCATAAACAATGTAAACCAATAATAACACAATTTAACACCTTAACTGACACATGACACTCCGTGCTCTGGGAGAAACTAACCTTGAATTATTTTTAATTATCAGTAAATCCAGGTTGTAGAAACAAGACTTGATAGCTAGCATTTTTCCTGTTATTTACCGCAGTTGTGCCTTAAGGGGCAAGCCCCGCATATACGAGTACTACGAAGATCTATTTTGGCCTTAAACCACACGTTTCTCCAGCGACGAGATGGCAGTGGGAGTAATCCTTTTATGCATTATATCTTACATAACCTCCTAGCAATGACAGACACACATAAAAGAAAGCAAACGGACTGACGAATTTTGTATTGTGCACCAACAGCTTAGTACTTACATTTGTGCTTTTAAGCAGTGTTTCGTGGAACCCACACAACAGGCTAACGTTCCTCATGGATAAAGTGTTTATATGAATCTTTTAAAGACGAGTGGTAACTATATGTACCAGCTGCTGTAACATTAAGAAACCTCGCATTTTGCAACAGCGTTTTCAAAGTGTTTCATCTACCACAATAAACAGCTACTGTATTAAATTGTGTTAAAGGCACTGGATATGAGAGATTGAATTTATCTGGCACCAGACAGGGCGCTGTGGTTTGCTCTTGTATACACGGTGATGAACCTTAAGATGTCATAAAGAACGGGGATATTTAATTAACCAGTTGACCGGCCACTAGCTTCTAAAGGAAGACCCTTAACCGTAGTGAGAGTAAAACACTTTGCATAAAATTTATATCAACCTTTATGAACACACATCAAACCGTAAGACCTGTCAATTCGAAGCGCTAAAAATTGTAGCAGCATTTGGAAAATGTACGCAAGTGTAAAATTACAATTACAGTCGAACCCGGTTATAAAGACATCGGTTTATACGACACCTCGTATATAACGCCCGATATTCTGTGCTACCAATTAATTCCTCACTGTTAACCATAATGTTACACTACTCGGTTATAACGACACTCGTTTATAACGACACAAAATATTCAGTCCCTTTCATGACGTTATAACAGAGTTCGACTGTATACGAAATTGTGTCTGTGCCCTGAAATGACGTCAAAGGGCAAATGATGTTACCCGATCATATTGATGGCTTCGTTGCATTCAATGTCATGTTAGAACCCCAATTATTTAGGAAAAATATGTTATCGTACAGCCACAAAGAAGTACTTGATTGTTCTCAACATTGCGCGTTCATTTATTTAGCTCAGCTTGGAAAATCTTGCAAAATTATGTCTAAATTTGTCCCAGTTAGTTCAGATCTGAAAAAGACGGATCGTTATCAAACACAATTATTCGAATTCAATTTCAGTATTAATTAAAATTTGATTCAAAACTTATAGCGTCTTACACCGGATATAACGGAACTGAAAGCCTCAAAAGTAACAAATTTGAGACAGGGTAAGTTATTCCCACGTGCAAAGTGGTTTAACTTCTGAGAGTGCCGGTAATTTATAAGTGCTGGGTGTGGTGGAGAAAGGAAGAAACCTAACTACTAAATCATCCAACTCGGTAGCTATAAGAAGAAGAAGAAGATGAGAGGGACGGGGGCTCTAAAATACTGACTTCATTTTAGGTTGGTCAAGACCTCCAGCTGTAACAGCAATTCCTTCTACTTCTTTGAGGCTGACACAGAAACTAGAAGCCGAATATTCTTACATGATTTGTAACAAAACTCAAAATATGTTCTACAGTAAATAAATTTTGACCACACACACACATATTTTTTGTTCCTGTAGAAGTAAACAAATAAGCTCTCTGCACATAAATTACTACGCCTATACGCAATACGGCCACATTCTTTGTCTCTAGAGTCGTAACTCAATAAATACAGCTGAAGAAGAAACAAACCGAGCAGGTGGTTCAAGCGTTAATGTTTTCTGAGTTGCATTCGGTAGGTACGTGGTTCTTATCTCGGCCTGGACACAGAATATTCTGAGATTTTGGTTTTCCTCAGACACTCCAAGTAAATGGTGTTACAACACTAAACAAGCTACGACTCCAACCTTCCACATGCTTTGTAGTTCATTATTCACTATCATGCAGTCACAAGAAGCAACAGCTAATCATATGAGTTGCTGTCACTGTTAAATAATGCACAAGCACATAACATTGCGGGCACTGTGTTTGGTATCTGAAATAAAGGGCTTATACCACATCTGAAAATGGTCACATTTATACACTTTCGGTAAATACGTCGAACCATCGTCACAATTTGTAATTCTGTACAAGATATTCTGTACTCTTGGCGCGTGGAATCCCTTTGTGTATACAATGAATCGTTTCGAGCAAGGTAATAGTCCAGCACAAGTAACTGCATCAGAAAAGAGGCATTTTAATCTCCACAATAAAGCAACATGTTTCGGCCCTTACTGGGACATCATGAGGCTATACATATAAATATACGGAAAGAGGACTTAAATTTTCTTTTTAATACAAATGACATACTGTATAGATAACGACGTGAGGTCTGAGATATCACACCAATAAAACGAAAATGTAACTTCATAACAACAATTTTATTATTCGACGTCGTGTCGCTGAAGCATTGGTTTTATACATTATTTAGATGGAAAGCTTTGAAACAGATGGGGGCATAAACTGTCTTTTGCGCTATAAAAGCAAGTTACGGTCGCCTAACAACTAGAAGGAAACATAAGCGGACAAAATAAGTGAAGGTTTCGAAAGATAACACGGTAAAAAAATATGGCGATGATATGTTAGTCAAACCGTACACAATATGAGATCCAAATTTTGTGCTGCGCATATCCTAGGGTGTACGACCTTGTAAGAATGTAGCCTGTCATGATAACCTGAAGAACAGGACCGGCAACAATGAGTGGTAAGTGGATATTGTTGAGACGCGTGTCACTGTGCTTAGGGGAATGGGTGAAGTCATTGAATTGACGGACAGTCTGATTGTGAGCCACGCCTGTACCCGCGCGTGCGTTTCAGTGCCATTTGTATGACGACCATACCAAATTAACGAAAGTGTTCACAGTACTACCAACAGTAACATTACATAAAAACGTAAGCGAGCTCAAATGTAATGTACCGAACGCCCTATTTTTATACGACGAAGTTTCCAGGAAGGAATACTAACGCTTTGTGACAGGAATTCTTTCGTAAGCGCCGATCCCAGTGGCCGTGCGGTCTAAGGCGTGGGTCTTCGGCCGCTCGCTTACTAGGATCGTGGGTTCGAATCCCACCGGGGGCATGTATGTCTGTCTCTTGTGAGTGTTGTGTGTTGTCAGGTAGAGATCTCTGCGACGAGCTGGTCCCTCGTCCAGAGGAGTCCTACCGACTGTGGTGTGTCTCAAATGTGTGTGACCGTGAAACCTCGACGAAACGAGGAGGCCCAGGCCCATATAGGGCTGTCGAGCCATAGAAAAAAAAAATATTTTTTAAGCAAGGTGTTCGTGTGTTCACAACCGGGTGTGTTTCTTTAAAAATACAGTCAAACCCGGTTATAACGACATCGGTTTAAGCGACACCTCGTATATAACGTCAGACATTCCTTGCTGTTAACCATAACATTATACGAGTATACCTCGGTTATAACAACACTCGTTTATAACGACATAAAATATTCAGTCCCAATCATGACGTTATAACCGAGTTCGACTGTAACTGTAAAGCTGTCCCCGTGCTTAAGCATCACGCCATGAGGACGTATGGGAAAACGGAGTTCGGCTCTACGCAATCTTAACGTCGGATGTAGATGGGGAGTGGTCAGTTACACTTTCCAACCGCTTTATTTCGGACAAAGCGTCACCGATGTAACTTGGTTAACGAAACATGAAGCTTGACCTTGTAAATATCCCTCCCATTCTACCGTCTTACCTCTCACTACGAAGCATCATGCTATTTCTGACAGGTTACACACACTGAACGGGAGGCTGCGTAAGCCAAGGAGTCGGTCCGGATGTGGTGACAATACAGATACTTGCATGGGCCAGGCAACGAACGACGACCATCCATTCCACAGCCAGTCACCTCACCAAGTTACCACGTCTTATCCACACTTATCAATACCCCAGATACGTTGCGGGGAAAACTGGAGCTTCGAAAATCCCCAAAGGCAGTCTACTAATTTCAATCCCGGTTAACTGACAACTCCCGTTAAAAAAAAACGCCCATGCGCCTTACAAAATATGCAACCTCTACAACACATGCGTAAAGCAGGTAGTCTACGCATGGGTGTACTATTATTTATAAACTCGGAGAAATAAGTCAAAAGTTTTTACATGCACGAGAAAATGGATACCTTTGTCTAAGCAAGGCGTCTTGAAGGTATATGGTGGCGTGGAAACAAAGTGCCATACATTCTCCACCTGGACACCAGATACAATAGACCAAATTTACATACCCAATTCATCGCATTGAAGGCTAAGTTGACAAGGCATTCAACGCAAACCTGACGGTGAAAATTAAAATTTCCCTGCCCCGCCATTAACGTGCCATATACGCACCCCAATGAACTACGCCACGTTACACTACGCAAATCAAACGCTGGCCGTTCTTCCGACAGTCCGCAACTCCACTCACTCATGTATAGCGATTTTCTTGCACATGCGCGATATCGAATTACGATTCCTCGAATGTCCAGCCCGTAGCCGGGCGCCGACTACGCTGTACCGGCTCCAGTTTCATTTTGGGGTACGGTTCACCCTAGAACAGGCCATGAAGGCCCAAAGGGGGAGTAGAGGTATAGCTCTAATCTTTCTTTAACCTTGGCGCTACAAGGGGGTGGGTGGTCAACGCCACACCCCGGCCGCTTTACCCCGGCAAAGAGACCCGGTACCCATTGTACAGGTGGCTGGGTGGGCCTTAGGGCCGGTGTGGACAGATGCGGGAAGTCTCGCCCCACTGGGATTCGAGCCCCGGACCGTCCAGCCCGTAGCGTAGTCGCTATACCGACTACGCTATCCCGACCCACATTTTGGGGTACGTTACCGCTATTCAAACTTTCTGGAATTACTGTTCCCTTGCAGCAGCGTAGTCGATATAGCAAATAGACTACGAGCTCAACGGTCGGGGTTCCAATCCCGCTAGGGTCAAGAGATTTTTTTCTTGCTCCAACGTCCACACCGGCTCTGTGGCCTACCCAACCTCCTCCTATCGAATGGGTACCGGGGTTTCTTCCTGGGGACTGGAGCGATTAAGCGGCCGGAACGTAAAGTTAACCACTCACCTCCAACGAGTGCCGAGGTTATCAATGAATGGAGCTATACCTCTGATCCTCCTATACGCCTTCAGAAAGATTTTACATTTATTTTCCCTTCCGGTATGTCCTGTTATGTCCTGTGGCAAAAATTAGAATTTATTTTCTAATATATGTGGCACTTATGCTTGCTGAAACGCGGAATCAGTGTGCAAGCCATGCAGCGTTACGCTAACGCCGAGGTGAGCCACTACATTGTAGCAGACGCGCCGCCAGGCGGCCACCGTGCGTCTCTCCCCCCGCAGACAAAACTTGCTCTTGCTGACTGCTGATGAGAAATTGGTTCCATCTATTCTCTGTGGACTTGCAATACATTAGACGTGACGCCACCGGACCAAGCCTAGTGTTAATCCGTTAGATTCAGTCAGGCACAGTTCACTTTACGAAAGTGTCCCAAAAAACAGCCCCTTGATCCTTAAAGATGGGACCGATAGGTTGACCCGAAACGTCGGTACAGAAACACCTTTCTGCTCTGCGTAAGATCGAGCGCAGATCTCTAACAGCCCCACCTTTAAAACAGGGACAACACAGATCTGCTGAATGCTCTATGTGGCAGTGTTAACTGTGTGTACTACAAAGACCTGCGTTCGCGGCCATTTATTTCGTAATTTTATTTTTTTCTGTTCAAATAATACGTTTTTCATAAATCATGCACTAAAATTTAAATACCCAAACTGACCGGAGGTGTAATATAACACCGTCAGCGAATGTTTACAATTCAACAAGGTACTGTGATACCTTTATACACCACCAGATTTAACACTCAAAAAATCTACCTTCTGCCCACAGAGTGTATTCCTGTGATTTATATCGATATCAGAACAAACAGCGATTCTTTAACCACACAGCAACCGAAGTTCGGGTTTTATAACAGATAGAAAGTGTTTACCGGGCCGTACGACCTGAATATTTAAATACAGTTCAGGTTAATTTTCGTCTTTAAATGGTTATAGAAATTACTGAACATAAATTTGTCGCGGGCATGGAAAACTTTTCCGAAGGCACCACGAATGCCGGCGGCCGGGCAATCCCTGTCTGCATGCACGGCGTTACCTGACGGGGATTGGATACCATTTGATGAGATCTGCGCTCTTCTGGGATATTACGCAGCGTCGAGAAGTAATCCTTTACCGACGTTTCGGTACAACGTATCGGTCCCATCTTCAAGGGTAAAGATTTCTTGACCCTTGAAGATGGGACCCATATGTTGTCCTAAAACATCGGTATGGGTTATTGAGCCTTGAAGATTGGGCGCGATACTTTGTCCCGAAACGTCGGCATAGGTTCTTGACACTTGAAGATGGGGCCGATACGTTGTCCCGAAACGTCAGTAAAGGATTACCACTCGAAGCTGCGTAATATCCCAGAACAGCGCAGATCTCATCAACATCGCGGCGAAAGCCTTAAATCATGGATGCCATTTACCTGCTTCTTGTACCAACAAGCATTACACAACACCCTTCGAAGCAGCACTAAGGTACCAAGTTTGTTTACGATTACTGGCGTTCCGTTGATACAGGTTCATCTCTTCATTTATTTGTACACGACCTCCTGACAGTCATCAATTATATAAACGTTTTTCTTATCAACGACGAAGGGTCACAGGACTAAAGCAGTGGTTGTCTCAGAACACAAATCGATGCACGAGCTGTGGGCTATACTCAGCACGGAGTTGACCTTAACCTTTTATATGAATTATATAGCATCGGTGTGCAACAACTGCTTAACTCACCATCAAAGTGTTACAGCAAATGCATCCATCAATCAGTCTCCTCTATCGGCATCGAAGGTGATTTATTTGCCATATAACAAAGCGTGATTTATTGGAGGGCTGCGTGGATATAAAGTTAATTGAAACTTTGTTTCCGCTTGATTGGATGGGTTGGAATATACGAGTACAAGGATACACTCATCTCTCCGCTTCCTACTCAACGTGAGCCGGGCGTCTTGCTCGGTGTGTTTTGTTTACATTATTTATATATGGTTTATTTAACTACGCTATCAATGATTCGGGCTGTATGGCGTTGACAGAGCGTGAAGCTGACAAGTCGCCTTCATTTCAAGCTGAGGGTAGAAACGTCCTGAGTACAGGAGGTTAGAAATGCGCTGAGTCATAAGAGGTTAGGAATGTGTTGAGTTATAGGAGGTTAGGAATGTGTTGAGTTATAAGAGGTTAGGAATGTGTTGAGTTATAAGAGGTTAGGAATGTGTTGAGTTATAAGAGGTTAGGAATGTGTCGAGTTATAAGAGGTTAGGAATGTGTTGAGTTATAAGATGTTAGGAATGTGTTGAGTTATGAGTTTAGGAACGTGCAGAGTCATAAGAGGTTAGGAACGTGTTGAGTTATAAGAAATTAGGAATGTGTTGACTTATAAGTGGTTAAGAATGTGTTGAGTTATAATAGGTTAGGAATGTGTTGAGTTATAAGATGTTAGGAATGTGTTGAGTTATGAGTTTAGGAACGTGCTGAGCCATAAGAAGTTAGGAACGTGTTGAGTTATAAGAAATTAGAAATGTGTTGTTATAAGTGGTTAGGAATGTGTTGAGTTATAAGAGGTTAGGAATGTGTTGAGTTATGAGTTTAGGAATGTGTCGAGTTTTAAGAGGTTAGGAATGTGTCGAGTTATAAGAGGGTAGGAATGCACTGAGTTACAAGAGGTTAGAAATATATTGAGGTATACGAGGTTAGAAATGTGGTGAGTTATACGAGGTTAGGAATGTGTTCAGTTATACAAATGGTTAGGAATGTGCAGAGTTACAAAATTTCTCCACGTCTTCATGGCATGCGCAGGGAAAAATTTACCTTTTAATATACTGAGAGAAAAGCAAAGCCTAAGTGGACTATGTGTTAGCGGATGTGGTGCTGTGTAGTTTGGTACCATTTCGGACAAAGCTGCTACCTCCATCTTCAGGGAGAAGAGTGAAACTCCTCTATCCTCAAGATGGAGGCTGCTTCCTCCAAATGCTGGTATCAAAATGCACGGTGTAACATCCCCGACGAAGTCTTAAATATTACTTACGACTGTACGGATGATCAAATCTTGTCACTGGAATGCTGGACAGAATCATAACAGAGTCCATTTTATTGCGTCCCTGAACAAGGCAGCTTTATCGCATAGAAAGCTTACATCCGTCGGAACATTCTGTAGATCTCAGGGACACGATAAAAGCGACATTCTGTATAAACTATACGCAGCTTCGAGTTCCATAAAAACCATCAACTTCTTACCAGATGATTCACTAGCCTAATAAATCATCCTAAATGTGACAAACTTTAAACAGGCCTACTTCCCAACGACAGCACTAAGTCATAATTACAGTTACGAACAAATTAAGAGTACATTACACTCACGGAATCCTTTCACTTCAGAATCGTCTGCCTTCCTTATTTCCCATCTTAAGGACTAAAATGCAGACTAATGAAACTACAGTTTTACTTGCTGCTTTGTATGGGTGTGAAAATTGTTCTCTTACCCTACGGTAAGAACACAGAGTATCGGAAAACAAACTTTTGTGTCGAATATTTGATCTTCAAGAGAGGGAGGTCTCTGTAAAAGGACGCAGTAGTTTCCTTCAAAGCTACGGTACTCGCCTAAGATCACACGGTGTTACATCTTGGAAAACCAAATTCTCTAAGATGCTCTCATTCTGGTTCGAAGCATTTTTCTGGGGCTTGCTCTAACTTTGGCAAGCTGTATATTTATTATTCGTAACGCATCTGATAAAGGGTTGATGATGAAATACGAACAAACTGGAAACTGAAGCTCGCTTTCCTGCTGCGGGATGATAACTCCTGTAACACAAGGATAAAGACCTAGTTCTATTCGATACGGAAGCCCCTGAGGTATACATATGTGCTCCTGTGATCTCTCCGAGCTGAGTTAAACAAAAACCACATGGTCCTCCACTGAAGGAATCCAGTACCCGCAGGAGCTGACTGCGGGCTTTCGGAGACTAGAACGATCACTGCAACAGTCCGTGAAACGTTCGAAAGTTGCCTCAGATACAGCAAATGTTTACACAGCACTTCTCAGCCATAAGTGGCAACTTGGCCACGATCACCAACTCTCGCATTCTCCCACCACCAGCAAATTATCGTTTTGCAAAGAATCCTTAGTTTATCTAGCCCATATCGTTTGTTCACTACACTAAACAGGCAGTTTCGCGTGACAACAGGCAGCGCTGTGTTCGCCGCCATTTAAATTCGCCGCCAGTCGGGATCCGCGATATTTTGATCAATGCATTGCAGTTAATATCACATTTTTACTCATTATATTTAAAGACACTGGAAAGTTTAATTGAATGTATTGCAGTTAATCTTAGGGTCTTACCATACTTAAAGTAGGCGTTGGATGTGATTTCTTTTGACTTGGAGACGTGTCACATCTAACACGTTGTTCGCTGCACGTCGGAGTTCTCCTAGTTAAATTCACGAAATTCCATCCTGAACGCTTGTTTAAGACGGTCTTCAGTTCGAGAATTATTAATGTACATTTTACCCTTTAACATTCCTCATAAGGACGTGTAAAAATCGCAGGAGGCCACAATCTCTGGCTTATTGTCTGTCACCAAACACACTCTGCAAACAACGCACAAAATTTACTTAAAAATTCATACCATAATAGCACAAATGGTGTCAGAATGCGTGTAACATATCGGTGCGAATTTACGGCCTCAGGAAAAAAAAATGATTTCGATCCCCGGACCGTACAGTCCGTAGCGAGTCTCTATGCCGGCTACGCTATCCCGGCCCAGTTCCAGCGTCCTGAATTAGGGAAAAGCTGTCCCGTTACCTGCCAAGCAGGCACAGAGGCAAGACAGGGCAGAGGTATAAGCTATCGCTATGCACGCCTGGACAGGCCCAGGGAGTTCCAGGAGGTTGACGTTCCCAGATTTAAAGACAATCGACACATGAAAGTGGCAAGGTTGTCAGCACTATGAACCGGCAGCCTTTACTCCCCAGGATATATTCCTGGTACTCATTTCTGTTAGAGGCTGAGTCGACCCCAGGGCCATAGTGCGGCCAGAAGGATTATGTCAATGAAAAATTCCAAAGACACCATCGGGTATCAAACCCGCGACCTTCCGGCTTGTAGCGCAGTGCCTCAAAAGGGCAGAGGTATAACTCTATCCATTCTCTACCACGGACCTAGAAGGGGGTGGGTGGTCAACGCCACGCCTCGGCCGCTTTATCCCCAGGACAGAGACCCGCTACCCTTTGTACAAAAGGCTGGGTGGACCTCGGGGCCGGTCTCAATGGGTCCGGAAAATCTCGCCCCACCGGGGTTCGAACCCCCGACCCTCCAGCCAGTAGCGAGTCGCTATACAGACTACCCTATCCCGGACCGTAGCGTCTAGAATTAACCGGTGATGATCTACCCTGAGGACACAGACGTCACGTGTCAGCTGATGGTAGTGCTGGAGTGACACTGTCTCTTTCTCATGCACAGAATCTTGGATACAGATAACCTCGCAAAGGCCACTGATACATTAAATTTCCGCCTACTACTGTACAAAAGTCGCGGCAGGACGCAGATAAACGATCACCCCAGACATACGTCTCTTTAAAATACTTCGCAACTTAAGGATCGCAACTCCATGAACTCAGAATATCTTCATATACAAGTCACTTGGCAGTTATCAGCGCCTTTCAAATTCTGGACCTCTTAGTTCACATTCGTGAAGGCTGGGTAACAAATCTCAAAACCGGTGGCGACCAGTCAAATTACCCGAAACGTCTACTGCAGTACGAGATTTGAGATTCTCACAGACGTGTTGTTGAAAATTCAAGTCTTCCAGGACGTTACGCCGTATCGACTGGTAAAGAGAGGGCCAGTATTTTACCTGACCAACATCATTTGTCACGTCTTAATGGCGCGCTTATCGTATAAAACGTAGCCCGTTCAGCGGCCGCCCACACGCGCAATGGATAGTGGCGGGAAGTGACAAACGATGTTAGTCAGATAAAATAATGGCTCTATAATTACCGGAAAGTCGGTAAATATTCACCAGTCGAGGCGGCATAACATCCCAAAAGACTTCAATCTGTACTGCACTATTTTCCGTCATTTAAACCACAGTCCCAGCCTGGTCAAAAGGGCAGCAAAGTGTACTAACTCTAAATCATTTCACAATCCAGCATCAGTCCAAGATCCCTAGCAAATTATCTCCAAAAGGCACGAACGTAATGAAGACTTAATAAATACTTGTTTAAATCGATCCCAGTAAAAGTTAGAATATCACTTTGTAACAGAGAAAGATAGATTCCATGCAGCAGAGTCCTTACTGAGAAGCTGGTAGTTCCTCAGCTAAAATTCCCATGCTCTGACAGAGCCATAAGCTCGGTTACCAAATTCACAAGAGCGCGCCATCGGACGTAACTATCCAGACGGAAGGCCGCATCCTCACAAGATTTTACTGTAAGATCCATTTTAATATTGTCCTGTAATCCATTCCTATGTACCCTACGTGATTTACTTGTTTCACGTTTTGATAATAAAATGTTGTATTCATATCTCATCTCTACTTTCAGTACTACATGTCCACCAAAGTTACCCCCCCTCCCTTATTTGATCATACCGAAAATATTTTGTGAATAACTACAGACCGTGAAGCTCCTTGTTATGCAATTTTCTCTCTTATCTTTTTATATCTATTATCACATAGGTCCTAATCATTGCGTTGAGTACCCTGTTCTCAGACATCCTCAGTCAATTATCTAATTACACTTTTTTTTTCCATGGCGCAACAGCCCCTAGTGGGCCAGGGCCTCCTCATTATCGAGGCTTCACGATCACACTTTTTAGACACACTACACTCGGTAGGACTCCTCTGGACGATTGATCAGTCCCACGCAGAGACCTCTACCTGACAACACACAGCACTCACATAAGACAGACATCCATGTACCCGGCGGGGTTCGAACCCGCCATCCCAGCAAGCGAGCGGCAGCAGAATCCGCGACCACTGGCATCGGCCATCGTATTAGATATACCGAATTGAAATCTGTATTTATTACATATTACCTTACCAGCATGTTCCCATATTTAGACCATCGTCAGGTAAGTTCTATTTTTACTACATCGGTCGCATATACAGAGTATACACAAAAGAATGGTGCGGTTTCAATAATGAATAAAGGGAAACCGCACCATTCGTTTGTGTATACCCTGTATAAATCCTTACACTGACCAAAGTACATAAATAATGCATTGCCCTACTTGTCATATATGAATTTACAATCCAGTGTCTTTCCGAAATGGCACATACACAGCACATATTTCGTACATCTCGGACAAAACTCGTCATCAAACATTTATCGAGGCTAAAAATATTTCGAACAAAAGTCGCACATTAAAAAGGCACAAACTTTATGCCCAATATATTTTCCCTTAAAATCAGGCCGGTTTTTCAAATACATAACAAACAATAGTGATCTTCATGTTGCGCCTTAACTCGAAAACTTTTTTGATTTTGATACAATATTTCGCGCTGGAAGTTCTTAAACAAATTCGTCGTAACGTCTCAAAGTTCATAAACACTGGCAAAAAAGAAGTAATGCTTCATATCCTACCTACTGAACCGGAAGTCATACAACTGGCTACCAAATAAACCTGTGCGAGTGTTCAGGTTTCCACAGCAGCGCTGTAGCTGACGATGTCATTGTTCTGAGATATGACGCCGCGTCACTGCGTAATCGGTTGGGCATTTCGACCCTGGGTGATGAAGCTACTACGTTGTCTCGAAACGTCGGAAACCGTTTACCCAGTGACGCGGCGTCATATCCCACAAAAAGAAAGGAATAAAATAAAATTAGTTTCTCACTAAAATATTAATATAACTTCGCAAAACTTCATTTATTTTATTTGCCGCACCTTAGTGATGGAAAGCGCATACAAATCTCAGGAAATCAGTAACGGAGCACCCGCAAAAAAAATCGTTACGATATGCGCACATTTCCTGATTTTTTAAAAAATTATTTATTGAAGATAACAATTTACAGTATGTGCAGTATACAAGGAAAAGGTTACAAAATTGTTCCGATCACCAATTTAACTAAAATGAGTACATGGACCAAAAGTTGTACAAAGGGAAAAATAAAAATAATATTAGTGAAAAATACTAGAAAAAAAACACTATGCCTGATGGTGAGCTGGTTTTACAGTAGTATATGGTTTGGTCGTTTATGTTTGTAGATTTTATATGCAGAGTTTAGGTCGGCTAATGTATAATTACCTATTTGTTGGATTTCCTGATTTGTTTCTCGTATACATACGAAGAACCCACAAAAAATTATTAATAAGCAACCATGTGGATGCAAGACACAATTCCCAGGCAGTATGCTACAACAGGCAAGCTGCATATCGTAGGTCCTTATCTCGCGACATTAACCCGGCTATTTGCATTTCTCTTATCAACAATTTTATTGTAAATTATCTGTCTAGGTCTACTTTTTATTGGCATTAGAACGGATAAAAGCGCTTAAAACGAGAATCCTACTTTCCTCGCTCCTGTTACGTAGGATCACCACACACACCACAATCAAGTAAACCACTCACCTACATCTCGTGCCTGGGTTAACAATGAGTGCAGCTATACTTCTCTTCCCCCTGTATGCCCTCATGGCATTGACAGGCACAACTTTACCATTTGTACATATAAACTAAAAGACTGTTACGTTTTCCGGACAAAGGGAAACGTCGCAAGAATCGAGGTGCTCACCGCGGCCTCCTGGGATACAACGCCATGTGGATTGTCACATACAGTAATTTAGAAAACGACGAAAATACTCAAATGGCAACGTTAACGGAACATCTTCGTTTTATGGGAATAAACTTTTCCAATGAAACTTTACACTAAGCCTGGTGTAATTCAGTCACCTGTTCTTGTAAAATTAAAACAAAGGAATTGGATCAATTTCTTAAAATCATCGACTGTAGACCTATAATTAATCTAATGTTAATACTGTAAGCACACAAGACTTTTAAGGAGTATGCGATCAGTCAAGATGGAAACAGTATCAGTGACTAACGTACACACCACCCGGTTAACCTTCACAAATTCTACATTCTGCCCACACTTTATATTTACATGTTTTGTATGGATCTCAGAACAAAGAGCGATCATTTCCCTATACAGTACTGCCTGACTGGTTTTTGTAACCGAGCCGGAGTGTGTTCACTGCGCGGTACGAATTCAGTCTTTGACTATAAAGGTAAAACTATCCCTACTCAGGCCTGAACAGGCCCTTTGGGCTCCAGGAGGTTGAGGCTCCCAGGATGTATAGACAATCGGCACATGAAGGTGGTAAGGTTGTCAGCCCTACGCACCGGCCGCCTTTACACCCCCCAGGAAATATTCCTGGTAATCATTTCTGTTAGAGGCTGAGTCGACCCCAGGGCCATAGAGCGGCCGGAAGGATTAAGTCAATGAAAAATTAAATTACCCCATCGGGAATTGAACCCGCGACGTTCCGACTTGTAGCGCAGTGCCTCAACCAACTGCGTACCCCAAATCTTTAAATATAGTTCAGGTTAATGCTAGTCTAAACGGTTAACAGAGCATATAGTTAGCGTATCATTTGGAAAGGTAGCAAATTTTTGTCGACACCTTTAAGCAGGTGAAGACAGTACACTCAGAGGTATGTAAACCAGGGGTCGAGAACACAAAAACTGCTTGCTCTTCTAACAAATATGAGATGAAACCTATTCAGATACAAACTTAAAAAAAATAAATGTTATCGAACGTCGCCAAGTGACGCAAAGTAGTTTGCAAACGATGCTGAATCAATGTTCCGTCTACATGAATGAAAGAATGCAGTGAGCTTTTCAGGGGCTTCAGTTCTTAAGAGAGTGGTAAAAACTGACGACGTAAGTAAGGTAATGGTCTTTTCAAACCAGGCCTACATGTGAAACAAGTGAACGTCATTGGACTCAAGTATCGGTAGGACACAATTTATCTTGACCTTTCTCGTTCTCCATACTTCCGTCACCTTCGTGGGCGAAAACGTATGACCCCCATCTGAGCACTCGTCATGTCCTGCCGGACGTGAACATGCTGCTTGCTTCCAGAACATTCGGCGGACAGAAATGGATCCAAACATCTGACAACTGCAAACTATGGCGGACAGAAATGGTTCCAAACATCTGACAACTGCCAACTATGGCGGACAGAAATGGTTCCAAACATCTGACAATTGCAAACTATGGCGGACAGAAATTGTTCGAAACATCTGACAATTGCAAACTATGGCGGACAGAAATTGTTCCAAACATCTGGCAATTGCAAAGTATGGCGGACAAAAATGGTTCCAAACATCTGACAATTGCAAACTATCGCGGACAGAAATGGTTCCAAACATCTGACCTTTGCAAACTATGCATATAAAAATTCAAGTCTTCTGAGATGTTACGCTGTTTCGTTTCGATTAAAGTCTTCTGAGGTGTTAGTCTGTTTTGTTTCATAAGTAGTTCCTGACGTTTCGAAGAATCACTGTAGTGCCTTCGGAACGTCACGAATTACTTACCCGACTACACAGTTAAACATCCCAGAAAGCTCAGACATTCAGCAACAAGGTTGTGACATCATCAGACCTCGCACTGTACACGTCAACCTACCACATCTGAGGTTAATATACAGAATGGTGCAAAAGCCACTTGATACTCGATGTTTAACATGTGTCCTCTAGTATCAGGTGGCTTTTGCGCCACTGTGTATATTTCAGGAAAACATCTGATGCTGCTGCAAACGGTGTACAAAACTTACACTGTGGTCTTCCGGGCTATGGCACCATATTGTCCAGTATATTGTTACCAAATTTCGGAGGAAATGCTACCTGCATCTTCAGATTGAGCCTCAGGCAATATACAGGCAGCACAGTATCATGGCCCAGAAGAGTACTCTACCTGAACGTGTTCGATCTGTTGCTATAAGACGTTCTGATAATAAGTTACATGACATGACGCTAAGTCCTTGAAGTTGCTGTTGACTGCCTGAGATAAGCAAGTGTGCCAAATTACGATCAGCAGTTCAATGAGCTGTAGGAGGCAGCGGGAGATGTCTGCCCCACTTGCAAAGCCTTGATAAGTGTGTTATCGGATTTCCGTGCGTTCCGTCCGACTTTCTACACGTCTTCCGGTGTCAAGTTTGGAGGATTCTGCCTTGTTAACCAGCCACCAGAAGATTCCATCCGGTCACTAAATGTGCGCGGGAAATATGTCTTATTGAGATCCAGTTCCTCACATGACACTTTCAAACATGAGAGACTTTCCACTCACCAAATCCTGTCCCGTTTCCCTGAACGTACGTGCTAGCTAGTAGACGATGTTAACGGAGAGGAAAATCAAAATTTAATTTCATTGTACAGAGTCTTTATTTTATCTAACAAACACCGTCTGCCATTTCCTGTCGGTTCGCTTGTAGCCCACTCATCCGACCGCCCACACGCGCGGTGCAATGGCGACAGGAAGTGACAAACGATATTTTTGTCAGGCAAAATAAGCTGTATAAGTATGCAAACAGCACATCCAATTTCAAGGCTGATAAATAACTGATATGTTGAAGAACGTTGTTCTCCGAGATATGAGGCCATGCTGCCCGCATCTTCAGGGTCTTCTACATTGAGGATGGAAGCAGCATATCCGTCTGACACGCTAGTATCTGCCTACCGAACTATATGGCCTCGCGTTCTATAAGACGGCAATCACGATAATCATACGATTAACCGAACAAACCTGTAGAACAAATACACGAACCATGCCCCCCCCCACCCCCCGGGTCTAGAAACCCCTCTATTGGTTTACATTGCATATTTCATTTCCCGGCACAGGTATAAGATTTTTTACCTTCTCCAAAACTTCCCGACCTGCTCTGGGGCTCACCCAGCCTCTTATTCAATGGGTAACCGGGACTCTTTCCCTAGGGGGTAAAGCGACCGCGGCATGAAGTTGACCGCCCACCTCCATCTAGTTCCGAGGTTAAGAATAAATGGAGCTATACGTATACTCTCCCTACACGCCTTTATGACGTGCACAGGGACTTCAACTTTCATACGCTTCAAATCATAGACCTACAGCTACGTATGCGCCCTTCTATATACGTTACAGCTCCGTCTCATGTGGAACTAAAGACTTAGGAAATCACCCACCAAGTCTATAAAAAATGTAGAAACGCCTGCCACTCCTCTGTGGATGTGGATTGCCTGTCTTGTAATTTTCTCCTTCCATCTACGCTTACGTCTCGCAAGGGGTCTCTTCCCTTCGAGAATTTTCCGTGTTTTGTGTTACCAGCTATCGTGTGACAACTCTTTTCACATCAAGATCATCTTTACGCGATTTCAAGAAGAATTCTTCTTGGACTGCTTGACTCTTGAAGATGGGATCGATAGGTTGTTCCGAAACGTCGGTAAAAAAACTACCATTATATGCTGTGTAAAATCCCAGAAGAGCGCAGATCTCAAGATCATCTTTAAATCTGTGGCCATCAAGATTTTGCTTCAGTGCTGGAAACAGCTGATAATGACTGGTGGACGAATTCCGTGACAACCACCACCGGTGCAGGCTCTGTTCCAACGAAATTATACGCACTGTAACCTTATTTTCTGACCGACCCGCGTATATGGTGAACTAAAGTAGTCTGTATTAGTGGATTTCAATGTTTAGCTTCAGGAAAGGTATATCATTCAGTATGAAGCATCTGCCGCGTATCTATGCGATGAAATTCAATTACGCCATATGTAAATTAGTGAAACGTTGACAAAAATATGTCGCCCATAAAACTGTCACCACTACAGGATGGAGAAACAAGAGTGTCGTGTAAGAGAGGATGATGCAGCGGCTCTGAGACCAATATATGCTAGGTTAGGTGCACAAACTGACACCATAAATTCATTAATCAAAGATGCAGAATAAATCCTGTCAAAATACAATATATTTAGTTTCCAGATCAGCTACATGTTTCGACCAAACATGGTCATCATAAGGCTGGCTGCAGGAATGAAAATAACAAATATATACACAGTTGTATTGGGGCTGAGACCTCAATGCCTTACATGTGTTATTATATAATATAGATATATAATAAAGAGGGGCAGCTTAGGAGTAAAAATGGCAAAGTCGCAAATGTATACGTTTTTAAAAAGTTTTAAAAGACTGGAATAAAGAAAATATAGTAATAGGTTAAAAAATGTTAAAATAGAGAGATTGTAGGCACTTCTTGGGATACAGCCTGTGAATGTTTATAGTGGTCACCTGTTTGTTTATTCTGCACCTTTGATTATCTAGGAACATGACGGGGATGAATTGACTAGAAATCATAAATTCATTACTGTAAGGTAACAACAGACCATAAACCACTTTCAAAAGTTATATACACAGAAAATAAAATCAAAGTACATGATAATGAACATATACATATGGAAGTAAATGCCTATTTCAGAGTGGTGTAGATTAAATATAAAATGGCTTTTTTTTAACAAAAGAACTGAAGTATAAAATCAGGTGCAAATGTGCCAGGACATCTCAGCCCATCATGATACTGGTACAACACTTCATAACCACAGTTCGATCCCCTTCACCTCGCTGAAACATGCTCTGGGGAACCAATGGATACGCGGGATTTTTTGCTCGGTAATAAAGCGGCCAGAGCGTGAAGCTTACCACCACACACAGCCTTACTTCTTACTCCCCCACGTGTATAAATTCATTTACTTGATTATTTGTTGTTCATTTAACGTCGCTCTATAACTTAGTCTCTTTAGCCTCAAATGGCAGGATGATTATAAATGAACTGAAAGACAGGGCAACAAGACCTCGTGTACAGTCGACACTAATGTTAAGTTATGGTCGCATTATTTATACTGCGTTAGTAGATTCTTATTGAACGTTCAACGTGATAATTAAACTGATAAAATTTGTTCCGACTTTACTACTCTAACTTTCAAGCGAAGACAAAAGTTTGACACTGATGAATCACGCTGCTGCAGTAAATAGTTGAGCACAACAGCTGATATAAAGCCTTTATCAGTGTCGTATTCGAGATGAAACACGTGATTTCCATAAAGAGTGGATGGAACAGAATGTCCTGTTAATAATGCCAGTTCACTGACTGTAATACAATGAAGCCACCTAAACTAACTCACTCATCTGCCCATTAAAATGACAATTTACATCACAGCAACATTAATCTAATTCTTTCTTTCTTAAAAATTCAACATTTACCGCTACGGGCTGTCAGAGCAATGAATTCTTCAGTCTGATGTCTAAATACTTATCAGTGACTCATCAGATACAATCACTGGCAATCAGGAATAACCCCGTAAACAATGTCTTCCTTCTGAAGCCGACAGTTGCTGAGTTAGATATTTTCAGCGTTTATCAGGACCAAAACTGCTTTAACGTGTTCACAAGAGCTCGCCATTAGAACTTATCCTATGCCAGATGAACGAAGCCCACACACACACCTTCTTTATTTATTATAATTTTAATATTATCTCCAACTCTGTTAAATCAAATAATAGGATTAAAATTACATACACATTTCTCAGCTCTGTGATGGGTACTACATGTCCCGTCCAACTCATCCTTCTTGATTTTAGCACACTAGCAATATTCACTGACAAGCTAAAATTAATAACCTACTCAGCATCTGATTTTCTCCATCCCAGTTATTTCCGCCCCTTAGTCTGAAATATTCTTATCGGCTCCCTGTTCTCAACCACCCTCAACCTACGTTCGTTCCTACGGATGAGAAACCAAATCCCAGCCAATAACTCGACAAATTATTGAACCAAAGGTTTTTAAATACATATTTCAACAAGACAGGCAATGTACATATAAAGGTAATATTGGGCACGCGCGTTCGCGTAACCATTGTTGCCGTGGAAAAGCAATAAGTATTACATATTCTCAGTGTGTGTCTGTAGCCTTAGTTATCTAGCATGCAATGCGCATGCGCCGTATTATATTGTCATCTGCGGCCTGTCTGGCTCTACCATATTTTTCCACATTATCTCATAAACGGCACGACTTTCGGGAAAAATTATTGAACATAAAATGTGTGTTTTGATTTTCTCTACAACTTGTGTCTGAAACATCTCTCATCCTAAGAAGAATTCAGAGAGATATCATAAATGCACTTAGAACTCCATACAAAGTACCCGTTATTCTTGTCAGATTTTAATAAAACTTTAATTTTCTCGGTAGATTTTCGAAAAATACTCAATATCGAATTTCATGACTATCCGTCCAGGGGGAGCCGAGTTGTTCCATGCGGGCGGGCAGCTGGACGAAGAGACAAACATGACGAAGCTAACAGCCGCTTTTCGCAATTTTGCGAACGCGCCTAAAAACTGTTCCCATATGTCAAACAAGCTGGTTCATACGGTAACACTTCTGAATTTTATTCAGGAAGTGAACGGTTTAAATCCTTGCCAGGTCACCGGCTGTCCTAATGAACACCTTACGTCGTTTTCCTGGGTTATTCAATGAAAATGCCGGGTTTAATGCATAAATTAGGCCAGGGCCGCTTCCTTACATATCCTTCACAGTTCCATTAAATCATTCCACCATTCAACAATACACAAGGCCGTGCCATGGCTCAGGCGTACTTGCCGGAACTCGTCCAGTTGGCAGGCCGGTCCATGTGGGACTTCTGCAGCGCAAGAAGTGGCACTAGGACATGTTTCTCTCCGAGCACTGCGATTTTCTCCGGTATCATTCCACCTATGCTCCATACTCATTCATCTTTCTCTGAGGCTATATATTTTGGCGACTGACAGCGTCGTTAAACAACACACACGTCACTTCACACGTCACAGGTTAGGCTAAGCTCCTGACAGCGTCATTAAATAAACCACAGTTGCACTCATTTCCGTTTTTTACACATCGAACATTTGACTCTTGCGTGACTTCAGGCTTGCGACGCGGTGTTAAAAAGAGACCTTCGCTCTTCTGGGATGTTACGTAGCGTAGGTTGGCAGTTACCGACGTTTTGGGACAACCTATAAGTCCCACCTTCATGGGTCAAGCATTCCAAGAACCAGTCTTCTTGGACTGCTTGACCCTGAAGATGGGACTGACAGGTTGCCCCGAAACGTCGGTTAATAACCAATCTACGCTGCGTAACATCTAAGGGGAGCGAAGATCTCATTCTGACACTTGCTAGCTGTCAGTATGACCTGTACAAGTGTGATGCACAGTTCTGGAAGTGGGGAAGTCCCGTCCACAAAACACTTCAAGTGACATACGTGACCTCTGTCACATGGCCATGGGGGTCACTACCAACACTTACTGTACCCGCAAGTACTGTATATTCCCTGTGACTTTCACTGTAACCTATATCCTACTTCCGACAGGTGCACATGAACTTACCGCACATTCTGTACTATTTCAGTTTTTAATGCTGACAAACTTAGTGAATTAAATCACAAGTATTGTAATTTAACATGTGCAGCGCACAACGCACATTTCCATATATATTCTGGAATCGGAAAACATGTCATTCATGACACTTACCGTAGCGTAATCCTCTCCAACCCGAAAAACGGCCGGTATATTTCGGTACGAACCTTCCTCTGTCTGGTACATTAGTGTCACTACCACCACTAGCACCACCACTAACACGATTACCACAGTTTCTCACTACACAGTTATACTTTCTGGTATATGGAGCACAAATTGTGATAGTTGGGATACACGTAGCAGGGTGATACGTAAAACCTATACTGCCAGTTTGACGTGTACCCTCCTGTCTTGCAGCGCATACACACAGCACCACGAGGTATGCGACTCTACTCTCCCAGCATCGCGCCATCTCTGGCTAGATCTTCACCATCCCTACTACCCACTGCTCCTTTACGCAGCAACACGAAGTGCGTGACCCACAAGCCGCTTCACACACACACATACACGAGTGTTATCAACGCGCTTACTTAAAAAATAAATAAAAATATCTAGTAATTAAAAAGCTTTTAAAAGCCATGCTAGCACGCTACGTTAAATGCCACACAGGTGCCGACAGCCGGCAGACAGTTGAATCCTTTGAAGGTTGCTGTTGATCTAAATAACATTGAAAGAAGTCAGTTCACACCTCACAGAAAACACCATGACTTCATTAGAAAAAATAACTGCTGAACGCTGCTTAAGGAAATACAGTCGAACCCGGTTATAACGACATCGGTTTATGGGACACCTCGTCTATAACGTCAGATACTCTATGGTACCAATTAATTCCTCACTATTAACCATAACAGTATACTATTCGGTTATACTAACAATCGCTTATAACGATACAAAATATTCAGTTCCTTTCATGACGTTATAACCGTGTGTGACTGTAATTGCTATTTGGTCTGAATGTGGACTAAAACACACAAACACAGTGTGTGGGTAAAATGTAATGTTTTTAACCGTTAAAAGCAGGTGGTCCATGTGCCGGTCATGAGGTAAGTTTATCACCCATATAGCATGGGTTCTTTATTTTCCACTATAATAAGAACAATTCATATTTAAATGCACTGCTATCTCACTAATTTTCTCCGTAGTCCCCCGCCGCAGTTCTGCCATTCATCACAGCGTGGGACGAGCTTTTCTCCCCTGTTGCTGTCAACAGACTATGTCCTGTGTTATTAGCTATTGTGTCAGAACAGTCTCCACATCGCAATATTTTTTAAATCAGTAGCAATCATGATTTTGCTACAGCGCTGGAAGCAGATGATAATCACTCGGTGACGAATTCCCCTGATGTATTCAAAATCTTTGTGCGAAACACTTATCTTTTAATCGACCCTTGTGTTTTCAAGGGTTAACCCTTAAAGCCTGGTGTTCACTCTACGCACCACCAGGTATAACGCTCAAAAAGTCTACGTTCTGCCCACAGAATGCATTCAAGTGTTTATCGTCACATTCTGTGTTAAACGTTCTTTTCCACAGGGCAGACTCCTTCTTGAGAAGATAACAGTTCCTCAGATAATCAAGAAATTACCCGCATTTTATGGAACCCGAAAAGTTCAATACCGAGTTCACAACAGCCCATCAACTGTCCCTGTCCTCAGCCAGACCAATAAACTTAACGTCCTATTTCTTTGAAGATCCATTTTAATATTATCCTATCTACGCCTAGGTATCCCAAGTGCTCTCTTTAGCTCAGGATTCTCCACCAACCCCTGTACAACTGTCACAATTTGTTTCGAAAATTTAACCAAAGCAGAATTTGTATTTCAGTAAATTCCTTCACGAAATAACAATAGTAATTCTACTACTACTACTACTACTACTACTACTACTACTACTACTAGACCTGCAGAAGAAATGTATGAAACAGGACAGTAGGCTTTATGAGTGCTACTCAGATGGCATTGTTTCAAGTCTGGACAACCCTGCACCATCTAGTTTTGTGGCATACGTTGAAACTCTAATGCTGGTGGCGACTTGTATGTTGAGTCGTAAAGAACGAGAACCCAGCAGGTGGTCTGTTTTGAATTTACCTTGTTAGATTTTAATATGAATAAAATAAAATACAGATGAAAGAATATATAGAGTTTTCGGACTTGCTCCGCCCTACAACGCACACACGAGGATATGCCACAGACGTTTTCTTCACATTCACAGGACAGGACGCTGATTGCGTGATGGTAAGTAACATGGGGGTTGAAGATGATGGCTTAGCACGGAACGGTTCCAGCAAGGTGTGTAAAAACGCGCTTACCATGACAGTCGGTCATAAAATAAGCTTACAATACACACATTTTGGTTTCTTTATTTTCTGCTCTAAGTAAGAACAGTTAGATTTAAGTACACCGCTGTCGCACTGCATTTCCACGTAGTCCCCACCAAAAGTGAGGCATTTATCGCACAATGAGACGAGCTTTCCTATTCCCTGTTGATATCGGTCTGTGCCCTTTCTTATCAGTCATCGTGTCGCAACTGTCTCCACCTCGCGATCGTCTTTAAATTTGTGGCCATCAAGATCTTGACTCAGCACTGGGAGCAGATCATAATCGTGCGGCGAAAAATTCCTCTGATATAATCACAATCAGTTTCGGTTCTTCAGTTACAAAATTGCACACCATGTAAACCTATATTCTGACACCCTCGCACTCTGATGTTTTCTCATTTCGACTAATTTTTCGGTGCACAATTCACGTTCCGTCCGTTACGTTCGGTATACGGGAAACTAACAACGATAACAGATGCGTGTAAATACCGAAGTTTTTTGTGTTTTGAGAAAGTAGAATTCGCAAAAGTTGCTTATTTCGCTGTCACATGCTCTTAAATATTCGGAGCCACATAAATTTTTTACCCACTTTGTTCTTTTACGTAGGTAAACAATTGGTGTTTATTGCAAGAGTCTCACGGGATACATAAATACACTGTGTGGGCAAAATGCACAGTCTTTAATGTTAAACCTGGCGGCACGTACATGACTACCAAACTTTAAAAGCATTTCACTTTTACAAAAAAAAAATTCTTAATTATTATACAGAATGTTGGACCGGTTCCATGTCCTTGGTCCGCGTTAGACACGGTTGTCTGTCAACACCCCGTCACCAGGAAGCCAGCGCTGTATGGCAGTGACAGCTCGCAATCCATCAAGTTACAGTAACTACAAAAACCCCTTTCGTGCTGTCATTTTGATTATGTCTTTCCGTACCCCCACGCACGCACCTCCCCACCTTTCCAAATCGCATTTTATTGGTTTAGATTAACGGCACGTTTCATTACTCATGCAAGAATAACTTCGACACTAATACTCTTAGACTGGTACTGGTACCGGTTGTGACGTCTTGAGAAACGCCACGCCACGCCACACCAACCATTTTACGCAATTAAGCCCTGGTGAATGAACGAAATCATGTGACAAAGTGAGCGAAGCATGTAGAACTGTAACCTAAAGGGAAGGGCTCACTTTGGAGTCTAAAACATAAGTGGAAGAATAATATAAAAATCCACCTATATCCCTTCATCACAAGAAATATTTCTAAAACCAATCTTAATATTATCCCCTATCTCACCCTCTTGTTACCTTTGTACAATCTTTCTCCAGCAGACTTCGTCCTCTTTTTAAATGGAAAGTTGATTTAAAAGGAAGTAGATTTAAATCACCCGAGATGAAATAAAAGAAAAACACAAGAGTAGCTAACCCAAATTTCTCCAAAACCACACAAGAAATTCTGGGGAAAAATGGAAAAGTACACAGTCCGACAATTATATAATGAGACTGAGGTTATGGAATAAAACTGGAACAAAATACTTGAGTACTATCTGTATTTTATTCAAAGTACATCCCTTCTGCATCGATACAGCGAGTGGCACGATCTAGCAAAGACTGGAACGACCTCTGCACGTCTTCTTGTGGTATGGCCCGAAGACTCGATGTCACAGCTCCTTGGATGTCTTGAACATCTTCAAAGAGGCGCCCTTTCAATGGTAACTTCAGTTGTTGTAAGTTCAGTAGTTGGAATCGTATTAATGCAAAACATAGGGTTTTTAGAAGGACATAATATTTAATGAAACTTACGTGGTACGTATTGTGTTCGTTTGATCAGTCCAAAAACTTTTTGAACAGACCTCTTATTATTTGGATCTAAATATTACCCTTAATACCTTGTCCAAACACTTTCAGTCTATGTTCTTCATTTAAGGCGAAAGTCCGAGCTTCACATCACAGAAAACTTCCAATAAAGTGTTTTTTTAATATTTAGGTTTTTTTTGCATAGGAGAGAGGTTGACTGTTTCTGAAATAACTGGCAGCAACAATTCCAGAAATTTATTGAGATTTCTAATCCTTCGTGACTATAAATCTGAACAATTAATGTCGTTTACGTATATTTAACCTTTTAAAGCTTGCTGGTTACTTGATGCACCAACAGGTTTAAAATTAAAAAATTGTACATTCTGCCCACACTGTATTTATGTCTTTTGTATTTACCTCAGAACAAAATACGACTTTTGCGCTATATTACATAGACTGGTTGGCTTTTATAACCGAGATAAAAAGTGTTTACTGTGCGGTACGAACTGGGTCCTTAAATGAAAAAGTTTAGCTTAATCTTTAAACTGGCTATGAATTTTTGTTACCTAGGTTTATATATGTGTTACGAATTTGTCCCACATTCTGGTGATGAGACAAACATATAGCACCAACAAAAGCCGATATGCTCATTAAAACGTCTGCATTAAGATCGGAAAAAATCTGAAGCCGGACACACGACTTCGATAACTGCTTGCCCATAATTCGAATTACCTAACTGCTGCACGCCACTGTCAACAATGTGCACGGACAGCTGTCTGACGACCCGTTCCCGTCATGATACATCAATCTTCCTGTACCAAAGTTCACGTGGCGTAAAGTTCCCGGGAGAAGTGTCTCTGTGATTATCATCTGTCATCAAAATACGCAGCACAGTGGCAGTCAATCATCGGGTAACATTTGGTGGTGGTGGGAATAACTTATCCGATCTACAATCCCCTGTCGCAAGCAGAACAAAGATTGAGGGTAACAGATATGGCTGATATCTTAGACATCGTCCATCGTCTCACGTCACAAAAAAAAAAATGTCTTCAGGTGGAAAGGAGAGATGGAGGACCTACTCTGATAGCCTCTTTAGAAAGAGTTGGTCCCTATTTCTAGACCTTTAAAGTATTTGGAACGAGTGCGGATTATAAATCATAAAGAGTAATTACAAGAGGGGGTAAGCGGTGGCGCAGTTAAGGCACTGCGCTACAAGCCGGAAGGTGGCGGGTTCGATTCCCGATGAGGCCATTGAGATTTTCCATTGACTTAATCCTTCCGGCCGCACTATGGCCCTGGGGTCGACTCAGCCTCTAAGAGAAATGAGTACCAGGAATATCTCCTGGGGGTAAAGGCGGCCGGTGCGTAGGGCTGACAACCGTGCCACCTTCATGTGCCGATTGTCAATAAATCCTGGGAGCCTCAATCTCCTGGAGCCCTCAGGTCCTGTACAGGGATAACTTTATTACAATAAGAGGACAGCATAATATAGATGTAAATTGGTCGAGTGTGCCGATAAGAGCAATACTATGGAAATTAAGCAGAGATTTTGGAAGGTAGAAAAGAATTCTAACACAATTTTCATGAAGTGAATAAGTTAATGAACATAAATATTATTTTATATATCCTATTCGTACTGACATATGTACGACGTTTATCCCATCGGACGCCGGTGGCCAAGTAGCTAAAATTCCTGCTTCATACTTGGGAGGCCCGGGTTTAAATTTGGGCCAAATTACTGGGTGTTCTGACTCAGGTTTTTCGTAGTTTCCCACAGTCCATCCAGGCAAATAATGAGCTAGTATCTCAAATTAAGGCCGATCCCAGCTGCCGCGCGGTCTAAAGCATGGGTCTGCGGCCGTTTGCTTGCTGGGATTGTGGGTTCGAATCCGGCCGGGGCATGGATGTCTGTCTTGTGAGTGTTGTGTGTTGTCAGGTAGAGGTCTCTGCGTCAGGCTGATCACTCCTCCAGAGGAGTCCTACCGAGTGTGGTGTGTCTCAGTGTGATCCTGAAACCCCAATAATGAGGAGGCCTTGCCCATTAAAGGCTGTTGCGCCATGGGAAAAAATCTCAAATTAGGAAACGGTCACTTCCCTAAACATTCTTTCCAATTAATTATTCACTAATAATCCTACGAACCGAAGGTATTTAACCTCAGCTACTGAAAGCATAAACATGTAAGTTAATGTAAATGAAATGGCTATTAAAGAATAATTAAGGGGCGTGCACCCACATTCCTCCGAAATTCGTACTTCATACTAAACAAACAAATATTATAATAAGATTTAAAGCGCCGTTAAATAAACCATAAAGAATGAAGTAAAACCAACATCGCGCTGTTATACTTGCAGGCATATCCTATGGACCAGACACAGTTAAGACAGGAAGAGTTACGAGCTGTTCTTATTGTAAGATACGAAACTCGTCAAAATTGTCACGAGTGCCCTGAAAGGCAAACTATAAGGGCCAATAACAGCAGTGCCTTTACCCTGCGGCTAGTAAGACGGGCTAATACAGGTTCCTGTTGAACTTGCCCTGAGCTTCATAACAGAGCACTGAACCCGCAAGAAAAACTCATCTTGCGCTCTCCCCCCCCCCCCCCCCCCCCCCCCCCCGGCGTCACTATATACGCTGTGTTACGGTCTTCTGTGGTTCAGAAGCAGAGTGGCATATGAATCGCTCTACAGTTACAACATTGTGGATAATTGCCATATAAACAAGTGATGATGGACCATTATAGAGCTTACAAACAAGAAGGTAACGCGAGTAATCTGGTGATGAGAAAGTTGTCTGTCCGGCTGTCCGAGCGGGCTACTTGAGATCTAGACAACACACTGAGAAGAATACCTGCCCACACAGCTCTGTGTGTGTGTGTGTGTGTGTGTATAGTCGCGTGTTTAAAAACAAAGAAAGATTCAGGAAAATTCATGGCAATGCCTTCTTACGTTGAAGGTTATTGCATGTGATGGCGTGTAGTCTGCTTCTCATCAAATATTATTTGGGGGATCAAATCCAGAAGAATGAGATGGGCGGGACATGTGGCACGTATGGGAGACAGGAGAAGTGCATACAGGGTTTTGGTGGGGATACCTGAGGGAAAGAGACCACTTTGAAGACCTTGGCGTAGATGGATGAATAATATTATAAAGGATCTTCAAGAAGTAGGATGGGGAGCTATGGACCGGATTGATCTGGCTCAGGATAGGGACAGGTGACGGGCGCTTGTGAATGCTGTACTGAACCTCCGCGTTCCATAAAATGCGGGTAATTTCTTGACTAGCTGAGGGCCTGTTAGCTTCTCAGGAAGGACTCTGCTCCATGGAGTTAGATTGTTTGATGTTGTGTAGTGTAGTAATAATGTCTTCCGGCGTGTGAGAGAAACCTGCTGCCTGCACCGTAAGGATACGAAAAACGTCAGTAATTATCTACCAAATTACACGGCGTCACAACTCAGAAGACAGTAATATTATCACTGCCGTAAGAACTCCAAACATTACAGTGATTAGTTTGTTTACTGGTTATTTAACGAAACATTCTCAACTGCACAGGTTACATACTTTGAATGGTTGGATTAAAATAATAATAATAAATTATATACTATATATATACTATATAAACTATATACTATATGTGTACACTATATACACAACGTATTCATACGCTACTCCCTCGACATACTGCCACCAACAATCGCAATCGAGTCTAATCGATAATTTATTCTAATGGAGTGCCGGCGATTATAATCGGAAAGTACCAATACTATCGACAACAATCTACCCCGTGCGTGACTCACTCTGTCACACACAACAAGCTAATTGGCAGCTACATACGACGCGTTATCCTGTGTAAGAAGACGGTGACCTATTGGAAAGTACCTGGAGGGACCAAAGATATGAAAAATGGTGCAGTAGATAGACGACCCCCGGACTGACATTCGAAATCAGATCCTTCCAAACATGAATTATCTCCTTAAAACCCAGTGATTTACTTTATGTACCACCAGGTTTAACATTTATAAAGTTTACTTTCCGTCCACAGAGCGCATGTATGTGTTTTGCACGAATCTCAGAACAAACAGCAATTATTTCCACACACAGGACCATCCAACTGGTTTTTGTAAGCAAGACGCGGTGTGTTCACTGCACGGTACGAACTTTGAAGGTAATTTAAATTAATTTTCGCCTTCAAAGGGCTAGACTCGGGTCCAAGTGACGTCATGATTGGCATCCCCGTCGGATATCAACTCAGTGACTCTAACAACGTAACTTGAAAACTGCCCACAACAGCTTTAGCTTCATCAGTCATAACTGCAAGCAACTACATTTTTAATTGGACTGTATTAATCTGCACAGTTGATATATCTAAACAAACAATCCCTCAAGTTACGAGAGTCCGGTGACACACGTAGACTCTGCTGAGACTTGTCAACTGTCACAGATTCATCAACCATTTGCATTTATTTAACTGTTTGTTACGTCACAACATGCGAATTCCGCTGTGGGCGTAATGCAAGGTTTTGCACATCTTGCATAACACAATCCTTGATCTCCGGTTTACATGACTAATGAAAAACATGCTGCGCCTTGCTTGAGCCTTACAGCGCTCTCGCTGGCCAGGAAGTCCAAACTAGAGCGCCCAAGTCGCGTGAAGGAACGCATTGTTTTCAGACTGGAAAAACAGACGAATGAGAACGAAGCTTCTTCATTCATTTCATTTGTCGTTTAGTATAAATCAAACGTCCATATACATTGACACTGTTTATTATCAGCTTCTAAAAGACAACAGTGTTTGAGTAACAATGAAAACGTTTTTACATTGTTTATTCCGTGCCTTGTGACAAAGAATAGTATCTGAACAAACTCCAACTAACTAACTAGCTAACTAACTCCATGGAGCACAGTCCTTTTTGAGAAGCTAAAGGGTCGTCAGCTAGTCAAGAAATTCCCCGCGTTTTATGGAACCCGAAGGTTCACTACCGCATTCACAAGAGCCCGCCACCTGTCCCTATCCTGAGCCATATCAATCCAGTCCACGCCCTCCCATCCCACTTCTTGAAGATCCATTTTAATATTATCCAACCAAAACCTGTAATAGTCCGCACTGTTGATACCACAACGTATGTACGCTTATTGTGATATATATTATTGCTGTTCAGTTTTATAGAAACTTTGGTGTCAACTCCCTGAGGATGGCGTGATAATGGCGCCGAAACATGTAGCAGCTATGTAAAAGATAGTACGAGTAAAATATAGAATAGTGCATTTATTGGTGTTACTTTTTTACTTTTGTAATGAAAACGGGTAGTAATTCAGTTTAAACAAAATACATTCGAACTCGGTTATAACACCATGCGTTTATGCGATACCTCGTATATAACGTCAAATATTCTGTGGTGCCAATTTTTCCTTCAGTGTTACCATAATATCCCACTCCTCGGTTGGAATGATACTCATTTATAACACAAATAAGCCAGTCCTTTTCTGACGTTTTAAACGAGTTCGACTCTAATTACAACACTTTTACACATAACCCACGCAAGGATTTGGTTGGAAAACCTGGCGGAAAGCGGCCGCTTGGAAGACCTAAGGTAGGTGGGCGGATAGTATTAAAACTCATCTTAAAGAAATCAGTTGGAAGGGCGTGAACTGGTTACATCTGGTTCACAGGGTACGGACCAGCAGAAAGCTCTTGTGAATACGGTAATGAAATTCCCGCTTTGCACGAAATGCGGCGAAATTCTTGGCTGGCTGATGGCCTAATAACTTCTCAAGGACTCCACTCCATGTAGAAAGTTACAACGAAAAACACTTATGGCTGATGAAGCTTGAATTAGCAGACAGCAAGGTGCAACAGCATTTGGTATATGATTTTTAACAAATTAGTACTTAAATAATTAAAACGTATTGCTTCTATTACTAACGTCAAGAATTATACAGTCCTTCTTGAGAAGGAACAGCCACTTTGCTGATACAGAAACTCTTATGGAAGCTTTAGTTTCATTATTGTGCCAGATGAGGTTCTAACAGATAGGTTGATGATGTACGTCTGTGTCGCCTGTTAAGTAATCACCGACCGCTAAATAATCTTGGTGCCTTCGAAACGTCGGTAGCTATTTATCAGTCGACAAGGCGTAACATCCCCAAAAGACTTGAACCTTTCATTACAGTGCTCTAACAGCCTGCCACTACACTCTGTTCCGTGTCAGTTGAATGCAGAATTCATCCTCACGCCATGGTTCGTTTACAATCCACTTTAGATTCATGATAAATGTCACTAGTTGTAACTTCTCCAAGCTTCTTCCAACTAAACTTTCGCACGCTTTTATGCTTTGGATGTGATACATGAAAATAATATTGTCAGGTGGTAAAATAAAGAGTCAGTATGTTTGACAAAATCAGTGGTTCAAACTTGTAAAGTAAATACATTTGCATAATTACCCGTGCCTTAATTATCATAATGACCTTACACAACGTCAATAAAAAAAACATCATCACAGTGGAGTAACTGAAGTGGATAGTTTTTATAATTAAGCTGTGTAACCAACCGGTTCATTCATTTTTTTATTCTCCAAGAATGTGCACAGGAGTTAAACTTTGGAGACTCAATGGATGCGGTGGATGCAGAAGTGGCACAAGGTAAACAACAAGTCATAACGCATCCATATTGCCGCATTATCAACTTGCAGCGTTCTTAACAATGTATGGAGATAAATGAAAATAAACACAAGGCTCATGAAAACATTAGACGAAAGATAGTTTCAGAAAATGTCTCATATTTTTCCTGCATAAAACTACTAGCAGAAGACTCTTTTCACCAGCAAACTAGACTTAAATTTAAGGAAGAAACTAGTAAAGTACTACATTTGGAGCATAGCTTTGTATGGTGCTGAAATGTGGACACTGCGGAAAGCAGATCAGAAGTATCTGGAAAGTTTTGAAATGTGGTGCTGGAGAAGAATGGAGATGATCAGTTGGACCGATCGCGTGAGAAATTAAGAAGTATTACACATAGTCAAAGAGGAGGGGAATATCCTACATACAATAAAAAGAAGAAAGGCTAACTGGATTGGTCACATCTTGCGTAGAAACTACCTTCTACAACACGTGATTGAAGCAAAGTTAGAAGGAAGGATAGAAATGACAGGAAGCCGAGGAAGAAGGCGTAAGCAGCTACTGGATGATCTTAAGGAAAAGAGGAGATACTGGAAATTGAAAGATGAAGTACTAGATAGCACCCTGTGGAGAACTCGCTTTGGAAGAGGCTACGGACCTGTCGTAAGACAGACTACAGAATGAATGAATGAAAACTACTAGCACATCACTTTCCAGAGCACTAAGCTATCGAAATATGCCAGTATAAAATAACACTAATTCTCCGTTTGTTCTGTACGAATAAGAAGCATTGCCTCTTTAAAAGAGGAAATTAACTAACCCGTTAAAGACTGTAATTAACCTGAACTATATTTATACATTCAGTTCGTACCGCGCAGTAAACCCATTCCGTGCAGCTTATAAAGACCGATCAGTTAATACTTTAAAGGGAAATAAGTGCTGTTTATTCTCAGATACGTACAAAACCAATAAATACACTACGTGGGCAGCAGGCAGAATTTCTGAATGTTAAACCCGGTGGTAACCAAAGTAACCACTGGGCTTTGAAGGGTTAAAAGAACTCAGCCACACACATAATTATGCTCGTAGATATATTAACAAACACGATTCTGCAAACTACGTCCGAACACACAGACAATTAAATCATACTGTTTAGCATTCCAGTCTCCAAAAGCACAGTAACTGGGCTCCTGCTGCACGACAGAAAGCTAAACACATGCTTACGTATGTCACGGCTGCATAAATCAAGCATAGGTTATTCTCATGTTCTCAGCCCTGTGCGTTCCTTTGATGTGCAGTCAGGTTTCTACCTTGAAGCGACTCATTTTGTCGCACGGTTATGGGATGGTGCAATTTTCTCTACTGAAACAGTAAGCTTACTACTTGCCACATTACTTCAACAATCTGCCATCTGAGCTGCTGATGATGCAAAATTTTACCACATCAACTATTCACAGACGATGTGCTACTCTGCGCATGCGCGAGTCGTCGGCTTTTCCTTTCTCTTTGTTACAGGTCGTGACGTTACTCACAAACCCAGCTCTCTACCATGCAAACATGAAAACCACTTAAACTTGGTATGAATCACAAACCAGACGTATTTACAGACTGTGACGTCACTCACAACCACGAAAACCCGGTAACCACTGCTACATAGGTGTGACTCAAATACACGCAAGTTCCAAGTTGTGGCGTCACCCACAAAACACGGTCTCTAACCGTGTAAAGCCGGTGTGATCAACACGCAACAAGCTAACCGGTGTGTGATGTCACCACAAACCAAGCTCGTATAACCATGAACCATGTGACTCAATCACGCAACAAGCTAACCGGTGTTGTGATGTCACCCACAAACCAAGCTTCGTAGTAACCATGAAAACCAGTGTGACTCAATCACGCAACAAGCTAACCGGTGTTGTGATGTCACCCACAAACCAAGCTTCGTAGTAACCATGAAAACCCGTGTGACTCAATCACGCAACAATACGTGTGTGTCCCCAAACAGCTCGATAACCGAACCCGTGTACTCAATCACGCACTACGTTTTGATGTCACCCACAAACCAAGCTTCGTAGTAACCATGAAAACCAGTGTGACTCCATCACGCAACAAGCAAGCAAACCGGTGTTGTGATGTCACTCACAAACCAAGCTCTACAGTAACCATGGAAACGCGATAACCATGGGAAGCATTATTATAAGACCTTTGTTAACTTTCTGAGAAGACTCATGCTTTACTCCTCATCAAATATAGCCTCAATAGGCTGATCAAGTCAAGTAAGATGAGATGAGCGAGGTATGTGGCATACATTGGACAGAAGAGAAGACTGCATACATGCGGAGTTCTGGTGGGCGAGCCTGAAGGAAACAGATCACTTGGAGGAACGAGACTTAGATGGAAGACATTTAAATGGATTTTAAAGAAACAGGGTTGGACGGCGTGGAATGGATTCATGTGGCTGCGAATAGGCGACCTTGTGAACCAGGTGCTGGATCTTCTGACAGCAAATACACTGATCGGATAACCAAGAAGGACCTATGATTATCATTGTAGCTAGGTACAATAGATACAGAGTGTCCAAGCATGAAATGCAGTATGAAGCAAACAGAATGAAACAAAGAATACACAGACATCAGCATGTGATTCTTTCCACGTTTGTGAAGAATAGGCGACCCAGCTTCAAAAATCAGCTGATGGATGGGTAACGTTTGTCAGTAAATGTGAGGTGATGTAAATGGGCACTTCATACCTTACAGCTTAAATGGAGAAGACGCATCAATTAAAACTGAACTAACATATGGCGTTTAAAGTCCATGTTTCATGTGGGCTGTGCTACATCCGAAGAACCACTCCCCGTAGATTACTCTGTTATCTTTTTGGAGTTTAAAGACACATATGCTTAAAAAATTGTTCGTTAGAAATGGAGCAACTAAAGTTATGTATTTACTCACTCCCCAACTCACTGAAGTTTGCTGGAACGCCCCTAAATATGAGATGCTGTAAATTTCCATTCCTTAACATAAGTGCATGTTACAACCACGGTCTAGAACACGACCGGGTATGTAGGAGTTTGTTTTTCCTGCCATCCTTTCACGTTCAAGTCTTGTTTAAAGATAAGTTATAACACAGGCTTTGTGCTGCTTCCCTGGTGTCAAATTATAACAGCTTGTAAAGTAACTGAAGAAAATTTTACACGAAGGATCCCTACGGAGCAGATCCCTTGCTATTCGATTTACTTTATTATAATTAAGCCCATGGTGCAGAGTTATTCTTGAAAACTAACAGTTACACATTTGGTGGAAAAATTCACCGTTGTTTATGAAACCAAAGGTTCCTTACTGTGTCCACAAAAGCCTGCCACGGCTCCCAATGCTGAGCCCGACAAATCCAGTTTACACTATACTCACTACACTAGTTCTTTAAAACACACATTAATACTGCAGTATCCTCATCATCGATTAGGTTTTCCAAAAGTCACTTATCTGCAGGTTTTCCCATCAAAATTCTATAGGCATTTCTCTTCGCTCCCATGCGTGTCACATGCCAATTCCATGTCACTTTCCTTGATTTAGCCGTCCTCATGATTTTTGGCGGAAACCGGGATAGCGTAGTCAGTATAGCGATTCGCTAAAAGATGGACCGTCCGGGGTTCGAATTCCGGCAGGGGCAAGATGTTTTCAGTTCCCTGCTGACTAGGACAGAGACTAATTCTCGAAAGGTTCGTTTACTCGCCATTCAACTACCTGACCCGGCTGCTGGACCGAGAAAGTTTTACTGAAGAGATTTTCTCTTCTCCAAAACCGTTAAGACCGGCTCTGGGGCCCACCCATCCTCCTATTCAACAAGCACCGAGCTTCTTTCATGGGGATAAAGCGGCCGAGGCGTGAAGTTGACCACTCACCTATACCTAGTACCGAGGTTAAGAATGAGTGGAACAATAAGTCTACTCCCCATGTATGCGTTCAGGGCGTCGACGGGAACAACTTTACCTTTACCTTTACCTTTAATGGTGTTCGGCGATGGGTGAAAATGTATTTATTTGTTTATTTATTTATGGTGGGCCGGGATAGCTCAGTCGGTATAGCGACTCGCTACGGGTTGGACGGTCCGGGGGTCGAATCTGCCGATCCCAGTGGCCGTGCGGTCTAAGGCGTGGGTCTACGGCCGCTCGCTTACTAGGATTGTGGGTTCGAATCCCACCGGGGGCATAGATGTCTGTCTCTTGTGAGTGTTGTGTGTTGTCAGGTAGAGGTCTCTGCGACGGGCTGGTCCCTCGTCCAGAGGAGTCCTACCGAGTGTGCTGTGTCTAAAGTGTGTGATCGTGAAGCCTCGAAAAATGAGGCGGCCTAGGCCCCCAAGGGGCTGTCGAGCCATAGTAAAAAAAAAACATCTACTGAACAGTGTTAATGTAAAAGGCAGTAACTGAGATTACCAAACGGCGGTCAGTGTCAGACATTAATATAAAAAAAAAATCCGGGTGGGGGCGAGATTTTTCGCACCCGTCCAGACCGGCCATGGGGCCTACCCAGCCTCCTGTACAATGGGTACCGGGTCTCTTTCCCGGGGTAAAGCGGCCGGGGAGTGGAGTTGACCACCCACCCCCATCTAGTGCCAGGGTTAATGAAACAGTACAGCTATACCTCTACTCCCCTCTGGGCCTTCATGGCCTCGTCTAGGGAGAACTTTACCTTTACCTTAATAATTTAGTCATTTATTTAGGTCTGCTATATATAACGACGGTAACTGTACTCAGATTGTATAGCGGTGGATGGTAGAATGCCAGATAAATTGGAAAAGGGTTCGAAAGGAAGCAGTTGTGAATTCATCAAGATACTACGCCGGCATTTACCTGGTTTGACTGAGGAAAAAATACCAAATCATCGGTCAGCATAGCCCATCAGCCTACCGAAATTCGAAACACGAATTTCCGGAGTAGAAGTCGAGAGTAGCTCAGGACAGGGACAAGTATCGGGCTGTTGTGAACACGGTAATGAACATTTGGGTTTCTTAAAATGCTGGCAATTTTTTGACTAGCAGAAGAGCTACCAGCTTCTCAAGAAGGACTCTGATCCATGGGCTTAGTTGAGATATTTCGAGAGTTTCGTTTCTACAGTAACCCGTTTGGTCAGAGACAGACATCATTAACACCAAGCTGTCAGTCCTGTGAATATACAACACAGGTAAAATCTAGGACCCATTAAATATGGGGTTATCAAATCGTCGTAAGGTGAAGTCACTTTCGTAATCAATCCCAAATACCCACGATATGGTTTTGTTTTCCTTTGTCAATAATCATTCCACTACTTTATAATTCGTATCATTCCTCTGGCATCGCTGCTCTACAGTCGAGATCAGCGGTCTCCAACTCGCGGCCCGCCAGGTTCTACTGCGCAGCCCGCGGCCACATTTGTATATTAAGTATTCATTCATTCATTCATTCATTCATTCTGTAGTCTGTCTTACGACAGGTCCCCATAGCCTCTTCCTAAGCCAGTTCTCCACAGGGTGCGATCTAGTACTTCCTCTTTCAATTTCCTGTATCTTCTCTTTTCCTTAAAGTCATCCAGTAGCTGCTTACGCCTTCTTCCTCGTCTTCCCGTCATTTCTGTCCTTCCCTCTAACTTTCCTTCAATTACGTGTTTTAGAAGGCAGTCTTCACGCAAGATGTGACCAATCCAGTTAGCCTTTCTTATTTTTATTGTATGTGGGCTATTCCTCTGCTCTTTGACTCTGTGTAATACTTATTCTTCTTTCTTTCTTTCACAGAAGTCAATGCTATTATGTATATACTATAAAAATTACACAATCATTTAGGCGGTTAGGTACACCACTTACTGCTATTTTTCCACGAGCGGCCCGCAAACCAGCCCATAAAAACAGGTGTGGCCCTTCGTCATAAAAAGGTTGGACCCCTATAGTCTAGATACCGAAAGCATCGCTAAATAAACTACAGAGATATGAAGATGCGTCTGGCTAAATAGGACCAGGACCGGTCTGAACTGGTTGTATTTTAAGGACAAGAAAAAAATGCGAGGCGTTTTAACATCTCTCTTCCTACACCGCTAATTTAGACGCTCCGATCTTGTGTATGGAAAGTATTCCAGATTGGTTTAATTAGAACTGCCAGTAAACTCAGGAGTCACCACAGCCTTACGTCACCCCCTTGTTTATGGGCGATGTCTCTCACCTAAGGAAACAGACAAATGAGATGATGCAGATCTGAGAAGTGACTGCCGTAAGTGGCAAGTCTGGGGAGAGAGAAAAACAGAGCTGTTAATTGAACTACGTGCTGTTGATGCTCAAACTGGGTGGTCCTCGCGAGGCACTGCCGATGGCGTCCGTAGAATCTCTGGTACATATTGCCGCGCTAAAGAGCATAGGGTGATTTTTAATATTCTGCATGATTTAACAGGACAACATTCTTGACTATTTTACATAGTTAACTGTCATTAAATTAATTTCTTACTGATACAGTGAATGTTGTTCTTAAAACGTGGAGAAACTATGGACGAAATACGTAACGGAACTCAATTGAAGTTTCACAGTGACCAACGTAAATACAGACGCACTTTTCATGTTTGCTCACAATACAGTGTCATTAAACATCACTACCACTTTGCGCAGTAAGCACCGAGCTTGATGGCCCTTTACACCTGATACAGATCTGTGATTGAGATAGACGTATATATTTCCCATCTACACAACAATTATTCTGAATTATCTGGCGAATAACGTACCCACAACCAGTAGATAATAAGAACAATATTAGCAAATGTAATTCAGTTCAGATTTTACATATGGCGCCTAGTGTTGAACAGACTCCTGCTCGAACACATGAATAATTTGTCTCGCATTTTAACAAGCACCCGCAATATCAAAAATGTTCTTAAATATGTTACAGATCTTGATCAACTGCACGCTATGGCTATGGCTTAGGCGGTTACTCGCCAGCTTCTCACATGTCATACAATATCTGTTATTTATCGCCATGGGCTCGCATCATTGGTGGGTCGCCAAGTACGGAATGCATCAACGTACTGCATAGTTAACGGCCTGCTACCGACCGCCATATACGCGGGACGGAAGGAAACAGCGCGGATCCAAAAGTTTCCTAAAACAACAGAACATATATCGGCCAAACTGTTAGTTCTGTAAAGTGAAATACAAGGAACTCAAACCAAACTTCACGGTCTACAGGGTAACATACCTCATTTTCGGGAGGCCCAGGATTCAAAATTCAGCCCGAACTAGCTATCGTAACTGAGATCTGTCGTAGTTTTCTTAGTCCCTAAAGGTAAATACTGAGGTATCAACCCAAATAAGGTCATTACCACTTCTTTCCACACCCTTTCAAATTCGTCATTCATGAATCACATCATTCTACGCTATATGATCTGATATAATGACAGTGTCGTATAATAAATGATAACTATATAAAAAGGTAAAGGCTAGCGTGCAAGAGACCATGATTTCTAGATGTCAGCAGTTATTAAAGTTACTGTAGAAATGTAAAAGCCCTACTGTGTATCATCTCATGTGGGGATCCTCCAAGAAACAAATAAACAAACAAAGAAGACGAATAACTTGCCCAACTAACCGTATGGGATATGGAAATAAACTGTGTACAAGAAGATAATGGCATTAATAATATGATATGCAGGAGAAGCAATTTGTTCGAATGAATTATGTGTTATGGAGCACAGCATTCGGGGGCGAAGGGAGGCGGCACACAAACGTGTCTTTATAAGGGCAACAAAGCCTACACTCCGCTCAGAACCGCAGACATGCACATCAAATCTTGTTAGCATTGAAAAGGTCGGCAAGTGTCAGCAATGTTTCATAAGAAATGTATTCAGACGGCAAGCCTAATGCATTTCCTTCATGAATAGAAATTGTCCAAACAATGCGTGGAAACGACTGTACAAAATTATATTATCAGCTCACTTTTTTAAAGCTCCTATTACTTGGCGGACCCAGGTGTAGTTATGAGGATAATATTAAAATTGATCTTAAAAAGGACATGAAAATGTGAACTGAATTCCTCTGGCACAGGACACGGACCAGTGGCGGGCTGAAAAAGGAAATGGACCTTCAAGTTCCAGAAAAAATTGTGTATTTCTTAACCAGTTAAGCAACTATTGCTTTCTTAAGAGTGACTTTGCCCCATGTTAGATGTTGCTGCAGGTTCTAATCTGTATTTTGTTTACAGCTTATTTAACGACGCTTCCAACAGCTCATATTAAAGAGCATCAAATGACAGTTTATTACTGGACAGTTCATTGTACAAGACAGTGGATGCGCACGAGACGTAGTTTGAGATACCGCGTCAGCATTTTTGCTTGGAATGACTAAGGGAAAGTATGGAAAATCTAATTCCGGGACATACCAGCGACGAAGGAATACTAACAACTAGGGAGCTGGGACAGTTCAGTCAGTACAATGACTAACCCACGGAATGGACGTCCGAGAAATCTTGGGTTCGATACCCAACAGGTGCAAAACATTTATATCTTCTCAACGCCCTAATCGGTTCTATGGCAAACACAGCCTTCTATCCAGGAGGTACCGGGGCCTCTTTCCCCGAGGGTAAACCGGCCAGGACGTGAAGCTGACCACTCTATCTAATACCTGGATTAAAAGGCCGTGCCATGACTCTGACGTTTAGTCGCAGGCCTCTCACACCGAAGGCCCGGGTTCGATCCCGGGTCAGTCAATGTGGGATTTGTGGTGGACAAAGCGGCACTGTGACAGGCTTTTCCCCGAGTACTTCGGTCTTCCCCTGTCAATTTCATTCCACCGGTGCTCCATTACTCGGAAAAACGAAAAAACACCATCTTCATCACAGGGTTGCACAATAAGCCTCAAGGCTGCGGTGCGTCCGTAGCATCTGCTGCGGGGCCCTTCACGAAAAAAAATACCTGGATTAAAAATATATGTAGCTATGACTCCCCCAGATGACCCTATGAGGCGCATAGGAACAAATTCATTATATAACCACTTTACGGCGAGGGTCGGTCCACTTTCAAAATGACAAACATAACGGACAGCAGTTACAGTACGTAATTGAAATTTTTTTTATGAATGTGACTTAATAACACAACGTGTCTTCTAGATGGCGCAACCATGAAGAGACCTCAATGCGCTGTGGATGAACCCGACTTGACGGGTCATTCGACTCTTCCGCCTGATGCGCCCTTGTAAGAAAACTTGCTGCCTTACATTATAAATTTTTATAGAACAAGGACCGTTTTTCCGAGCCACGCATGGAGGAAACGCCAGTCATGCGACGTTTATTCCTGTGTCTTTGTACCAAAGTCTGGGGAAGCAGAGTAAAGAGGAAACGTGACGCGGGTGGTCCACTTCGCGTGATATTCAAAGAAATCTTCGCCATGATAGCCCATTAAGTCGCACGCCAACATACACACTCTGGTGCTGATCTTGGCTCCCACAGTTTGCTCCACTTTATTATGCAAAAAATCTGACAGTCTTCCATAAGTGGAAGAAATCCGGGAAAACTATCAGATTTATGTAGAAGAAAGGTCGGTACAGTGCAAACCCTCATAGACATGGCAGCAAAGGGCATGATAAACCGTGTCAAGGCCGTAGAATAAAGAATGAACGCGGAACCTCTTAATGCCATTCATTTACACCGCGTCTCGGCTGGAACATAAGACATCCTTGGCCAGGTTTTTCGTTGTTCTTAGCAGTTCCTCGAGGCAACCGCTAAGAACTGCTCACTTTGACCACGACTGCTTCCTTCAAAATCGTTTTCAATTCATTACGTAAAACTCATCCTACCATCGACACTGTGTAGTCCGAGATGGTACTGACGCCATGAAATAGACCACCAATCAATAGACCCTTCTCCATGGAATCAGCAGATGTAAAGCCTTTTCCAAACGTCTTTGACCCGTTCTGCGTTGACGCCGAGCTTTAGTCGGCGTGTGAAGGTACGGGCTTGCTGCTGGCTTTATTCGACAGACACAAACAGCAATGTTACTTCAGAGACAATACGTACTCCTCGGTGACTGGAAATTTGGGTCCAGCCACAGACAAAAAATGTCACTTAAACAGGCGCATGAGCGGAAGAGGGTTACCTTAGCCAGTTGATGGCATTCTTTTGGGATTCTGTGGTAAGTCAGAGATGAGTGTTCCGACGTTTCAGAAGTCTCCAAGGACAAAAGTTTCAATCTAATACCCACGCCATATGAAGGCCACCACAGCTGATCTGCACCTCTCACACCGTGGGCCCGTAAAAAGGGCCGATCACAAGTTCACCACTCACATCTCTCCACCTGCAGATTCCGCACTGTTGACCCTTAAAAGGGCCGACCTTAGAACTGACTCCTATTGACTCAGTTCTAGCCTTATTCTTCTCCTCCTCCCATTGTTCCGATTTGCCACATTTCCTCCGTCTTTCCCATATAACTGACACATTCCTTTCTTCTCAGCCACTTCAGCGTCTATTTGAAACAGGATCAATACCCTGAAGATGATGGCGGTACGTTCCTCCGAAACGTCGGAACACAACCAAAAAAGAAGGCCACCAACTGATCAACAACCGCTGTGAAAATCTGATAACTTCGCCCAGTCACAATCCCCGTACACTTCATGAAGGAGCAGAATATCGCTCTTTTACACTGTTTGGAGGTAAGCCTTCCGCATCAGATCAAAATTCAGTATGATCCATTTACCACTTGTGAGCTATCCAAGCTCTGGGTGGGAAAAGACGAAAATTGGTTTCTGCGCAGCGGCAGAAACAATTGACACCTGCTGTAATGAAGCGTATTTCCTGGTAGTGAAGTGTGAGAGAATCCTTGCGTCACACTCAGCACTCTCAGAATTACAGAAATAAACTGGAAGTATATGCAACAAAAGGCGATGAATACAAGTGTGTGACGCAGCAGACACGTGTGAACTGATGGTCACGCCACGTGGACACTTCATTCTTATCCTGAGTTGTACGTGACGAAACAAAGGGGGGAAAAATAAAGGAAGAGCACGTGGAAGTAAAACACGTCTCTGCTCTGTCTCATTCCAACTCGTCCACATGAACCAAACGAGATTCCTTATTTGCTTGTACAGCCCGAGGGGAACAGGCATTTGTGCTTACATTTTTCTCCTTCATTTGTTCTTTATGTTTCGTAGATTTTATTGTGTAACGGCGGTTTTAACAAAGTCAAGATGAAGCGCTTCCTTACTGGCAACAAATTGGAAAACGAAAAATAAAACATGGCGCTCTTAAGTCAGTAACATCACCTGCTTTCTTCCTCATAGTGTATATCAGCTTGTATAACGAGACTAGTACCCAACTACCTACCTACCTAACGACCTATGTATGTATGTATGTATGTATGTATGTATGTATGTATGTATGTATGTATGTATGTATGATGTACGCACGTACCTACCTACCTACCATCTATCTATATATCTATCTGTCCATCTGTCTGCCTATCTCTATCTATCTATCTATCTATCTGTCTATCTGTCTGTCTATCTATCTGTCCACTGTCTGCCTATCTACCTCTCTATCTATCTATCTGTCTGTCTATCTATCTATCTATCTATGTATCTATCTGTCTGTCTGTCTATCTGTCTGTTTGTCTATCTGTTTGTTTGTCTCTGTCCGTCTGTTTATCTATCTATCTGTCTGTCTGTCCATCTGTCTGTTTGTCTGTTTATCTATCTATCTACCTATCTATCTATCACAAGAACTTTCCACTCGTTCATATCCTAACCCAAACAAATCCAGTCCACACCTGTCCGTCCTATTTCTTAAAGATCCATTTTAGTAAGTTACTTCTATTAATTTCAAAAAAGTTTTATCGTTTCTTATACTTTAAAGAGCACTGACAATCACAGGAGACGAAAGGATAATGTTCCCAGTTGTTCCGTATGGGTCTCAAACTGGGTTTGTTGCATTGAAGGGGTCGCTTTACTTGCAAAGCGCTCAGGGAGTACAAAGCGAGACGTGACAGAAGTGTTTATTTAACGATGCTGTCAACTGCTAAGATTATATAACATCAGTGGCAAACGAGTGAATGAGTATGGAGCACCAGTGGAATGATACTGACATTGGAAAACAGAAGTATTCGGAAGAAAAACCTGTCCCAGTGCCACTTTGTCCACCATAAATCCTACATGGACTCTCCCGCGATCGATCAGCGCCTAAGCAGTGACAGCACAAAGCAAATAAACAATTTATTATATTATATGACGAAGACCCTGATGGCTTCTAGCGAAGTCTGTAATGATACAGTAGGTGATAGTATGCTTAGGAAGACATGGGACGTACAAAGAATTTTGGTGGAGAATTCCCTTTGTAGCCGCCCAACTGGAACACGGAGCTCCGATGATAATTTTAGAATGAATCTTAGGGAATTAGACTGTGACATACACGTAGAAGTAACTGGTTCAGGTCGTGACTATGGCGGGCTTCAAACTCTGGTTAAACCACCAGTGTCTGTCACCTGTAAGATTTGAGGTTAAACCTTCCGCAACTCTCTGTGTCAGAGATACATTTGTTTTCAAAAGAAACTCTTACTGAAACCAAAAACATGACACCAGAACACAAGATATCATCGTTTCGAAAGCATAACTCTTACTGAAGACAAAAAACGCGTCATTAAAACACAAGATATCATCCTTTTATAAAGATATGTGTAAACGATTGTATCGCTATAAAGGAATCATGTTACAAACGTCGATGCCTCAAGGGTCTTAATATTTCCTTTACAAGGTCGCTTACAATTTGCATGCATAAGCATACGATTTTCTCGTAATAATTCCGTGCATAGACGCCAAGAGATCAGAACACAATCCCTACCCCCTTCACAGTGCCCCACAACAGACGTGTTTCTAATGTAATACAAGCAAAGGTCTACGACTTTCGTATGCAAAGTGTAACGCGGGAATCAGCAATTGACATTCAGGGAGTGGAGAACAATGAATCATACCGGGCAGTTTGTCGATGCCGCCATTACAGGTTTCACGTGAATATCCAATTTAACGACGACCCTACTTCGAATTGCATATTTTTCTAGGAGAAGTTGGCAAACTAAAAACAGGGAAATATGGACCTAAATACGCAGAAGTAGTACTTGTTCCTCGCTAAGAATTTATTGCTTCCAAAAAGTATATGGGTCTGATTATTCTTGTCGCACACAGAGCACATCATACTCCAAATGTAATGTCATGTAACGGCACCTTGTGTGTTAGTCTAGGATTACATGCCAACCAGAATTATTATTTTAAGTATTTACGTGACCATTTAAATAGAATTATCTCTAAAATAAATTAGCAATGGACAGAATTCAACACTACACACTTTCACAAAATCATAATCTTCAGAAAAAGACATGCTTTGAACTCTCCATTCATGATTCTCCAGTATTTTTCTCGGTCAAACCATGCGAATAGTAGAATGGTACATTTGAAACACGTGGATACCGTTACCAGAAACCATAGCATCTTAGTACAGTGACCAGGCTACGGACTCAACTAATGGAGAATCGTCGTTCGATTCCCGGCGGAGGCAGATATATTCTTAACACCAACACGTCCAGAGAGTCTCTGAGGCCCACCTATTCCCCTATCCAACTAGCACGGCAGGACCTTCCTCCGGGGTAAAGCGGTAAAGTTGTGAAGCTGACCATTGAGCCCCATCTAGTACGGATGTAAATAATATATGGAGTTGTATCTCCACTCCCCCATACGATTTCATGGTGTCATGCTCAATTAAGCACAGGGACAACTTTAACATTTACCTCTCGTTTACCAATGACGCCGTCATAGTAGTCAGTAATCCGACATCATTCGTCGCCTCTAAATATTAGGTGTGGGATGAAGAGCTAAAGAAACAAGACCTTAAAGATTCAGAATGAAGTCATCATTTTGAATGGACTTTCATTAAGGCATCCATCATCCAACACAGGCGTATGTTGCTACAAGATATGGCCAAGAAGTGGAATGCCCACAGTTCTGGCTAGTAATCTTAGAAAGCTGACACTACGAATTATATTTGGTGGGACGAGCAGCGAGAAGAAACGTGTTCACTGTCATCAGAGTACAGTCTGTTTACAGAAAAAGTTGACCGAAATAGTAAAGCTTCTGATTTATATTCGGGAGGTGCACGGTTCGAATCCCGCCTGGGACACTGACTATCATAACATGTTTCGCGATATTTCTTATTTTCTCTAGGCGACTGACGGGTCAGTATCTTTATACAGGTTACGATAATCTTCTTCCACGTCCTTCCCAATTCACAATTCATTAATCATGCTAAAATACAACGTTACATAGCCTAACACACTGACAGCGTAGATAACTAAACCATAAATAAAATATAATCTATTCAGAACGGCCTCCGGATAAGGAGGGTAGCTGCAAATACATTGAATAAGCAGTCGCGGACAGCCGACAAGGGGTGGCCCTCCAGCTTGGGGGTTGGGCGAGGTGCTAACAACTCCTCACCGTAAAAAATTACCATGTTACGAACAACTATACAAAGCCTCGGACCTGGACTGATTCTTTGGTACAACTTAAGGCTCAGGATGGGGACAGGTGGCGGGCTCTTGTGAGTGCGGTAATGAACCTTCGGGTTCCATAAAACGCGGGGAATTTCTTGACTAGCTGACGACATGCTAGCTTCTCAAGAAGGACTCTGCTCCATGGAGTTGTTAGTTAATTCAGAAAGTTTAATGAACAATTCGAAGCCCGAACGGCTGCAACCATGAATGTGAAAAATATATTCGGAAAATGGAAAGCAGTTAAAAAACTCCCAACGGTCTGGACTATTGGGTTCATGTCCCGGCCACTACCCCGTTCACAGTCTTCTGTTCTTTCATTTGTTACGCCAAAACCTACGAAGTATCACAAAATATAAACCAGATACTTTGCCTGATGTCTTTTATGAAAGTAAAACTTCGGTCTTTCAGCCGACAGAAAAAAAAAACACTCCAAGAAAGGGTGGTGCAGTATTTGAGCACAAAAGGCTAAAGAAAATGCTTGAATCTGAAAGAGGATATAGCAAGAAGATGGAGAAAATTACATTTGCACTAAGGAGCTTCACCACATATTTTCTGGCAATCCAATAAAGGAGAATAAGATGGTCTGAAGGCCGTGCCATGGTTCAGGCAGTCAGTCGCCGGCCTCCCACCGCGGAGGCCCGGCTTCGATCCCGGGTCAGTCCATGTGGGATTTGTGGTGGACAAAGTGGTACTGTGACAGGTTTTTCCCCCGAGTACTTCGGTTTTACCCTGTCACTTTCATTCCACCGGTGCTCCATTACTTGAAAAAAAAAACTGATCATCTTTCTCTTCATCTTCATCACAAGGGTTGCACAATAAGCCTTAAGGCTGCGGTGCGTCAGTAGCATCTGCTGCGGGGCCCTTCTCCCCCCCCCCCAAAAAAAGAAAGTCTGAACACGTACCACTGAAGTGAGGGATGACAAATGCGGACAGAATTTCAGTCAAACCTTGAAAGGAAATAAGCATTTGGGGGACTAGGCGTAGATGACAATACAATATTAAAAGGGATGTTAATGCTATGAGGACGATGTGGATTCATGTGCCTCAGGAAGGATTTGTCAATAAGGAAAATAACTTTTATGTTGCATGAATGCTGGGAATTCATGGCTGAATTACTGTCAGATTCCGAAGGATGACTCTGAGCCACTGAGTCTGGCTGTAGACAGTAACAGTCAGTATACTTCTGTAAGTAACATGTTACAATATAAAAACAGAGCACCCTTAGGCAACTAGGTTTGGACTAACTAACTCCATCGTGTAGAGTCCTTCTTGAGAAGCTAGCATGTCGTCAGTTAGTCAAGAAATTCCCCGCGTTTTATGAAACCCGAAGGTTCATTACCGCACTCACAAGAGCCCGCCACCTGTCCCTATCCTGAGCCTTAAGTTGTACCAAAGAATCAGTCCAGGTCAGAGGCTTTGTATAGTAGTTCGTAACATGGTAATTTTTTTACGGTGAGGAGTTGTTAGCACCTCGCCCAACCCCCAAGCTGGAGGGCCACCCCTTGTCGGCTGTCCGCGACTGCTTACTCAATGTAGTCGCAGCTACCCTCCATATCCGGAGGCCGTTCCTCCATCCGCAACGCGAGGACGCGCCATGCCGTGGTGACAGGGACCCACTTATCATGGGTTTGGACACATTAACCACTTGAAGTTCAGTGGTAACTATATGTACCATCATCTGTGACGCTATGAAACTTCGCATTTTGCCCTCAGTGGGTATTTGTGCGTTCCATATAATTCTCATAATAAAAGTCAATTTTTCCCCCACGTATAATTATCCGATTGGACTTTCTAATGGAGATGGACCGTATAGTGTAAAAATCTACACATAATTTAGACCAGTGGTTCCCAACGTGGGCGGTACCGCCCCCTGGGGGGCGGTGGGATTACCGAGGTGGGCGCTAATAGGTACGAGAGGTGGAAGGGAGCGCTGTTATTATCCCAAGGGGGCGCTAGTAGACAAGTAGTGCATTTATTTTTATAATAAAATTCAAATAAAGTAATTTTTGTGTTAAAAATAAAAAATGAACTAAATTTCTTAGTATTTTAATTTATGAATCTTATTCAAGCACATATTATTTTTTAATAAACTATTGCTAGATGAATTATTGTTAATCATAAAAAATACAATAAATTTTAAATTATTAATTAACACATAAAACATTAAGTTTAACTCTTATAATTTTATTTAAACGATTTTTTAATATAAAATACAAGTGGAAACAAAAGCGCATTTATGTTTTTTAAAAAAGGTAAGGGGGCGCTGTGGGTGTGTATATGGAACCAAGGGGGCGGTGGACCGAAAAAGTTCGGAAACCACTGATTTAGACGAACAGGAGTATTCAAATCTCGTATGAACAACACTTTGGCATAAAGATTTTCGATCTCAACTGCAGTCAATGTAAGAGCCTACCTTTAAACAAGAGAGGCAATGTACGTATAACGTAACAATGTGGCGCGTTCGCGTAGTGTTTATGCCTCCTCGGCTATCATAACAGCCTGATACAATTTCACGCGAAGAGAGAGCTTTTATGGCGATTTAAAGTTGCCGGCAGCAATAAAACGTACTTAGGTCTTCATGTAAAGTGCCCGATATTTTTCCCGATTGTAACCAAATTTGGATTATCCCGACAGGTTTTCATAAAAGTCTCAAATACCAAATTTCACGGGAATCCGTCCAGTGGGAGCCGCGCTGATGCGTGCGGGCAGATATGACGAAACTAACGGGAGCTTTTCGCTACTATGCAACCGCGCCTAAAAATGCAAAAGTAATAAAGCCGAGCCGTTTTGTCTAACTGTTAAGAATTGAAAGTCTGGAATCCCGGTACGTGGCCGGCGCCTTTTCTTCGCGTCGAACAGATTATGACCTGTCTTATAACACAAAAAAGTTATGTTTTGAAGTCTGCCCTCCGCTGTTGTCACCATGAAGAAAGAACGCCTTGCAAAATTCCCGCATTGTCTCACGTAGCTTCAAAGAATGCTGACAATGGATAAATCTTTATAGCAAGAGACTAGCCGCACCATCCTAACAAAAGTGGGAAGAAAATATTCCACGCTACAGGCTGTATGATTTATTTTATACTGTATTTCAAAATAACATTCCACCTGTAACATTTGAGGTTCTCACGGTGGTGACTATGAAGAACACGCCTACCGTATTCTGGACTGTGACATCGTTGTGTTTGGTAGATATATACTAACGTTTCGGACGAAACTGCTGCCTCCATCTGGAAGACAGAAAAATCTTTTGCCCTGAAGAGGGAGGCAGAACGTTCCTCCGAAACGTTTATAACTATCAGCAAAACTAAACAACGCAACATTTTACAAGACATTCATTTTAACACTACATCTGTTTCAGAAAATGTTACGTCTGCAACATGTCGACAGACTACATTTCTTATTTAGATGCAGTCGAAACAGTTCGTACATAGAAATGGACAATGTTTTTATTAAGATACATTAAATTTAATTTTGAATGGCAGTACACTGACCCTAGATATTTGTCAAATGTGAACTACGTAGTAGCTATCATATTTGAGTCTGGAATCGTAGCAAGTTCAAATGAAATACTTTTAAACGTAACTGACTAACCAACCAACCAACCAATTCCATGGAGCAGAGTCCTTCTTGAAACGCTACTAGTCTCTCAGCTATTCAATAAATTCCCCGAATTTTATGGAAACCGAATGTTCATTACAGTGTTCACAACAGTAGGTCACTTATTCTTATCCTGAGCCAGATGCATCCAGTCCACAACCCTTCCATCCTATTTCTTTAAGATCCATCTTAATATTATCCTTCCATATAAGCCTAGTTCTTCGATACTTTTATAGCCTACGAACGCAAGCTTATCTAAAGTTTTCAAAATCCGGCGGGAGCCGGAGTTATGCAGAGACAAGTCACACGCAGGTAACAAGTTAGACGTGCTCACGTAATTGATATAACCAATCATGCTGTTTATTATATGATGATAAATCACTAGAGCGTTCCAGAAAATATTCCAAACTGAACTTTTGCACACCATACTTACCTCACATACAACAAAAGCAGGCGTGCACAAATCCCAGGCGACAAGTCGCCGTGGCGACTAAATTTTTGTACGCTGGCGGCTAATATTTGTGGGTCCTTAGTACGGAAATTGCTTCAAGCTTTATGCATAGAATTTTGAGGTGGCTCATAATTTTTTTGGAAAATTTGTGCATCTCTGGACAAAAGGGTAATGGCAAAACATGTGAAAATAGCAAGTTAAGAAGATTTCTGTAACCACAAGCAATTATCTAACTACTGATGAACAGCCGATATTATCCTGTTCAATAGCACATATGGATTTTATTTGGAATCAAATTGGTAACCAGAAATTATAACCTCATTTCGACGACCATTATTTTAGAGTTATTTGCTTTTAGAATTCCAAATGGGAAAAAATCTTCAGATTTATATTTCCATCCATTTTTTAACAAAGAAACCACTGCGACAAGTGACTGACCTCACAGAACCGCCGAGCGAATGGTAGAAAGGATAGAGACGGCCTGTTACAGGACAAGAATATAAATGAACTGTCGTAAAGTCGGTACAAAACCCTTGCAAACCCAAATAAAGAAGTGTGTGTTATATACACACACACACACCGCACATGTACACCGTCTGATTGTAGCAAAACACCGTCTGTTCAGAGGGCATCGAGAATATACTCTGCATGCTATTGTTCGTAATGGAGAGGGTTCGAACGGTTTTTTAGAGGAAAGTTATGTTTTTATTAACGTTATAGCTCTTCCAGATTTCCTTTGCAGTAAAAAGCACACATATCGAACGCATTATCATTCTCGATTTGATCACCTGAATTACAAAAGTCCATTCGTTTAAAGCTTGACAGGAGTCCTTAATACCCATTAACAATAATACAGAGCCCACTACAGAGGTTAGCGCGCCACTCACAGACAGCTAATGCGTCAAATATTAAGACAGGCTAACACAAGCCCTGAAGCATAATAATTACATCCTACACACCAATTTACGTTACGTACACCGTATAATTGAAAAGGGCGTTTAATGATAGAGTTGCTCAATGTTCTGAAATTTCACTGCCAGAACAGTGTCCATGACAGGCACCTTAACGTACTAACTAACTGACTGACTGACTAACTCCAAGGAGCAGAGTCATTCTTGAGAACTGACAGTTCCTCAGCTAGTCAAGAAATCCCTGGCATTTTATAGAATCTGAAGTTTCACTACCTTACCTTGATTTCAGGCTTCCGCCGCGATGTTGATGTAATCTGTGGTCTTTTGGGTAATTACACGGCGTCGTGTGGTAATTATTTACCGACGTTTCGGGACAACGTGTCGGTCCCATCTTCACGGGTCAAGAGCTTTCTTTCCATCTTGGAATCTTGACACATGAAGATGGGACCGACACGTTGTCCCGAAACGTCGGTAAATAATTACCACACGACGCCGTGTAATTACCCAAAAGACCACAGATTACTTTCACTACCTTGTTCACAAGGGACTTCCACTTGTCCAAATTCTGAGCCAGTTCAATCCAGTCCACGACACCCTCCTATTTCTTGATGACACATTTTGATATTATCCTCCCATCTACACTTAGGTCTTCTATGTGGTTTATTTCCTTCAGGTTTCCCCCACCAAAACCCTTGTGGGCACATCTCTCCTCCATACCTGCCACATGTCCCACTCAGCTCATTTTTCTCCACTCATTCTTACCCTCAGCCCTAGGAATGATCAGCCTCAAGTCCGGCAGCTTTACCCCGGCACCCAGTTCCCACTGAATTAAGAAATTGTGTAGGCCCCAGATGGTCTGATACTTTACAGAAGAGATAAAACTTTTGTCCTTTCCTGGAATAGAACCAAGATTCTTCGGACGTTCCGCCTGTATCCTAGTCACTATAACCAAAGCCCTCGTTTCACGTCCACTTGATTTACACCTTTTTGCTTTAACGCCCCTTGCCAATATACATCATTTCTTAATTTACGCCCTCATATTTTCGGTTTTAACGTCCTTTGGCTGGCCGCGCTCTATTACTCTAACCCCTAAATATTCCATTATTTCTTATGAGAATATAGTTTTTGATTTATGCGTTTCTGATTCACTAGGGCTTGGTGTAAAGGCAACAGCCGTATACCACGATCGATGTGTGCAGACCTGATAATGGTAATCATATCGAAATAATACACCAAAAATAAAAGGGAAGTACTCAACCATTATTTATAAGCCACAATTTTTTTTATTTTATCGCATCAAAAAATCTCAATGCCGACATTGTTTCTGAAAACTGCATGTTGTTTGAACGTGCCCATATTAAATGTAAATATAGGTATATAAACCCGCTATTAATAAGAAAGTTTGTCCATCAATTATAAATCTAAATTGTAAATTACTTACAAAGATATTTAATACCACAAGCGACAGGAACGTGGTCCATAAATTACAACTTCCTGTTAGTTTCATCCAAGGAGAAGTTCAAACGAAGATAAGCGAAGACTGACTCAGAATCACGATCTTACGGAATGTATAAGACTTCATCATTATTATACATACAGATCACGGAGAACTCGATACTTTGAATTAATTATCCACAACCATAAAATCTAAGCACGGAGCTAGTAATTTCCCAGCTGCTATCATATTACAGATGAAGGGAATTAATATGCAAGACAAGTTATTTCAGTATCGATATCAGGGCTAAAGCAAATTTATCAAATGCCTTCAAACGACGTAAGCCACATGCGCCTATTTATTTCCATGCTTAACCCTCGAAGACTAAGACGAGGGACTGAAAGAGATGGAAAAAGAAGGAACCGGTGGGGGGGGGGGGGGGGCACATGCAGTAAGAGGTAGTACATTTGTTATTATTACGGAGGCAATCAGAAAAGTTTATTGCTGTGAAGGTTTCCAGGCAGTGCCCGCTCGTCCTTCTAGTAAAGGTACGCTGAAAAAGTAAAGTGTTGGGAAACGAAGAAGGTACCGTGATGGGAAGTTGACAGTTGGGGAAAATACAGCAGAGGAAAAGAGGTGAGCATTTCGGCCGAGTTTTTGGATTTGGAGGGCGGTATTGTGACGAAATTTTGATCACGCGGAGAGGGATGCGTTTTGGCGAAAAATTTTAAAGTTAATTTTTGGAAGGCTGCATGAGAAGCATGCAGTGCTAAGTGGATTTTGGGTACACGGAAAATTAAGTTCGTACCTCACAGAGAAGACGACCTGTTTCCATTACAAAAACCAACTGGTTAGGTAAACAGTCGGTACACTTGGTACAGAACGAGAATTGTACGAAACACATATGCCGTAAATACAGGTGTCCTTTTATGGTGTCACTGAGCACCGTAGCTGTCACACTAGATGCCCGGCGGTTGTAGGTTTCCTATGCGATAAAGCTACCGTTCTCGGTGACACGATGAAAAGGACATTCTGTATAAGCAGAGTTTCTTAATGTTACAGCAGTTGGAACACACAAATGCCTATGGGTTTTAAACGGTTAATCAGAAATCTGATGTAAGTGAAAATTAATAGCAACGCACTCTTTACACATTGTTTGCATGGATAGCGCTCATAATTGAACCTGGGTATTAAATAAGGAAGAATACTGTCTACCGCCCACTTCAACACTCTTCCTCATTAACCATTCAATGGCACCCGAGGAAGAATAATAAAATAATAAAAAAAAAGAGTGGCCGTGACATTCTACTAAAACTATAACTTGTAATTAACTAACTAACTAACTCCATGGAGCAGAGTCCTTTTTGAGAAGCTAACAGGTCGTCAGCTAGTCAAGAAATTCTCCGCATTTTCATTACCGCATTCACAAGAGCCCGCCATCTGTTCCTATCCTGAGCCATATCAATCCAGTCCATCCCACTTCTTGAAGATCCATTTTAATATTATCCTCCCATCTATGCCTGGGTCTTCCAATTATAACCTGTAAGGTTGCCCGAAAGTAGCAAAAAAGTTCCATTTAGGCATTTTTCGTATTTTTTTTGAACTGACTCCACGGAGAAGAATCCTCCTTGAAAAGCTAATAGTTTCTTAGCTAGTCAAGAAATTCCCCTTATTTTATGGCACATAAAGGTTCATTACCGCGTTCACAACAGCCCGCCACTTGTTCTCACCCTAGGCCAGGTCAGTTCAGTCCATGCTCTCACAACCGATTTAATATTAGTTTTAATATTATATTCCCATCTACATCTAGGTCTTCCAAGTTGTCTCCTTCCCTCAGGTTTCCACACCAAAACCCTGTACGCAGCTCTCCTCTCCCCCATCTGTGTGACATGCCCCGCCCATCTTATTCTTCTTGATCTTAAATGTTCTGCGTTTATTAAAATTACCAACTCCTGGGTAGTCACTCTAGGTAGGTACAGATTCTGCCATATATATTGTTATTTTTACATACACTATGGCTGAGATTTTCCAATCTCGGTGGCCGTGCAGTGTAAGGCGTAGGTCTGCGGCTGGGATCACGTGTTCGAATCCCACTGAGGGCATGGATGCTCGTCTGTTGTCTTTGTTGTGCATTGTGTAAGTAGCGGCCGCTGTGACGAGCTGATCATTTGTGCCAAGGAGTCCTACCGGGTGTTTGTGTCTGTGTGTGATCTAGAAACCTCAACAATGAGACGGCCTAGGCACGAACTGGGCTGTTGCGCCACAAAAAGAAAACACTGAGGTTTCGAACGTCAGTTTACAAAAAGCTACTGGAATTCTTACAGTAACAACCAACTTCTTACTACCAACACGTTCTTACGGATAGGGCGAGCAAAGCCTTCTACATAATGGACCAGGTTTTAGTCTCTGGCTCGTGTAGAATCAGTAATTCACTTAGCCACTCGTTAATACATCCATTCTGTTCATTTATTTATTCTTAAATTGATGGGCAGGGCATGTAGCATTATGGGGACAGGAGAAATGCATGCAGGACTTGAGTGGGGAAACCTGAGGGAAAAAGACCAATTGGAAGACACAGAAAGCATAATATTAAAATAGACTGATCTGCCTCAGGGTAGGGACAAGTGATGGGTTCTTGTGAATGCGGTAATGAAACTTTGGGTTCCTAAAATGTACGAAATTTCTTGACTAGCTGAGAACTATTAGCTTTTCAAGATGAGCTCTGTTCCATGGATTTAGTTATTTAGTGAGTTAGTTAGTTAGCTAGTCAGTTAATCTTAATTTATTTGAGGATGCTGTAAAGTGTTAAAATTATCCAGCGTCAGATATGATAAATGAGAGGTGAATAACGAAGCAGAAAGGGTGTGGAGGTAAGCGGCCATGGCCTACTTTAAAGCAATATCCTGGCAGTTGCCTGAGGAAAGATATGAAGAAGTTCAGTCAGACCAGCAGACTTCAAAGCTGAGATTTAAAACAGGAACGTCCCAAACACGAAAGTGGGGCACTCCCAATTCGAGAGTGATGTGTGGTGAATCAGCAGTTAACACAGTTATAATGGAAATCATATGCACAGAGCTCTGCCTTCTGCTTTGTCATACATTAATTCCATCATTCTTTTCCACCCTGTTCACTCATTATCATATTCAGTAAAGTTCACAGCAGACCTTTGCTCTTATTGTTTCGAGGAAATGCAGGATTATGAAGTTCAAATAACCCCCCCCCCCCCCATAGTGCACCAAATTTTGTGGAAATTCAGCCACTTTTTCAAAAGTTAAAAGGAGGAGGGGCACATGGATGACATGGTGATCTCATAAGCCCACTTCTTTTTTGAATATTTGAATCTCCTATGATACAATATCACGATGTTTCAGAGGAACTTTGTGGCAAGGTTTAAACAGTCCAGTAAGACTGCTTAGAACCTAACGATGGAGACAAAAAAACTCCTCTGAAACGTAACTATTTAACAATCAACACGACTTCATACCCCAGAAGACTCAAAACTTCAACACCACTGTGAGAACCTGAAATCTTGAAATAATTCTTTCTTCCTCAAGGAAGGAAAATATGTGTCAAATGTTACAATACATGCTGTGGTAGGTTTAGTGATACTGAATTCAATTTTGACAGAATTTCATGAGATTACAAAGTCAATGTTTGAAATCTAATATTCAATCCAAACTTATGTTACCAACAACAATATAGAAAAATTATCAAACCATTTACTCTGTGTTTAACACAAAAGAAAACATTTATAGTGAAAATGTTGAAAATTATGCAGCTATTACAATACCAGTTAAGTAGCTGGCTAATGGCTTCCAAGTACTCAGTGTTTGACACTAATAATGTGTTCAGGTCACTAAATCTTCACACAGCTTAAGTGGACCAGCACAAACCTGCTTTGCAACAGATTACCGAACATTCAAAAGCTCAGACATGCAAAACACATCGTCTAAAGTGGTACAGATGTCATAAAGATAACTTTACCTAATGGACTGCAATATAACTAGTAGCTTCTGCCAATCCCTCCATCTGGTCCATGTAAGTGACTTGTTAACCTCGAACAATCAGCCGACTTCTAGCAATTATTAGAATATATGAGCTAAATTAAAATATATAGGCAACGTATTGAAAGTGAAAAGAATACCTTTACAGATCAGGTAAAAGGGTGAAGACTTGGTTCTATTGAAATGTTAACCGCTAGCACAGTTTCTAGAGATAAAACCCTCCATGAATAATGCATTTACATTTTCGAAATCAGAAAAGTAGTTTGACCGTGCCCTAGCTCAGACATGACTTCTAAATGGAGAGATCTCTATTCAATTCCACTGCTGTCAAAATAGGATTTTTTGGTGGATAAAGTGCAATTAGGTAGAATTTCCTTCCAAGTAATTTGATTTTACCCAAAAAATGAACATATCCCATCTCACTGATGGTGTTTGACAACAGGGCGATGAAGAGTACATCTGGATATAAACTGGAAACAGGGACAAGCAGCTGGAGAAAACAGTGTGGTTAGAACATTCATAATTACAGGTCTTCACCGAATATACTGCGTTAAGAACAAGAAAAATTAGATGGACAGGGCACAAAGAAACAGACTGTGAGGACTTTGAATGGATTTCGGGGATTAGGATAGCAATCAGTTGCGGGCTCTTGTGATCATGGTAATGAAACTTGGGGTCCGTGCAAGGTGGGGAAGTTTCTGACTAAATGGGAAACTTTATGTTCTCAAGAAATGTTCTGGCACGTGGACTTATTTGTCTAACCCTAATTCTTCAATATCTGAAGCACATTTCTGTACTTGATCATCTTCAAAGAGGTCTAAAACCTCCCTGAGGATGTTCATAAACGATCAAAATATGTAACAGAAAAATGTGATGTAAATAAATCTGACACACAACAAAAGAATTGACTGTATTATGACGGTATATAAAAGATGTCTTCAAATCCCATAATATTGCATGCTAGGAAAATAAACTGTTTTAAAACTGATCTGCGTCCATTTCAAAATTGAGACTTGTAACTTATTTGTCCTACATCGAATACACCAAATTTGGTGTCTCAAACTGCAAATTGATGTGTTCAAGAGAGTGTTTAAATCCATTCAAATGAAATACATGATCATAGCTTTGTAGTGGAGTTAACACACACCCTGATATCACCTGTACTTCAAACTTTTATTGAAATCTGATGTTATTGCCAAACAAACTCTACATCCCTGTGCACCAAGCAAAACTTTTTAGTTTATAAATTAATTAAATAATAACCATTGTATATCTTTTATATGCCAACAAACATAATCATGTACATATTATTGGTCATAATTGGTTTTAGATGCTTAAATGTGTGTATAATTTTATCTACCACATGACAATCTTTGGGCTTGAATATTCACTCAAATACAAACAAATACAATTTTCCATAAATTATTGAATTAAATTTTTATTAAAACTTTCAGGAATGTAGTTAGTGACTTTTCCCTTCAGACCAACAACATATTCTAGAAATAATGCACACAGATTTCCAACTTGTATACATTATTATAAATAATGCAAACCTGTAAACTGACAATTTTCAAAAATTTATATCCAAAGTTTTATCAGATCATTTCAAATCACATGACAAATACTGGTTAATGTATACCTGAAGCACATAAATGGCATAATTGGCAGATTTAGAAATAACTATCAGTAAACTGAAATATCTGTTCCTCAGTTTGATAAACTCTTAAATAACCATCCCTCTACACATTCCCAGACATTCTGCCTGTGCCATAATTTGTAACACCAAGTGTTGTCTCTCAAAACAAACTGATCTCAAAGCTCACACACACACACACACACACACACACACACAGAGGAGATAAAGCTGAGTGCCAGTGGCAAGTCTTGACAACTCTATCCACTTAACAACCATAGCCCATTCATTTTGCAATTGTGCCTGCTATCAAAACAAAGTGTAATTCTAACAGACACCCACCTAATATCCACAAAAACAATGCACCATTCTTCCACCTGAAGTATTAACAGGAAACAGACTCTATTTAATTTACAGTCCACCCTCCATTTGCCTATAACAATTAACCAGACTTCAAATAAAGAGCTGCAATGAGAAAAATAACACTGGCTGACAAAATCCTGCTTCCATACCTTAAATCTAAGTAGTCCAAATCTCCAACTACTGCAATCAAAAATTTTATCCGCTCTATTCTCCTTCCCCTGGTACCTGTAAACTTCTTGAACAACACAGCTAATGGATCTACCAGTCCCAAAAATAAGTGAACTTTGAAGTACGAAGCAACTTTTAGTCCTGATGTAGGGAAGAATCTCGTTCCCGTCTGCTAAGCTCTCTGTCTTCTACTGAGCATTACTTAGCAGTTTACACTTTTGTTAAAAGACACAGTGGACATATTAATTTTACAGTGTATAATAAAACAACAATGTGAGCACAATCTGGCAACTCTGCTTACCCTAGCAATGCCATTGCTTTGGCGCTGGAGAAGACTTACAGACTGATAACTTAAGCTGTGAAAATATACACAGTGCTCTGACTCCAATTCTCTGGTCATAATGCACATAGTCCCTGCTTCTCCTTCTAATTTGGCCCCTTTTACAGATTACAAATCATTATACAGTGTTCTACGAGTGTATCTCCTCCTCATTAAAATAGGCAGAGACACAATATTGACTGAAGATTCAAGTCTTCATGAACTTCACTGTAAGAACCTCCAATTCTGCAGGATATTTGCTGATACCATCTGTCACAGTTTAGTGAAACTGCTACCCAAACCTCCTACCTAATTTAACCTTTAAATGACCGGGTTGGTATTTAAATTTTCACACATGGTTTATGAAAAATGTGAGTATTATTTAAACAGAAAAAGATAAAATTATGATATAAACTGCATTTTATGGATAATAAGACAAGATTGTACAGCATGTCTTAAAAATGCGGTAAATTTCCTTGTTGCCTGAATTTATGAAATTAATTTCTAGGGGTGTTTTTCATGTGCATTCGCATATGCAAAACTTGTTTAAAGGTTAATATGTATCATGTACCATAACATAAATTTCAAACATTCCAGCATGAAAAATCCAAGGTATATTCCTACCACGGTACTCACCAAGATCACATGCTCACTGAACAAAACTGGCACAGAATGTGAGTACTCACCCTGACATCCAGATGGTGAGAATCCAAAGTGCAAATCTTCACATCTGTCACACCTTGTGCCGCCAACACCAGACCGACACTTGCAGTTGCCTGAAACGGAGTCACAGTCTTCTGACAGGGATCCCACAGGATCACAGGAGCATGCCACACAACCAGCAGTCAAGTTGCCAAATCCAGGCTGTAAAATATGATGAATTATGTAGAATCAACTGACTTTATGAAGCAGGAGCCTTCTTGACATCTTGATAACACATCAGCTGCTCAAAAAATAACTAACAGTCATAGGGATCAGTCTAACACAACTGTTTTTTTATCCAATAGCTAAACGTTTCAGGCTATAAATACATTATTTAAAAAGAAAGTAAAAATGTAATCTATAATACATCATCTTTTTATGTTTTTATGGGATCCCACAAGTTTTCAAATTTTTTTTTTCAATACATTGTAAAATAGTATTGGTCGACAGCAGGTAATTAGTGATTGAAAATTATTACATTATTGGACAAATTTTATATGTACAAAATGTTTTCCTTAAAAGCAATGGATAAAATGAGAATTGCTGTATTTGTGACTATTTATAGTAAAATGGGGGTATGCAGTGGTGCAGTTGCTTGAGGCACTGCGCTACAAGCCAGAAGGTCACAGGTTCGATTCCCGATGAGGTCTCTCGGATTTTTCGTTGACTTAATCATGCCGGCCACACTACGGCTCTGGGGTCGACACAGTCACTAACAGAAATGAGTATGAGTACCAGGTATATCTCCTGGGGGTAAAGTGACCGGTGTGTATGGCCGACAACCTTACCACCTTCATGTGCCCCTGTCTAGCATTTCTGGGAGCCTCAACCTCCTGGAGTCCTAAGGGCCTGTCCTGGCCTGTTGTGGGATAGCTTTACCTTTTCATATATAGTATAATATAGTTGGAGTCTAGGCGTTGGTGACTAGTGTAGATGAGTAGATTTTATGCATAAGTGTCATGCTGAGTTTGGGGGAGTTATTTATGTGGCGATACTATGTTTTAGTGTTTCTCGTCACTTGTATTGCGGTCTTTTATATAACCCTCTCTTTTGATTTATTAGTTTTTGAATAATAATTGTTAAAATATTTAATAGATGACGATGATGATGATAATAATAATAATAATAATTATTATTATTTAACGATGTACCAGTATTATAAACTTAGCATGTTCACTGCTTTGGTGCTCATGGTTTACATTCCACCAGAGAACTTTAGACATACAGTTGTGTTAGAATGAACCCTATAACTGTCTGCTATTGAATATTTTAAACACAACGGGATGAATTCTATTAAGTTGGTCAAGAAATTCCACACCTTTCATGACAGCCAAATATTTGTTACCATATTCACAACAGCACACCACCAGACCACATTTTAGCCAGCTGAATGCAGTACACACCCTGACACCAAATTAAATACAAACATATACACACCAATCCACATTCACAAACAAGCAAATGTAAAAAAAAAACACATAAACAAAGAACAAACATACAAAGAACATAGACAAAAACAGAAACACAAATATACACAAACATACAGGCAACTCAGTGACTAAAAAGTAATTGCTCATTCAATTATAGGCAGAGGGATGAAGACCTCTCACCTGGCAGCTGTCACATGCTCGCCCAGTGTATCTCTCTCTGCACTTGCACTGCCCAGTCTGAGCATCACATCCATCAGTCTGCTCAGAGCCCAATTCATTACAGTTGCAAGCTGGAAGAGTACCAATTCTATGTCAACACAGAGGGGAACTGGAGGTCCACAAGTAGGACACAAATGTTACATGACACATAGGAATTAGGTTCAAATCCTTGACAGATTCAGCACTTTTTCTTAAGCCCAAATGTTCTCCTCACCACCTTATTCTTGAATATCCTAAATGTTTGTTGTTTTAACTTTTTCATTTATCTATGGCTTATTTAAGAATGATGTCCTTGAGCACAACATGTAGGCATATGGGGGAATGGAGCTATAGCTCTACCAACTCTTAACCTAAGCACTAAATGGAGGTTAGTGGCCAGCTTCAAACTCCAACTACTTTACCCCGGGGGAAAAAGCCTGCAATACACACTGAATAGGAGAATGCCCTAAGAAATAAGTGTGTATGATTTTACAACAGAAGTTGTGGAACGATCAAGCAAGAACTGTTCAGATAATGGCACTAAAATTTGTCATTTTCAAGATGTAACAACTTATATCCCCCCCCCCAACATCAAAGATCTTTATTTACTGTCTGTAAGATACAAATCCTTTTATCCCCCACACTGAATATGGTGACAAATTCATGAATCTCAAATACTTCTTGCCAAAAACACTATTCAGTTAAATGAGATTTATATTTTTAAAACTTACGCTTGCAGTCAGCTTGTGCAGGATCGCCATAATGGTTTGGAAGACACTGCTCACATCTCCAACCCTCAGTATTACCACGACACCGCAAGCACTGACCAGTATGTTCATCACATGGTCCACCTCCACACTCACACCGCCTGCAGGTGGAGCCTGGCTCTGAAGGAGAGCCATAAAATCCACTGCTACATCTAGAATGGAAAATATAAAGAACTGTATACATACACACATACATACCCACCGACAATATTACTTGAATGTCCTTCACAGTTCAATTCAATGCATTAGGTATACAGAACTGATGTCTTCACAGTATAGAAACACTTGGTGTACCTATCGCAGTGGTCTCCATCATATCCCTGTGGGCAGTCTGTGCAGATATAGTCAGTAGTGCTGCTATCTGGCAACTGGAGCTCACAGTTTGGACTGAAGTTGTTACTAGTTTCCACTAGTGGACAGGCACATCGCTGGCAATCTAGTGGAGTGCCTTGTGTCGCATCTCCATAATAACCAGCTACACAGTAATCACATTTTGTGCCATTTGTGTTGTGCTCACAAGCCTGAAAAGTAACATCACTTTTGTAAAAATATTTGCTATAAACAGCAGTCATGTTTTATGAGTCATGATTATTAAACATTTGAAGCCCAGTAATGACATGTGCCATCTGCTGTAACATCAGGAAACTTTATGTTTTGCCACTGTGTATTTATGTGTTTCATATAATCCTCACAAGCAACACAAATTATATCTCTAAAGAGAAATAACTGGTTGGTTTTTATAATAAAGACAGAGTGTGTTTCTGTGCGACAGAAACTGAATTTTTATGTACAATTTAGATAAATGACAGTTTTCAAAGCTTCAAAACACATAATAGTTTTACAGATATCCTGTAAATAACTAAACATTTTTTATTAGTTGGTCAGCATTTGTAACTGGTCTGTTGTGACGCGTGAATTAAATTACATTACAGATTTAAATTAAACCTTAATTTCTGCAAATTTATAATGCCCTCTACAGTTACTTCCCTGTGTTTTAAAACCAGATACTCACTGCACATTTTCCTGTGTCAGGATCACATGTTGATGCATGTCCATTACAGTCACACAGACGACATTCCCCGTGCCCTGGACTGGGCCCCACATGTGTGTAGCCATATCCACATACCTCACAGGACAGCCCTGTATAGCCTGGTGGGCAGTCACAATGTTCAACAAGGTCTGCCACAGATCCAGTCCCTCCAGCAACTGCTGTTTGCATGACAGCATTTATCAGGCTGTTGAGGGAAACAAAGACAATTGCGTGACATCTGAAATTATCACAGCACTGAATATCATGAGTGCAGTTCTCATTCTTACACCAAACTCTAGATTTCAGAACTTAATGAACCTTCCAGTGTTGGGCGCAGAACAACAGTGTTCCACAAAGTACACAATGTTCCAACATCAATGTCTTGTAGTATGAAATTTCACTTAAGAGACAATAAATTTATAACATCAGTTACTTTAGATATAAAATTATTCTTGTGACACTACATAATATCCAATGGTGTAAATAACGTGCCCACAGACTCCACGGCTTGGGGGACCTGTGGGTTAGAGGGGCCCCAAACATACAGAATACTAAAATTTGTTGTGGATTCTTTCGGACTGGATTCCGTTCTTCTGAAAGAAGGCAGTGTTCTGAGAGAAACTTTGCTAATAATTGTAAGGAGGCCTTCAATTATCACGTCACAGCTGGGGTCCACAACCAGTTATCTACATTACTGACTGACCATATCAAATCCAATTATTACCATGATCACAAGATCTCACTACTACACCATAGCCTGAGCCACATTAATCCACTTAACATCCTCAAATCTCCTCAATTACTACATACAAAATATAAATGAATGGGAGCTAGAGCAGAAAACTTTAAACCTAAATAAATATAGCAAATTTACATTTTAAAATTTCGTAAGCTGGCATTGTCTTACCTTCCCTCTACCTGGTCAGTGTGGAATGTCGCTCTAAGCAGAAAATGTTTCACATGTGTAAGTACACTCATCAGATCATCTCTACTTGCTGGATCACCACGATAATCATGCCCAGTGATGTCTTTAATGTCTTCTGGTATATGATACCAGGAACCCTCATGAAGTGGGACTGTCAGTGTAGCATTTCTGGACTGGTACGAATGATAGCCTGTACCTAGCCGTAATCCATTGCTGCCCTGGGAAGAACAGCATTACATACACAGCTCAGCGACAGTGCTGATCAATTACTGAATGGATATTAGTAATGAAAAACGTAAGTACAAAATGTTCAAATATATTATAATCTATCATTGCTGACATAAGAGTCTGTCTGCCAAACATAAGAATCTTAAAAGTATGTCCAGCATTATTATGCTGGTTTTATGATATGGTTTGAATTTCTGGAGATATAGCTTCACATCAATCAAATCTGTGTAATTTTGTTAACTCAGTGTTCGGAATTTTGTGCGAGACCAATGACAGATGCAGTTAATAATATTTAGCAATACCTTGGCTCAACTGAAAGCTTTTGATTACCTCTGACATTACATTTTCACTTCTCATTCACAGGGTGCAACAGTGTATGTACGACAAGTGGAGAAGGAAAGGCATAAAACATTTTGGTCAGAAAACTAGTTGGGAGAACTAGGCATAGAAGGGAGGATAAGGCTAAGATTAGTGTTAAGGAATCTGGTAATGAGAGTGTGAACTGAATTCATCTGTCTCAGGAAAGGACACGGTGACAGGCTCTTGTGAAAATGGTAATAAAACTTTTGGCAGGGGTGGACAGCTAGACAAACCATGGGAGCCACACTTTTAGAGGAAACTTACACAACAGCCATGTATTATACAAATCTTATTCAGACAAATGTACACTGTTTTATGTTATTCAACACAACTTTTTATTAAAGACTGCCCAACATGTTTCGAACCTATACAAGGTTCATCTTCAGTGGCTTGTTGAAATTACATCAGCTATACATCTGGTATTAAAAGTTATATAAATTCTTACAATGCTGTTAAGATGTTTATGGGTTTTGATTTCTGTATCAGTTATTTTGTCTTCACTGCAGATTTGCTGGTGGCCTACATAAAGCCATGTATTAATAAAATAATATATCTTTTCCTTATTTAATGGCTTCTTATTTCTGTCCCTCCAACTACAGCAGGTTAGTTTCGGTTAGTTATGAGTCTCCCTTGTTTAGAAAATCTTTTAAAACACTGCTCACAGGATCATGTGCATGTAAACTACCTGAATATTATTTTTTTACTGGCAAATTGCATGAGATGCACAAGCAATGTCCATGAGCCATGTTGCGCTACCTCTGCTTTTGGTTTCATATGTGGAAGGGATTATACTGAACAGCTGATGCACAAATAGTAGGATGATATTATAATCCATCTTATAGAAAAAAGGTGTAAAGGTACGGGACTGGATGCAATTGTCTCATGGCAGTGCCTTACAGCAGGTATCGTGTATCATTTGAGACTGCCATTCCTCAGTGACCACTTACAATAAGAACCATGTCGGGTCCGACAGTTGGCCTCCCACTGGTGTCTCCACGCATCACTACCCAACTCACACTGAAGCTGACATTGGATCCATAGCTAGTTAAAAGGTTTTCCCGGTAATGTTCCGGTGCCAGCCAGAAGTAGCTCTCCACATCTGGCCACTCATAGTAACCAACTGACAGCTGTTTTGTTTCTGTATCAACAAAGGGAGGCACAGACCTGCTCACAGACAAGTCACTCACCAACCACCCTGATGACACTGAAAACTGTAAACCAGAGAACCAAAAGGTCTATAAGAAATATCTAAGTATCTTAAGAATACAGTCTTATGAGACAAGATGCCATGTATTTTGGTACATAGCCACCAATGTTTTGGAAAACTATCTGCCTCCATCTTCAGGGTAGAAGAATATGACATATGAGGAAGAACAGACCCGGACTAGGGTTATGAGTGAGCCAACATGAAAGAGCAGTAATAAAAGGAATAAAAATTAAGAAGTGTACAGAAAGAAAGGTGGGTAAAAGAAGAAGAAAAATGGTACAAAAATTAATTAATGGCGGAGATATAGAGAGAAAGAGTTAGAGAAAGAACAGTAGGTAAGAGGGGCCCTTAATAGGGTTTTTTGTAAAGGAAAATATGTAGGGGAAAAATTAAAGAATCATACAAGGAAGGAATAAATGATTGAAGGAAGGAAGGTGGGTAAAAAGGACAAAAAGAAAACAAAGAAAAAATAAGAAGAAACAGAGAAAAACAGAGAAGAGGGAAGGTAAGGTGGGAAAAGAAAAAAGGAAGCTTTGAAGAGCTCTGTGAAGAACCCTTTGAAAACAATCTTCTCATGGCCGCTGCTTCCAAATTCCTTCACTCTTAGCCTTGGTCTGTCCTCCTTCACTATATCCATACTATTGTTCCCTGTTTGGCTCTCTACCCTGAAGATGAAGGCAGCAGATTCCTCAGAAACGCCAGTACCTGTATGCCAAATAACATAGTGTCACACCCCAACAGACCCTAATCTTAATATTTACCATTCTCAGAATTTTGAACCTATGCAAATATCTGTTAATATTATGACAATATTGCGAAAAGTCTTAGCAGATAAAAATTTGAAATGAAAATGTGATGAGTGCATATAATATTTGATAGTTGGTGGTAATGCAATAAACTTCTGTGAGGTGGTAACCTGTACAAGAAACAGCATGCAAATATTCTGTGTACTAACTTACAGCATGAAGTTGCAGCTCTGTGCTGGAATGACAAGTGTTGCTCACACCAGAGCAATAGCACTGCAGGCAGCCATCTGGGTTGTCTTTGTTCAGAGCAAAGTAGCCCGGCTTGCAGCGATCGCATCTCTCACCTTCCACATTCTTCTTACACGTGCAACTCGTTTCACAGTCGATCGTCAAATCAATTCCTCGAACATCACACGGACATGGTGTACAGTTGGGGTAACCTCGAAAACCTGGGGCACACTCATTACATTGTGGCCCCCCAAACCCCACATGACATTCACAAATTCCTGCTGCCTATAATATACAAATAAACAAAATTAATTGAAATATTATAGTAATTTCTTTTGGCTACAAATTTTGTTCATTTTTATGGTGGGGTGATTTTGAATTTGCATTGCAGGCGCAGTCATATAAACTAATGAGTGGGAAGGTATTTGTTGACAGCAACCTGAAGTCATTAATTAATTTTGCCTACAGTACCCACATACATTTGTCTCACTGTGAGACTAACTCACACAAATGCACAGATACACACACAAAACACACGTGCACGCATGCATACACACACACATGTGCACATGCATGCACATACACAACACACACACACAAATGGAACCATAAAACCATGACTCTCATGCTACTAATATGGGAATATGGTCTAAATTCGTGTTTCCCAAACTTCTGGCCATGGCCTGGAATAACAAACCACTTAGGCCTTGCAACCCAAACAGTACCAGTAGCTACTCAACACCCCATTTAATGTCACCAAGTTTCTTTTATTATTCACAGAGTTCATGATCCAAAATTTATTCATGACCATGAATTTGAGAACCCCTTCTCTATATGTTCTCAATATTTCACAAATTTCATCACATAATTTTCTGTTCAGATATATGAAGGTATGTATAAAATAAAGAGCAATTTTATTATAAATGTTGACCAACAAACACACAGTAGTCACACATATCGATTGTCTTTCTTTATATTGATAACATTCCTGCCCTTCAACACATGTGGCCCAACAGTACACAGGTTTTGTGATTCCATAATATTGAATGTTTCCAGGTGCGTCTTAAACCATTTTTTTACACTTTCATTCCACATTAATGCTTCTTTCAGACACAGTTTCAGCAACACTAATTCTTCAGTAGCACTGATACCCTGAAATACCTGCTCTTTAATCTCAAAACATGATGCAGTCAATGGTCACTCAAACATGCATGTTAAAAAAAACACATTTGTCATCTTGAAACTTTCCATTTGTAAACTCTTCTCTGACTCACATAGCTGTTGCCATACAAAACTAGTGTGCATGCTTCTTAACCGCCACAGGTCTTCAGACCCCCCAGTCACAGAGACTAGACCACAGATTACCATTTTTCTTTTTGGTGTAGTCTATCAACAGAGCATCCATATTGAATCTATCTCAGTATTATAACCATTATTCCAAAATCAATAAAAACCGAATAGGTGGAAACTATAAATCATGTAGTATAATCTAACATGCAGTGGATATAAATATCCAGCTTTGGTATTTAAGAAATCAATGTATATTATCACGTCATCTAAAAAAATGGATTTGGAACAAGGACAAATTTCATCCAAATACTCTACTGCAGTACTTCACTTCATGTTTCCAGTTGCAGTCCATTTCAGTTACTTGTTTCCTTTCTTATTTTAAGTTGCCAAATTTAAGTTCAATAACCGACCAAATAGTGTGGCAATTATGTTAAAATGTTATTGTGTTAAACAAACCATTTCACACTGAACCATTAAAATCATGGCTTCAACATTGGAGTTACTGGCATACATTTTCCTTTGTACCTTGCCTGTAGGATCACCATCGTGGGCACATCGTCCTGTAGTACCAGGCTTCTTGTTACATTTACAGGGATGGCAAGGAGCTGGATCGAGTGGGGATACCCCTGTCGGTCGATACCATCCATCTTCACACAATTCACAGTTTATGCCTGTTGTGTGTGCCTGGATAATATAACAATACAATTATTGAGAAAATAATAAAAAAAATGGAGGTAGTTTCTGTTTAAGAAGTGCACTAAGGACTAGAAAAACTTTGGACAGAAAATGGTTTCCTTCTTTGTCAAATAAAGATATATAGCAGCTGAAATTTTAAAGAAGGAATAACATTAAATTATCGAATTGAAGTACATTATTCATCATGTAATCTAAAAAGAGACTGGAAATGAGGATATAAATTATATGCAAAAACAGTAAGTAGCCTATCACAATTTTCTGTATCACTGTGCACATTTTATGATGTTCTTCCTTAGGACTAGAGTAGGGAACATCAAAGTTACATTATTATGTAAATTAGATGACCAATAAAATATATGCAGTAAAAGGCATAATAATGCCATCTGTATATAAGTGATGCATGTGGATTTGCCTGAACATAAACTCTGAGCAACATAACAGGATTACAAACAAAACATTCATCAATCTTACACAATTGTACATATAATTACAACCAGCCATAAAATGAAGACCTTGGTAAATGAATATATTTATACCACCTTAGTACACATAACGTTTGCTTCTCAATATTTATTTACATCACAATTCTCTCCAACATGCATCAATAAATTATTTTTAAAAAATTGGTTTAAATTTCTTTGCTGCTAGAGATAAGAAGCTCTTTGCTCCAATCACTTTTGAACTTGGACTTCAAAAAGAAGCAAAAGCAGTCATAAAGGTAAAGGTACAGTTGTACCTGTGCTTAATTAAGCATCACAGTGTGAAGGCATAAGGGTGCATGGAGGTATAGCTCCACACACATGTTTAATCTCAGTTTTGCTCCTGGTAGCCACTGCATACAAGGGTGGGTAAGCCTCAGACCTGGTTTAGATGACTGGGGGTAGAAAAAGTCTCTTGTTCCTGCTGGGAATCAAACTTCATTTACTTGGTCATTCTGCCCATTGCCTAGGCACTGTACTGACTGACATATCCCAGCTCCACAAAAGCAGACATAAAATAAAATTTTTTACTAACATTGTGTGCCAAAACAAAAATTCTGTCATGGTGACCTGTGACTGGAATTTGTCAAGCCCTGATACAAGAGCTCATTGGGCTAATCATAATAAACAGTACATAAAATCCAGAAACAGTTAATGATCCATACTGGCAATATAATTACCCACTAATATAATTCTAGATTATGGTGATGCAGTTTACAGGATTGTAACTATCATGTAAATGTAAACCATAACTGCAGAAATATGCTGATCCCAGTGGCCGTGTGGTCTAAGGCGTGGGTCTGCGGCCGCTCGCTTACTAGGATCGTGGGTTCGAATCCCACCGGGGGCATGGATGTCTGTCTATGTGAGTGTTGTGTGTTGTCAGGTAGAGGTCTCTGCAACGGGCTGGTCACTCGTCCAGAGGAGTCCTACCGACTGTGGTGTGTCTAAAGTGTGATCGTGAAACCTCGAAATGAGGAGGCCTAGGCTCCCGAAAAGGGGCTGTTGAGCCATAGGAAAAAAAAGAAGAAAAAAAACTGCAGAAATACTCCAGCTATTGTCATTCTTTCTCGGCTGTAGTTATAGCAATATTCTGCTAACTGCAGGCACATATACGCATGCGTGCATTCACACACATGTGCGCGTGTGCCCACACACACACACACACACACACACACAAAAAGCACATTAAAGCACTACATCTCACTCTAAAGTAGATAAATATAAAGATACAATTGTTCCTGTACACACCATAAAGGCATAAGGGGTTGTGGATGTACAGCTCCACTCACTCTTAACCTCAGCCATTGAAGAAGTGTGTGGTGAGCTTCATGCCCTGGCTGACTAACTCCAGAGGATGGCATCCCTAATACCCACTGAATAGGAGGTTGGATGGCCCAGTCTGGCAAATTTTCTCTTGCTGTGAATCAAAGTAGCCAGTAGCCTAGTCACTGTACTGACTGAGCTATCCTGACTCCATTATATAAATATGCTAAAGATACACCAGAATCATTCAGTCACCATTACAATATATCTATCACAAGAGACTCACTGTGCAATTTATGCAGACACCTCCACCACGATACTCGCCATACACGTCTCGACTCAGGCGAGCAGCTGCAACAGTATCATCATAACGGCAACTTGTGGCATGTCCATAACACTGGCACGGTTCACACTGTGCCCCATCAGATGGTGTACCAGCACGCCATGGAAACTGATTGTAGAGCAGACAGCAGCGATCACATGTGGGACCACAAGTATTATGCTGGCATTCACACTGGGGCCTCTAGAAGAAAAATGAAAGTGAAAGTCTTCATAGAAACACAATCTGTTAAGTTTATGAACTATTTTTAATGAATGATTTATTTGTACCAACAAATAAGTGAAACTTATTTTTAATGAAGTTTGAACAGATCACTTGGTCAAATTCTTTAAGATGATAATGATAATGACACCAATGTTTAAATTTGGTATGTTTCCTCAGCCAGATTTTGCCAAAATCAACTCACTGATATGCACGTGGTGCAAACTTACAGAGAAGCCAATGCCATCAGAGGCAGTCCACAAGCAGCATGTTACTGTCACAAGTGTTGTGTAAATCGGCTCTACTCACTCCAAACTTGCCATTCTGTGTGCACTTGCTGGCATGGCCAGAGCACACGCACTGGCCACCAATACTGATATCCTTAATGGAATAGAAGAGACGCCTGGTAACTGACGCGTCATCAAGACCTGGTGACAATGACATAAACTCAGCGTTCAGCGTGCGTATTTTCTGGAGACGCAGACGCACAAAGCGGGCTAGTGTGAACTCCAGTAACTCTGCGCTTGTCTCATTTGCTCCAGGACGACCAACAACCAGAGATGTGTGAATCTTGGGAAAAAAAAATTACCATTATTATAAACAACATCTAGTAATATTTAATATTTAACAATATTAATATTCAATTACATTCTAGGTACTATCCCGGCATTTAACTGAGGTAGGTGAAATTGTCCCTGTCCATGAAAACATCCATACAAAGGAAGTAGATGTATACCTACACTCACTCTTAACCTCAGCCTTAGATGGATGTGAGTGGTCTACATCACGCCTAGGCCGCTCTACCTCCTTGAAAGAACAATGGTCTCCAATGGATATGAGGCTGATTGGGCCCCAGAGTCGGTCTGGGAGATTTGGAAAAGAGAAAAAACTTCTTGCCTTTCCCGGGATTCGAACCTCACAACGTTCAGCCCGTAGCCTAGTCACTATACCGATTACTGAGGAGAACCACATCACATCTTAGTCAGGATAGGAAGTGATTCGGCAGAGATTCGAACCACGTACTTGCCAATAGGTATCTCAATCATTACTTACTCTAAATAATAGTGACAATAATGTATCCTATACAAGCTGTTGTCAAAGGGATGAAATAAATTGAACTTGAACTTGAATAATAATAATAATAATAATAAATTAATATGTATTACATTAGATGTTCACAAAACCACAGTTTCTTTTCTTCAACAGGAGCCAAAATATTTCGACTTCAGAGACCTTCTGGCGTATCTAAACGCAGTGACGGTCTCAGCAAACGCGGGACCCCATTGCGATCCTTGTGGCGGGCCCCAAAAAGTTATTGTGCAGAGCAAAAAAAGGAAATAACGTTTTGGTATATTAACATGAGTTATAAAATCATTATAAAATCAGTCCGAGGGCTTTGTGTGGTATCACACTGTGTATTTTTAAAAATTAATAATGCGCGGATCCACCATGAGCGCGCGGCCACTGTAAGCGCGGAGCCCGATTGCGTCAAATCGGTCCAATCGGCATAAGGCCGGCCCTGTCTAAAGGGACTGTCATAAAAGCAAGGAAAGCAAGAAAGGCAATGCGACAGTGAAGAAATACATAGCAGCTGATTTTGAAGTTCCGCGCTATACAGGGCGGAGTATACTGATGCACTGTGGTCCAGCACACAGCAATTACCCTGTACAGTGCTTCACGCTAAGCAGAACTCGCACACGTCCTTAACAACAAACCGTAATGCTTGTCTACTAGAACTCCGCTGCACAATACTGGCAGAGTGACCGATGTAACGAGGTCGTATTGTAATCCTTTGAAGTTTTGTTTTCACTGTTTTTTTTGGGGGGGGGGGGAGATAAAGTGGCTGGGGCGTGAAGTTACACACTCACCTCGATCTAGCGCCGAGGTTAAGAATGGATGCAGCTATACGTCTACTTCCCGTATATGTCTTCATGGTGAGGACAGGGAAAACATTAGACAAGACAGGCAATGTACGTATAAACGTAACACTGAGGAGGGTTCGCGTAACCACTGTTGCCGTGGAAAAGCAGTACTTATTATATGAGTGTGTCTGTATTCTTGCCTTAGTTATCCGGCAGGAAAATCCATCTTTTCTGTGCAGGATTATATTGTGATCTGTGGCCTGTCTGGCTCTACCATATTTTTCCACATTATCTCATAAACGGCACGATTTTCGGGAAAAAAGTTATTCAACATAAAACGTGTGTTTTGGTTTTCTCTACAACTTTTGTCTGAAACATTTCTCATTCTACAAAGAATTCGGCGAGGTATTATATTATATGATAAATAAGAAGTGTGCATTTTGTTGGTTTGATAAATGTGTGATTAAATGAAAATGCACGGTATGAACAATGTAAAGTATTATCTCAAGTTTGCATATGTCTTCATGTAAAGTACCCGTCATTCTTGTCAGATTCTAATCAAATTTGAATTTTCTCTACTGATTTTCGAAAAATCCTCAAATATCAAATTTCATGAAAATCCGTCCAGTGAAAGCCGAGTTATTCCATGCGGACAGACAGAAAGACAGACATGACGAAGCTCATAGTCATTCTTCGCAATTTTTCGAACGTGCCTAAAAGCTCTTCAGTAAGGCCATGATGTGTATTTATGAGATTCGTATGATTCTCACAAAACAAATAGCGATTATTTCATTAAATAGCGATAACCTGTTGGCCTCCATAATGGAGACGTAGTGTGCCTGGTGTGAAAGGAGGGACTAAGTCGTAAATATCATCATATGTATTTCAGATTTCTAGAATGAATACGCTGTTACGCCTCAGCTACAGACTATCCACTAATACTGCAACGCTGGAGAAGTTGCCTATATCCACGGCGTTAGCAACATTCAGCAGTGACTTCGTGACACCGACGCTTTTCAACATGTAAATGAACCATAGCTGATAGTGATAAAATTTCGTTTTTCTTACTATTATTTAACAAAACTGTCAATAATCCAGACTATTCAGAGCTAAGCGCAAGGATGATTAGTGAATAAATGACTGGAAAATATGTGAGAGGAGTCGAACGTGGCCTAAATTCTTGTCTTCAGTGATAGAGGAAAAGCACGAAAAATCTGTGACAGCTTAGATTTGAACCCGATACCTCCAAAATACAAAGCAGGCGTGCAAACATCGGGAAGAAAAGCATTTAGTCTTTGGTATAATTTTGTGGCTGGAAGCCTCTAAACGTAGATGGATGATTTGGAGTAGAGAAACATATGTTGCCCCAGCCGGGAAACAAACCACAGTTCCTCGGTCGTCCATCCCGTAGACTAGCCACTATAATCCAACTAATACAATCATTTTCTTAAAATTAACTGCGAGGACACCTAATTTTTGAGTTATTGCTGTAAACGAAAATACATTAATAAACAAGGACATCAGCATTACGTAAGGAATTCAGCTGTTCCCATGTCATACCTCGCCTCCTTCAAGTGGGTTTAGCTTCGAATAGTACGATGTGCAGATGACGTCTGAATCCGTTTTATACGACGGCTTGCCCCTCGTGGGTTCAATTCCATACCTCGTCCAGCATTCATCGTCGCTGTGAGCATAATACTGCCATGGTCGGTACGTGCTGCCATCTATCGAACGCTCCAAGATCCAATTCGTCGGTCGTGGAGATATAGCAGATTTCACTATCACGTATGCCACCTGATACACCTAAAAAAGAGAAGAAAATATTAATTAACTGGATCAAAAAAGTTTACAGTCTGGCGATTTATAAGATAACTTTCCAGTACGTTTCCATAAATACACTTCACGTTTATTGGACACTGTTTACTGCCCTCGATATACCATTTATGCCATAAATAGTATATTTGAAGCCACAAATTTTATGGCCTTAAAGCACACCATTGGTCAATAAGTAACTCCATGGAGCAAAGTCCTTCTAGAGAATGTAATGATTCCTCATCTAGTCAAAAAAAAAAGTAAAAAAAAATATATTCCTCGCACCTACGCCAAGTGTTCCAAGCGGTATCTCTCCTTCAGTTTCCCCCACCAAAATTCTACAGGCATTTCCTTTTACTGCCATATATGCAACATGAAATCATCCTTGATTTATCACCCTACTAATATCTGGCAAGGAGCACAAACTACGTACAAAGCTCTTCATTATGCATTTTCCTGAACTTTCTTGTTACTTCCTCCTCCTAAGTCCAAACACTTTCCTCACCACCCTGTTCTCAAACACCTCCATTTACCTGAAATCTGTGGTCTTCTGGGTTATTACACGCGTCGTGTGGTAATTATTTACCGACGTTTCGGGACAACGTATCGGTCCCATCCTCACGGGTCAAGATTCCAAGTACTACTTCGAATCTTGACCCGTGAGGATGGGACCGATACGTTGTCCCGAAACGTCGGTAAATAATTACCACACGACGCCGTGTAATAACCCAGAAGACCAAAGATTTCATCAACATCGCGGCGGAAGCCTGAAATCAAGGTTAGTACATCTCCATTTACCTATTTGCTCCAGTTTGAAAGACCAAGATTCACATCTATATAACACATACGAGTTATATCTTTTTACAAAGTTAAGATCACCCCATCACAAATTTATGCAGGCACGGAGCGGAGGTGGAGACGAAAATCCCACCCCACCGGGATTCTATCCTGGACCCGTCCAGCCCGTAGCGAGTCGCTGTACTGACTACGCTATCCCGGCCGCACAAATATCTTTATACTTAACTTAAAATAACAACTTTCAGAAAATTAGAAGAAAGTTAAAGGCAGAACTAACTTCACATTCCTTTGTAAAAGAGACATACAAATTGTAAACTTTGTTGAAAAATACGAGACAGGCTCACCACCATAGTCTCTTCCATCACATCTGAACATAAATATGGCGGTGACTGCGAATTTCTGAAGTGGGGATGACATTAATGCTTTAGATACAGATTATTCATGTTTGTATCTATCGGTGTAATCTCTTACTAAAAATTAAAAAAAAAACTATTTTGTGTTACGTAATTAGTATTTACTTGAACATGACAAGTGAAACCAGGGGTGCACAAAGTTTCCAAAAATCTAGCAGCCACCTCAAAATTCTAGGCGCCAGAGTTGTTACATGAAGCACGTTCCGTACTGAGGATCCAAAAATATCAGGCACCAGCGCAAAAAAAAAATGTTACTCGCACCTTCAACCAGGCGTCCGGGATTTGTGCACCCCTGTGTAAAACTGACATTGTGACATGTTGTAAACCGACCTGCTCGTGGCGCTGGGTCCATTACAAAAAAAAAACAGCCGCTGTTTGCCGTCTGCAAATTCTATTTATTATTTACAGTAATCATTGGGGCTCCTAAATTCACTAGAACAAAGGCGAATGCTTCTAAAACTTAATTCCCTCCATTTCATTTCAGCGTCTACCGTTTTCTCTTTATTTACTTCAAACAAACTTAGTAATAAATGGGGAAGTTAAACAATCGAGATTGCGCCACACTTCCCCTTTACTTCAAGCACGCGTACTGGACCCCACAAATCGGGAAGGGTAGGCACACAACAAAGATATAATATAACAAATGAAAATGTATTATAACATAACAAAACTTGATAAAGAAAATTCATACAATAATATACATTACACGCCACACAAGACTGGCATAGCAATTACTTGCCCTCATACATACCAAAATAAGGTTACCTTGCTGTTGTCGTGGGACTAAACCCAACTAAAAATGACGACTCGGGACCACGATATCAGCTAAGGGACTCCAACCCCACCGCTGGCCTTGCTGAACAGAATTTAGACCCCATGGCCGAAACCGAATTTTGATGTAGACTGCAGGCAGGCTAGGATCAGAGTGAAGATACAAACGATTCATACATACAAGGAAAACTCGGGAAAGGAGGGGAATAGGAGAGGGGAAAGTGGGAACGATGCGCGCGGCGATGGTCAATAGGTCGATCACCGTCAGGGGTACTGGGAGAAAAACTCCCGGTACAAGATGAAGCTAGTCACAGTCGAAACCATGCCCTGAGATCTTGTTGCGTCACGTGAAAAAGTCTTCGAAAACAAGTGCAGCCAATTCGACACCTGTGGTGTGTGTCCTTGTTACGGCCCATTTCACTGATTTGTACGTTAAAGTGTATAGCTCCAGGCCTGCTGTTTGAGTGCAACAGAAATGAAGCCAGGATTTACCATATATTATTATTCGTGAGATTGATACAGGGGTGACACCGTCGATACATGAGCTGCATCGCATGACGATTTCATGAGAGAATAACTTCATTCTGACTACGTAACACGGAAAGGTAATAACAGCAGGATCCATTGTATATCGTGGGCTACGGAGTGCATATATTACGTGCTCATATACAGAGTAGGGCAGATGTGTGAGTACCTGCTGCACCACCCTGTATAATTGTAGAGAAGTTACGTAAACACACAATGTCACATGAAGTAAAGGTAAAGTTCATCATATAACAGGCTATGAAGGCGCAGAGGGGGAGTAGTGGTATAGCTCTACTCTTTCTTTAGCCTTGGCCCTAGATGGGGGTGGGTGGTCAAAGAACATACTCTGATAAACTTTATTCTCATTTCACCTAACTAACATTTTAGGAACTATTTAGTGTTCTTTTTAATAAAAAAGTTCATTTCGTTGGTGTAAGTGATATATACTCTGATAAAATAATTGTGGAACCCCACATTACACAGCAAACAAACAAACAAACACACACACCCCAATTAACTAAACGTCCCTTGAACTAAAAAAAAACATGAATACAATAAACACACAAGTTACAAAATAGGGACATCACCACATAATTGTGGCAATTACATCCGAATTTTGACACGCGGCCGGAGAGACAAACTGTAACTGTATTAATACCTACATAGCTAACGAAAGCCAATTGTGGAAAAACTTAACATTGCCAGATAAGAGCGAGGAACTTCCTACAAATTGATTTCATCAAACCTGTACAGTTTTATAAAACATTTTCACAATATTTTAAGCTATATGAAGGGCTCTTAGATCTCACACTTATTTCTTCAGAACATGTAACACTGTGTGTTTATACAATTTCTCTGTACTTACGTGTTGCAGTGGCGTAACTGCGGGGAGCGGGGAACTAGTGGTGCGGCCGCCCCGGGCGGCAGAGTCCAAGGGGATGCAAAATAAATACTTTAATTTAAAAAAAAAATTCTGCGCTCAATAAATTTTGAACTTTTGAGCCAAATTAAGGGAAATTAAATAAATAATTGTAATTACTTTATAAAGTTCGTAATCTTTGTAAAGGGCGGCCATTTTTGTTTCTCGTCCTGGGTGTCAAAAACCGAGCTACGCCACTGATGAGCTGCCTGATGTTAGCCACATATAAACGGCCGAAACATGTTGCAATGAGACGTACAGTGCAGTAAAAGGAGAAGGGTTGTGCAGACCGCGTGGTTTTATTGCGTCTACAAAGACTGGCTTATTTCACACAGAGAAATGTAGTCTTGGGATTTTCAGTGACGAAGACTGACAGAGACAGCCTTGAATTAACGAGAATGGAGTCAGCGCGCTTTCCTTCTGCTGGACATTAATATGAAACACAACACTTAATAAATGAGTTTAGTTTTCATGCACAATAAAATATATGACTGGCACAACACAGCTGCATATAATACATTTTGCGAGTTTGTTACGGGAATTTCAAACTGGTATCAATTTTTTATCGCGCACAACTGATGACTGCAGAATGTATTTATAATCCGCAACACTGTTCTACGAGGACAGTGACCTACAAATAAGCATGGCCTCCCATCTGATCTGAATTTGAACCAGCAGAACCTGTTACCCGTGGGAAATGGCTATAGGCGCCATGCAACTTTATATATAAATTACCTTTTACATATTATTATCTCAGTCAATGTATGGCCAAAGAACTGCTTTCAGAATTTTAAAACAGAATACACAACGACAATACATCACAAGAGACATTAGAAAAAGAAAAAATCGATCCCTGAGAAAATAAGAAACGGTATGAAGACGAAAAGTCGAAGAATTCGAAGGTCGGCGCATATAAATAAAAAGAACGTAATCACAAACACGGCATTTTGACAACAATGAAATGGGAAATGGAACAGTATAACAGCAGAAAAGACAGGGCAAAATAAGAGAAAAAGAAAGGCTCCACACGTGCCATGAAACACAAGACAAGAGGCCGCATTTTCCCAGTATGCTTTGCATCTGAATGAGCTCCGGCTACTGACCACAGACGATACCAGACGAGGCGGAATGCAGTGCGGGAAAAACTTGATATGGAATCTGTTTGTTGTGTTGGCATGACAACTAGAAGCCAGAGAGAATAGAAAACAAGTCAAGGCAGCTAAGATTGAAAAGAACGTAAGAGCGGAGATGGCAGCAGCAGATAAAGCGACCTCTTGTTCAGATCGGCTCTCCAAGAAACAATAGAAAAGGAAAGGCAACATAACCTCAATCACCGCACGTGTTCTGTTTACAGAATTTTTAAAAAAGCACGCTCATTACCATAACGTATCCAGTTTTTGAACAATAACATTCCAAGGGATACAAAATAGAGGTAGCAAAATTTTTATTCAAAAATAAATACATAAAAATTTATAGAGTATTCTAACCATAAAACATTAATTAATTAAATTGCTCGAATGCTTCTTAAACATCAACACAATGCGTTTGCTCCACTGACTTGAGGAGCTACTGGTACAAGAAATACGAGCTGCTGCATTAATGAAATCTTCAGACAATAAAACCGTATCTGAAGCAAGCAGCTGAATATATTTCTTGTTAAGCAAGATGTCGGGTTGTATAATTTCTACGCATGTCATATGAAATCGATAGTAGATATGATATCGGGAAAAGTATTCGACATCGACATGGATTCAATGAACGGACACAGCGTCAAATTTATCTGTATCCTAAAATTACTGTCACTAATTCGAGGGCAATGCAGAAAACCGTGATTACGTCGGTTACGAAACATCTGGAGAAGAATTTCAGTCAGCTCCTTGTAAGAAAGATATTTATGAATAACAATCAGCTTTGTAATGTAAATAGAGACAAAAACAATATTTAAGACCGAACTTTATTATATACTTGATAAAATTTAACAAGTCCTAAACAGCCAAAGTGACTCGATATCGATATAAACACCTCCGATACACATACAAAACGTCATATATTGACGCCTATAATAATTTACTTATTCCATGTTACAAACTCCCATCGTTGTCCTCTGGTACCCCACAAGCCGACGGGGTTGAATTTACGTTTCAGAAGGATTCGTAAACATTTACAACACATTCCAGTGATCTTGATGTTATAAAATCATTGACCTTACACATATTACTTCGGAATCGCGAGCTACTTGTTTCCTTTCTCATTACCATAATCCATTTTTCCAGTGAAAATTTTTCTCTAAAATTTAAAGGATAATAATTTTTGCATCTTCATCCCTCAACCCTTCCTTCCGCTCCCTTTTCCCTTTCGTTCTTCTCCTCCTTGCTTCCTACCTCTGATCAGTGCTACATGAAGACAGTAAATTTAGTCACATTTCTATCCTGCAAATTGCACAGTTTGAAACGTGCAAATTTCAAGTTTTCGTAAAAACGTCTTTCAGAATGACATAACATAGGAGGCACATTCAATAATTAAGGTTCCCTAGTCTGTGAGTTTTGCCGATCCCAGTGGCCATGCGGTCTAAGGCGTGGGTCTTCGACAGCTCGCTTACTAGGATCGTGGGTTCAAATCCCACCGGGGGCATGGATGTCTGTCTGTTGTGAGTGTTGTGTGTTGTCAGGTAGAGGTCTCTGCGACGGGCTAGTCCCTCGTCCAGAGGAGTCCTACCGACTGTGGTGTGTCTAATGTGTGTGACCAAGAAACCTCGACGAAACGAGGAGGCCCAGGCCCATATAGGGCTGTCGAGCCATAGAAGAAAAAGAAGTCTGTGAGTTTTATGTTATTGAAGCACTTTATTTTTCGGGCGAAGGCAGCAATTGTACGACAGGGCAATACCTTACCTGTATCTTTCCTTCAATAACGTGTTTTAGAAGGTAGTTCCTACGCAAGACGTGACCAATCCAGTTACCTTTCTTTCTTTTTAATGTATGCGTGATATTCCTCTCCGCCATGACTTCATGCAATACTTCTTCATTTCTCATATAATCGGTCCAACTGATATTCCCCATCCTTCTCCAGCACCACATTTCAAAACTCTCCAGGTATTTCTGATCTGTTTTCCGAAGTCGTCTCCCATTACGTATAATAAATTACACGCATTGTGCCATTTGTGTGTCAGGACATGATTGGAGACTTCAGAGGTGAAGAACACAACCTGGTCTCATGGTATAAGATTAAACGCTGCCCGTAGCAACCTCTCTCAACCTTACTGCATGCAGTAACATCTGATTTCTTCGGGGTAATATAAGACGAGGAAGTGTGTTTTTATATTCCTAGTCATAAGTCGTGCTTTTTTCCCCCCTTATTGTTGCGTCTAGCTAATAAACTCGGTCACAGCTTACGAAGGCTCGCCGACAGTAGAACAATGTTTATATGTTTAGCCCACTTTTATGTTAGTGCCTTGCTTATCTTAATGCACTCAGCCACGTAAAGTGGAAATATACATATGCCTGCCTGGCATACTGATATGGTGGGAAAGACTTGAAGAGAGAAACTGAGACAGAGACAGAAAACTATACACATGAAAGGAAATATCAAAAGGTTAATACGATGGTCAGAAAAAAAAATGTACACACCCGCACGAAGATATCAGTGACGTATCACGAAATAATGACCCCTCTTCAGAAGAAGAACATTGTTATGGTTTATTTCAATTTATTATAACACTTCATTCAATACATTAACCAACTTATGCACTTAATAAAATACATTCAGAAGCAATTATAAAACTCCTACATGTTTCGGCACTGGGGTGCCATCATCAGGGAGTTATTCAGAATAACGGAGTAACAAGGCCCACAGCTCATCTAGCAACTGTGTCTGCCATCTTAAAATGATTAAAATATTTAAATTCTAAAATATACAAAGTTAATAGTCATAAAATTAAAATGTTGTAAATTTTATTTTAAAGTTTTTAAATTTACAACATTGTAATTTTACGACTACTAACGTTGGATATTTTAGAATTTTAATAATTTAATCATTTTAAGAAGGGAGAAGCAACACCTAGATTAGCTGATGGCCTTGTTACTCCTTTGTTCAGAGTAACTCCCTGATGATGGCACCCCGGTGCCGAAACATGTAGGAGTTTTATAATTGCTTCTGAATGTATTTTATTAAGCGCATAAGTTGGTTAATGTATTGATTGTAAGAATATGCACGGTATGAATAACGTAAAATTTATTAAACTTGTTTGTAGTTCTGAAAGTATAAATTAAAATATACACAATTGCATGACATTGGTTTCAATTCCCGGCAGGGGTAATATATCTTCCTCTTCTCCAAATTTTCCAGATTTGTTTTGGAACCCTAGCAGTCTCATGTTCAATTGGTACCGGAGGTTCTTTCGTAGAGGGTAAAGCGGCCGGGACATGAAGCTCACCACACACATCCATCTAGTGCTGAGGTTAAGAATGCGTGGAGCTAAACCGCTATTCCCCCTATACGCCATCATGTTATGCACCAGGACAAATTTTCTTTACATATTATTATAATTTTGTCTTTTGTACAGATGTGAAAGTCGGTCTTTTTCCCTAAGGGAAGGACGTTGTTTTAAAATGAGACGTCATTGAGATGATGAAAGACTAGAGAATACTGCATAATACTTTGTACTTCATGAAGAATCAGTAAGATAAATAAATCAACAAGAGTGAGATAGGCGGGACACCTAACACGCCTAAGCATACAAAACATTAATAGCTAAACATGAAGATACAATCTCAAAGAACATATAGTAGATGGGAGCATAATATTAAATAGAATTTAAATAGTGTGCAACAATGTGGATTGCGGACAGCTGGCTCAGGACAGGGTCTAACGTCTGCTTGACTGAGTCTTCGGACGTCACAAAGGCTAGGCATATCTTCACTAGCTGACCCGATTATCACCTTCTCAAGAGCGTTTCTCTTCTATAAAGTCCCGAAAGGGGGATGATTTAGGTCTTTTAACACATTCTCTAGTCTGCTGTGTCCGGAACAGTTCGAGTCCATTCAGATTCCTAAATTATGGATGTCACGACAGATTTTCCTGCATAAATGCAGCCCACGAGTGCGGTAACCACCAGACCTCTCATTCTGGTTTCCATGTCTGATAATATATCACACCTGTCCGCGCCAATGAGCTTTCAAGCTGTTTGGGAACTATTTAGCTTTACCGCTGAACCAATATTTCCAGGAAAAATTGGAGACGCCTATTCATGGCAGTATAAAGTGTACGTCTGTGTATCTGTATGACAGACATTCGTCAGGATAAATCTAAATCCTCCATAAAATGGCTCCCCAAATACATTCTTGTTCAGTTATTTTTGTAGCCATAAATAACTGTATTGATAATGTACAAAATTAAACAAGTTGTACAGTCACTTCTGCTGTAACTCGATAGTTGCTTTCTTATGAGAATCCGCGTTATAGAAAATCGCGTAATAAAAATAATAGGCGTTTTAGTGTGATATCTTCACACTGGTCGCTGAAATCGCATAGTAGCCAATACGCGTGTGGGAAAGGTCGCGTTATACAAAGATAGTTGCTCAGCTGGTCAAGACATTTCCTGTCTTGTATGCAACATAAATATTTATTACAGTGTTCACAACATCCCAACGGGTTTTCTCCTGATTCAGATTGATCCTGTCAAAATATACATATCCTATTTCTTTAAGATGCAATTTCATATCCTCCCATCTATGCCTGTATCTAGCAAGTGGTCTTTTCCATTTTTTTTTTCTTTTTGCTACTAAACACACGAGAACATTAAATGGCAATTTCACAATCAGAAATGTTGTTTTCCGAGAACTTTAATCTGACGAATTTTTTTCTGACAACGGTGAAAGCGTTAGCAACGGCGAGTTCTTTTAAGATATCTTAACGTCTGCTCGATTTCATAAACTTCTGTTTCTATATTTTATCCTCTGGCGCCTTTGCTGTTATTTTTATAGTTTCACTGGCCAAATTCTTGTAACAACGAAATATTACTTTTTCTTAGCAGCCATGTCTCGTATCTACACGTGTCTTCATGCTGGAACACGTTATGTTTCGTGATACCTAACAATTCTGCTTGTGGCTTTGCACACAGAGCATATAATTCCGTTTTTAAAGATCTACAGTTACCCTGCATTTACGAATAACACTTCGAATTACGCAGCCCACAACGCAAAGCAATGCCATCAGTGTATCATTCAAAATACTTTTTGTCTCCCTCCAATTTTCTTCCTCCGTTTCTAGACGTCCCTTCTGCCTGCTAGGCGACCAAACAAAAGTTCGCAGTGCAAAAGCAATCTAGATCTACCGCTGCAGCTTGGCTTCTGCCCCAATCGTCTGTAACTATTTCCAAGTTTAAAGTGCTTGCAGCCACACCCCCCTTCTCCCGTCAGTTTTCATGGCGTCTTGCTTAATTATGCTCAGAAGCAAATTTACCCGATTTATAAAAGGTCAAAACATGTTACCGCGCATGCGCGTGTGACAGCACAACGTACGTTATTCTATCCAAAGATATTGTAAAAAATGATCCATTGGAGGGTACCAGATATTCTGCCTGAGGCTTCTTGTGGTCTCCTGTAGTCCCTCCAGGCCCAAGGCCGCTTCCTTGCGCATCAACGTCGCTTCACTATCACATCATCCAGTCATTCGACGCTATAAATCTTAGTCGCTGTCAGCGTCGTTTAATGAACCACAGACAAAAAATAAAAATTATAGCGTCAATACAAGCAAGTTTGTTTCCATCTATCTGCACAATATTTAGTTTTTGCTCCTACATGTTTCGGCTACAAAACGTAGTCATCCCCAGGGGGCTACAGTATTTGAGAACGTGTGCAGTGTGTGATGCAACTGGTCAGTAGTAAATGGTAAATTATACATGTAATGTCATTCCACAGTTAGGTAAAAATATGTAATATTATTAAAATTGTATTGCAATTATAATACTAGTACTATATTACATATTGTTTAGCTAACTGTGGAATGACATTACAATTTTAACAATTTTAATAATATTACATATTGTTTACCTAAGTGTGGAATGACATTACACGTAAATTTACCATTTAATACTAACCAGTTGGATCACACACTGCACACGTTCTCAAATACTTTAGCCCCCTGGGGATGACTACGTTTTGTAGCCGAAACATGTAACTAACTAACTCCATGGAGCAGAGTCCTTCATGTAGGAGCAAAAACTAAATATTCTGCAGTTAGTTGGAAATAGACTTGTTTATATAAGACAATTGCACGGAGAATGTATAATAATATTAAAATAGTGTCAATAATTTGTGATACTGTACAAAGAGATGTGCAGGCAAGCCCGGTGCAACGTTGCCCCGAAGAACGTCGTACCGCTTTAACCTTGACAAGTTTTAGTGACCAAAGATTCGATGAAATTTGCCCGGAGCCGGACTAACGTTGTTTCCACTCGCTGCTGGTGGCATCTTCAACGGAAATACTCTCGGTTACTTTGGTTAATCATTATGGGGGGAAATACTCCTTTGTGTGTTGTTACGCTCTACGTTGCCATTTGCAAGAACACGAACCCAACGTCAGACAAGGAATTACTGTACTGAGGACCCAGGTTTCTCTTTGCGGCTGTATCCCAAGACTACGAGGGATGACCTCCATGTACCATTCTCCTTGTAGGACAAACCTTCCATTTCGTGTGAGAAGGCCAGCCAACAAAAGTCGACGATAACGATACGGATCACATGGGAGAAACAAAAAGGATGAGTAAACAACAATGCGTGGGCGTGGCTTAACGCCGTGTGTGGTCTTCTGGTTAAGGGTACTTGCAGGAGGTAGCAACCCACCCTCTCTCAGCGACTCGCCAAACCGTTTCAGTAAGGCTACCAAGCCGAAGTGTAAAGTGGAGAGCAAATCGAATACATATGCAATGTAACCGCATTCTGACCCACATTACTGTGTGGAAGTTTGGGAATAGATACGAATGCATGGCATGAGAGACTCAAGGTAAGGGCAGTGTGACAGGGGCGCATCACACCCACACAAAACTTTTGTTAACTTCTCTCCACATCAGACTGTCCTCTGAAGCGCGCGTGATGAACAAGAAGCTCAAAAGTACGCTGTGAAACCAAACTGCATTTTAGAATTACTCAACCTCGGTCGAACAGCAAGCATGAAGAACCAACATACAAAACGTGCGATCGTACGTAACACAAACAAACACAATATTCTTAATATTAGTCTCGATCCTTGCATTACATGAATATATTATTATAAACTATTATGCTATTTCGCCGATCACAGTGGCCGCGCGGTCTAAGGTGTGGGTCTTCAGCCGTTCGCTTACTAGGATCGTGGGTTCGAATCCCACCAGGGGCATGGATGTTTGTGTTGTGTTTGATGTAAGGACGGTAGCATGGAACGTAAAGTGACATGAAGGACGAAAGGATTTAAACAGTACAAAAATGGATCAAAGGGAAAAAATCCCGGACAGGAAAAAAAAAATCCCGCCGTGGGCATGGATGTCTGTCTCTTTTGAGTGTTGTGTGTTGTCAGGTAGAGGTCTCTGTGTCGGGCTGATCATTAGTCCAGAGGAGTCCTACCGAGTGTGGTGTGTCTGAGTGTGATAGTGAAGCCTCTCTAAAGAGGAGGTGCTGGCCCAATAGAGGCTGTTGCGCCATTGGAAAAAGAACTCTGCTATTTCACACTTTTTAAACCAAAATGTTCCACAGCACTGTATGCAAACCCTTGTTACTTGTGCTCTTCCCTCAAAGTGAGGGGATCCATAAAGTTTGTCTCTTGGGATGTTACGCCGTGTCGAGTGGTAAATATTTAGACGTTTTGGATGAGCTTAGTGCCTATATCTTCACGGTCAAGTAGATGGAGACACTATGTTCCTACGACACGTCGGTAACTAATTACCAGTCGATACGGCGTAACATTCCTGAAGACTTTAATACCTTCATCAACACCCCTGTAAGAACTGTACTCAGTAAAGTACGAGTACTCTATCGTATACGACATATCTCTTCTGCAGTACGTGGGTTTGAGATCCTGTTGGATCGAAGGTGACACAGATATAGATGTTCCGATGCTGTAAGAGCTAGCACAATAATAATACAGCGTCATTTGAACATTACAAAAGATCTCACAATGTTCTAATGTAATTTATTGATATACCAACCACTGACTGCAAATACCGATTCAACAGGCTGTAAATTAGCGATGAGATGTACCTACATGAACATAATTCCTTTGTGATAATTGTTTTCCCTGACGATGGCTGTCAACACCCGAAACATGTAGGAGATTAGACAGCGAGTGAATGTCACTGTAATTTTTTACAAGAGCAATTAGTTGGCATTAAATATATATACAAAACGTTTATTGCAAGGAATATGTACAACATCAAATTCACACTCACTGACACACTAAATTAAACACCTTTTATGAAACCCGAAAGTCCATTACCTTATTACCTTATGCAAAAATACGACAACCCGACCATATGTTGTCAGCTGAGTCCAATCTACATCCTCCCGACGTATTTCTTCAATACCCATGTTACTTTATCGTATATCTGCACCTAGGTTTTCCCATCTCTCTCTTCCCTTCAGTTTTACTGACCACAGTTTTTTAAGCACTTCTCGTCTCTCCCACGTGTGCCACATGCCCTGCCCATCTAATGACCTACGATTTGATCGCCATAATAATATATCGTAAAGGGCACGGATCATGAAGCTCATAATTATGTAATTATCTCCAACCTCCTGCCTCATGCTCCCCCGTACGTTCAAAAGATGCTCATCAACCATTCACAATTACACACAACCTTTTGTTTTGCCTTATTCGAGAGACGAGGTCTCACGCCCACACAAAACAAGCAAACGATTCTAGAAGCAGTATTAATCCTTTAAGCCACAGTGGCTATGATGATGCACCATGTGATTTAGCGTTAAGGAAACTCTGCATTGTACACAAATCCCGGGCTCTAAGTCCTCCCTGCCACTAAATTTTGTACGGTGGCGCCTAATATACGTGGACCCACGACACGGGAACATGCTTCATATCACCATTCTGGCGCCTAGAATTTTAAGCTGGCTCCAATTTATTTTTCCTGGCAAAATTTGTGCACTCCTAAGTATAAACGTCAATACGCGTTACATAAACATACACTGCTCTAGCTGAAGTGTCAAACAAGGATTGACAGCAATGGTATTTGCAGCCATTATCACCCCGGCCTTCCCAACCTAAAAATAGACACACCCTGTAGCTCCGTGGAATACTGTCACACAACAGACTAATTGAAAACTACCCACGTTGGAAGAGTTCCAGTAATAAGCTACATGCTTGGCAGTGACAGTCGCCGACGGCTTCGCCTTCATAAGGCGATATTGTGGAGTGTGTTCACTAAATGGGTGATCGTTAGATAAACACAGTTAACATGCATTTACTTTAAGATCTGAGCGCACTAATTTCATTAAAAAAATAAGTACGTAATATAAATGTGGACGAGATAATTTCATGTTGCAAATGCAAATAATTATTGAACTATAATGCAAATAGCAGCAAATAGTTGAAGCAGTAAATTATACAGATTGTATTCATTCATTCATTTATACTATCAGCTTGGCAACAAACACAACATTATATATAATTTAACTATATTATTATTAGTATTGTTTGTGAAAGGTAATAGCGTAGTTGGTATAGCGACTTGCTACAGGCTGGACGTTCCGGGGATCGAATCCCGGTGGTGGCGAGATTTTCCGCACCCGTCCAGACCCGCCCTGGGGCTCACCCAGACTTCTATACAATTGATACCGGGTCATTCCCGGAGGTAAAGCAGCTGGGCGTGTGGTTAACCACCCACCCCATCTAGCGCCAAGGTTAAAGAAAGAGTAGAGCTATACCTTTACCCCCCCCCCCCCCCTGTCTTCATGGCAGGTTATAGGGTAAAATTTACCTTCATTGTTGGTGACAGTTAAGATTCGGAGCAAGTTGAACTTGCCAGATTTAACATCTTTAGGGTAAGATAGTGTGGAGTGGTTACGGCTGGCTCAAGACAGGGACGAATAACCGGCTCTAGTGAACATGAAAATGAAATCCTGGTTTCCACAAAAGGCAAGGAATTTGACCAGGTCAGCAACGGTTAGATTTCTACGAATAATTTTGTTGCATGAGATTATTTAAATGAAAGTCAAAATTTTGTAAAGCCGCCAAGTTTTGAAGGAAGTTATAATAGCTTTTTAACAAAAAATTTAGAGACATTTGAACGTATATCTTTGTCAGACTTCACACACCTAGCACCAGTGATTCATCAGTTATGGCCACAGGGCTGACATCCAAGTAAATGTATCAGATTTAGTGCTGTTGCCATGCTGTTATAAATGATTAAAACATTACCAAACAAAACACAACACACAGCACACAAATATCCACTTACGCTACTGTCTCATGCATATATATTGCAGGAAAACGTACAAATACTTTGGTTTTACTAGCGGTAGAGGTAAAAGGTAGAAGCGCATATTGGAGAAGAGGTAAGCTCCTTACATTCTTAACTTCGGCATTACAAGGAGGTGAGTGGTCAGCTTTTCGCTCCGGCTGCTTTACCCCCGGTAAAGGAGTCGCCAGTACCCGATGAACAGGACGGTGGGTTTGGACGCTATGTATAACAGAAAATATCCTGCCCCGACAGGAAACGAACCATGATTCCTCAATCATACAGCCCGTAGCCCAGGCAATAACTGACTGTGACGTTCACAGGAACAAATTAAAATACCGAACAGTGTACTCTCCACTCATTACTTCCACTACTTTTTTTTTTCCTATGGCTCGACAGCCCTTAGGGGGCCTAGGCCTCATCATTTACGACGCTTCACGATCACACATCAGACACACCACAATCGGTAGGACTCCTCTGGACGAGTGACCAGCTCGTCGCAGAGACCTCTACCTGACAACACACAACACTCACAAGAGACAGACATCCATGCCCCCGGTGGGATTTTTTTTTTTTTTTAATTCCTGGGTTTTCCCCTTTGATCCATTTTTGTTCTGTATTAATCCTTTTTCGTCCTTCATGTCACTTTACGTTCCATATTACCGTCCTTACAACAAACACAACACAAACATCCATGCCCCCGGTGGGATTCGAACCCACGATCCTAGTAAGCGAGCGGCAGCAGACCCACGCCTTAGACCGCACGGCCACTGGGATCGGCTTACTTCCTCTACTGTACGCCTTTAATGTAAAGAGTGGGCAATTACGAAACTCCTGCGATGCGTCGGCACCACCCGAAACGTGTTTTTTCCACTAGAAGCCAGTTTATTTGGACTTGCTGCCGTAGGGAAGTGCACTTAGTCTTACGTAATTCTTATTAAATACAGCGAATATTTTTCTCTGCGTTAAGGCATACAACCATACAACATAAAAGTCGTAATACCTTCTACAGGAAACACCCTGTACAAATCCTAAATACATAATTCAGCAATGTGAAAGAAGCTTAGCATTTTGTGTCAGATTTATGGGACATCCTGTACTTTAATGTAAGAAAACGCTTTAAAGCCATAAAATAAGTAACTTAGACAATGGGGGAAGGAACTGCATTCCAGTCCTCAACAGACAGTTCACGCTAGAACCGTGGTGTGTGTGGCAGGGCATATGTTATGCGGCCAGGATTTAAAATAAGATTTTAATGAGAGAGTCGCATACATCAGAACAGATACATAATCGATTTACCCCCACAGTATTCCCTTCAGCACAAAGAACACAGGCGGTCCCTGTTTCTGATAACAGTAGCACAGATTCCACGCTTATTTCAAACTGCTCCTTACCCCTCCAACTGTATTTCAAACCCCGAGACCAGAATTTAGCGTCTCGCATTGGTAAATTATATAATTATAATCTTTAGGTGTAATGCCGTTCAGTTTGGTACAGAGACAGGAATGTTTCGAAAGAACGATGTGATTCGTCCCGTTTCTTTAATTGTACAAACACACGGAAAAATATCCGTCATCCACAACACTTGTTTATTAAAAACGTAATTGCAGCTACGTGTTTCGGCACATGTTAAGCCTTTTTGAGCTGAAACATGTAGCTGCAATTAGGTTATTAATAAGCAAGTGTTGTGGATGACGGATATTTTTGGTCTCTTTGTTTTTAAAGAATATACTGTATCCACCATACCCTGAAGACAGAAACAGCAGATTATTCCGAAACATTGCACATAAAAGTAGCACACAAGACAACAGCCTTACATGGCATTACATTAAATTAAAATTAAAACCAACTTGATGCACAATCACTATTAAAAAACTTTAATAGTAGATTAATTAACCCGACATGTTTCGGTCAGGTACCTGACCATCTTCAGGGGTATACTACATTAAATTGCATAGTCCATATGTTAAACACACATAAGATATGAGCCTATAAGGTCTCGTCGTATATAAAGTTTTTTACCAGTCACTAAAAATCACTAAAAACTTGTTTAAAAAATAGTCAACACCTGAATCTTCAATACCCCTGAAGATGGTCAGGTACCTGACCGAAACATGTCGGGTTAATTAATCTACTATTAAAGTTTTTTAATAGTGAGTGTGCATCAAGTTGGTTTTAATTTCAATTTATACAAGATGCACGGTGAATACAATATCAAATACATGGCATTACATTTTTCAACGTTCATTTGCGAATTACCCTCAAACTTACGATACTAAAACTTCCATCAGTAAACGAATCATTGGTTTATACCAATTCCTTCAGTCGGCCTTGGAGCTTGACACTAATTATCATTAATTTTAATATGCTGCATCCTGTTCCTGTTATGGACATATTTATTGTAATGATTCTGTGAAAAAAATCAGTGTTTAAACCTAATTGATGCCATTCTCCACTACATGTTTCATATGAACATCAGGGGATTGCTAATTACATTTGGTATATCGTAAGAAGTTTGTTATTATATACCACCTGTACTGTTCCATCTGATGGTGACTCCGTCGAGATAAAATACGAAGTGCAGAATTATGCCAATAAGTTATAAACAGTGATGTTTGTGAGACGGTGATTGTAATAAATCCTAGCAACCAAGTTACCAGTCCATAAAGGAGCTGTGTTTCCATAACTACACTGTGCCAACTGCAGACATACTGTCCTAATTTGAAATTAAAATGACTGTGATAGAAATGAGGGAAACAGATAGAACGGCGCAAAGAAATATTAGCAGGTTAAATCTGATATTGCACAACAAATTCACAAGAAAAGCGACATGTATAAAATGTATTTGAGACACCCTACATATGTTTCAGCAAGCAAGTTGCCATCTTCAGGGTTTTTTTAGCAGAGAACTACAAGAACTTTTTACATCCAATTATACACTAAATTGTTACCCATTAAAAATCACAGAGCACACATATGTCACAGTCATAGTCATGTCATATTTATAGTCATATTCATAATTACGACTATGACATATGTATGCTCTGTAATTTTTAATGTGTAGCTATTTACTGTATAATTGGATGTAAAACGTTCTTGTAGTTCTCTGCTAAAAAACCCCCTGAAGATGGCAAATTGCTTGCTGACACACATGTAGGGATTCTCAATTACATTTTATACATGTAACTTATCTTGTGTCTTTGTTGGTCAGTATCAGATTTATGACAAAATGCACGGTATATATAACACAAAAGCATCAGGTCAATTCACTACTCTAGAATCTGACAACCAGTAAAACCATAAAACACACCACACGTCACTCTATATGGATTCTTGACCACTCTTTATATCCCCTGAATTAGAATCGTACAAATTTGCCACTGTTAAGCAAACTAAGTACAAAGTTTCATTTACCTCTTCCTTCCCCTTTATTTACATTTTCTTACATCTCCCCCTCTTAATCATTGGCCAATATCTGTAAGAGAATCCCGCAAGCACTGAACAATCAATACAATTTAATATTACTTTAGCTACGAAGTTTTCTGATCAGTCAAAGAGAACAACTTCTCTTTTTGACTTAAGTCCCAAAAATCAATTGGTAGTCTTAACATAGAAGCCATTGGTGTATCACAAAACAACAAGTCATTAAAACCAAACAGAAACATTTAACAAAAAGAAATGAGAATCTAGAAAGAAAAGACCCTAGGAGCAAATGCCGACGCAGCCACGTTCTGGTCATCTGGAGACGGTCGACGTGATAAAGCAAGAAGCAAGCAGAATAGGAAAAGCTACAAGTCAGTCCTGGTGAGAAAGAAAACAAGAGACAAATTACAAGAAACAGCGAAAGGAAAGCTAAAAACGCCGACAGTTAAAACATGGAATTAAAGTTAGCGACAGGTAGACAGAAGACCAAAAAAAAATAAATTGAAAACCTGTAGGCCTGCTGTACAAGAAAAGGGCAGTGATTTGTTCTTACTTCTTCTTATTACCGAGGAAGATATACTGAACTGTGGAACTGGCATTCTACTGGTTTGAAAGGCATGGGAAAGTTTTAACAAAGACTCATAAATAAAGTTATAAGAAGGGAAGTCTTCATCACGAAACAATATTTCCAAAGGAGTTCTCTCGAAATTGACGCAAAACTCCTGATAAAAGGACACACCATCACTCCGTGTGAAATAATGACACAATTTTGTAGCAGGGAGCTTCGAATGGCCGCATACCCCTCAGGAAGTCTATAGATAGTACAATCAACGTCAAGGCCTGGGCATTCGGAAGGGCAATTTCTTGTTTCCTTTGATCCGTCAGGTGAAATTAAATTCTCTTTGTCTGTTATGGTGACACTAACAAAATATAACCCAACAGTTATTAAAATGTCTAACAATGCGGAAGATTTTCGTCAGAAATACTTAATTTTATGCAGACCCAGAAACATCTACTTCATGACACATTTCTTTAATGCTGTCCGTAGAACATAAAGCACGCTTATCTAAGCACGAAAAACTTCCAGCGATGTAACGCAAAGAATGCAGTGAATGAAAACAGCTCTATTTGATGCACTGTCATCAGCTGCACAGTTTCAGAAGTCAAGACTCTCAGTAATTTTCTATCGTTTTTAGTGTAATACAAAAAAGTTGAAAGTAACACTCAGGATGTACATTCCAAACAAACAAAAAAATGTACATTACTTAAGTACTGGCATATGTTCTTACTTAAGAGGAAAGGCTGTATTTAATCAGGTTCTGGTAAAACCCGCCATAAGATTGGAAACCAGTGACGCAGAAAGACGTAATACCTCAAAGAGAAAGAAGGTTAAAGACCGTAAACATATGTGATGAATTCCTTACAAATGCACCAAATACCTTGGTTTGATCTACAGTAGCCTCTTATCCTGTCAAGCATTTCTTTTCTGGTAACAAAATGGCGGCAGCAGCTTTTCAGTCGAATACAAATCGTTCTGCCTGGCGATAGACGGAATTAGCGTTGTTACGGAGTTCCTGACATTTTTAGTTCAGACGTAAACATTTTATAAGACATACGTAAAGGCAACTTGGTCATTGAACTGTCTATTAACCAACTAAATGCACTCTCACCTTCAACTTTTAACAGTCTTACAGATTTCCCCTACATATAGAGAGTGAATTGAAAATGCACGTTGAAAGTCATATATAAAGAAAATTGGTCATTGAAGTTTGCCTCTTTCAAGGCAGCCTTGCCATCCTCATTTGCTTAAATCCTAGATCCAAACTGACCCAATGCATTATCCTACATACTGAAGTGAAACATCCTAAATCGTACAGTTACAAACTCCAACAAATCACGTACTTCGTGATAAGAAGACAGTCCTGTCAGCTGGGGTCTCCGGTCTCATGCGATGTTTCGCCGCGTCTCTGGATGATTAGTGCACGACGTTTCGAGACAATGTACTGTTCTCATCTTCATTCTTCACAGGACACTCGAACGTCGACGCTGCTTCTAAACGTCGGTCACGAATCACCCAGTGACGCGGCGCCACAAACCAGGAACACGGAGACCTCAACCGCACCGCTGCGAAAGCCTAAAAACTCGCAAAATCCCTCAGCTATTCACAAAATATCCCGGCTTTTATGGGGGCCGAAGAGTTATGTCCGTCTTCATAATTTTTCGACCAAAGGAACAAAATGGGGCACAGTCCTTCTTCAGGTGGTCACGACCTTCCTCAACTACTATGAAACCGGAAGTAACGTCACAATACATAACGCAGCTTGATGTGGGAACTGATCTTGAACCACGCGAACTCAGTGCGCCCCTATATAACGTTCTGTTTAAGAACCGCTTTAATATTATTCTCCCAGCTGCGCCTTCAACCTGGTGTATCTCCATCAGGTCAGGTCGTTCACCTCATGAAGGAAATGATTACTTACATTCGAAGGTACTAAAATTCTCGACATTTGTGATTTAATGGGACAGATAAAACATTCCCGAAAATCGAAAGCGATTTTCAATGTAAAACGCTTATTTGTTTAGAGATCTCACGAAAAAATAACAAAAATATACAATAAACTTAAGAATAAGAAGCATGGAGATTTACTTATTACAAATACAAACACTTATAAGATAGATTAAATTACTGAAGAACAGTCCCATTAGACAAAGCACGAAAGCAATCAACCTCACAAATTAAGGACAAAACTTGGCTGAGCTGAGAGTGATCTGCGTAAAAGGAAGACTGGAAAGGAAGCAGACTTGCCAACGACGTTGTCGTATCTCGATTCGTCGGAACCAGTCACGAAGGTCGAAACAACGGTATTAAAAATGGGTGGCCAAGAAAGGCCGAAATTTTGAACATAGGTAAAAGATAAGCATGGATACAAGAAAAGGGCAGACGAAAATATGGAATTGACAACAATCCGCGTTGCTGCGTTACAATGCCGCCCAGATGCGCAAAACGAAATAAGAAGGCAGGTAACATACAAGAGCAAGGGCGCACCCAAGGGGGGGGGGGGGACTGTCGGGCTGCAGCCCCCTCAAACTCCTCAAAGCCGAAAATTAAAAAACACAGATTTTGTAAATATTATGATATCAAAAGTTTTACGTGATTTCCCCTTCAGCCGAAATAAGCCACTGAAGTCCGCTGATGATTAGTACATTAGAATTTTGAAAAATAAATTAATATTTAAAAAAAAGAAGATAGGGCACTGTGATCGAGTTATGGAACATGCAGTTATGTTCGAGTATATATATATATATATAAATATATATATATATAAATGCAGTTGCAAATAGTGTTATGTTGTACTTACAACATGATTTTTATAACATAATTTGTAAAATCAAACACAAATTATATATGGCCTCAGTGTCGGCACCCCCCCCCCCCCCCCCAAGGAAAAATTCTGGGTGCGCTCCTGCACAAGAGATTCGTTTGTTGACATTCAAAATACGAAAATGAATTTGACATGTAAAAAGGAAATAAAGGATACCGTAAAGAGAACATGAGGGTCTGTTTCTCGGGAGGACGGGACAGCTGTCAGATTTTAATCGCAAGTGAAGCGTGACGTTAAAAGTATTTCTAACAAGCAAATTATCAACTGGAAATGGAAATGTCGTAACATTTTGTACAAGCGGCCATGTCTACTTTACACCTGAGTCTGGTTTGGGAAACACAAGACCAAGGATTTAAAGCATCAACTACCGCAAGTGTAATAAACTAATTGTCACACAACAATCGAAGTTTATTCTACATGGAATTGCGTAAGGACAAAACAAACTGGCCTCTTCATAACACAAGAGTATATAACTTTAAAAAATAAACAAATTAGAAAACATATGCATAACGTAAAAATTTATGATGTCCCTCCTACATGTTTCGTCCTCCCTGATGATGACCTCGTAGAGGCCGAAACATGTAGGAGAGACATCATAAATGAGAAATAATTATTTACTACTGATAGTGCAATTTGTTGGATTAAACAATATACCTAGTATATATATATATGTATATACACAGAACAGAACCCGGTTATAACAACATCGGTTTATACGACACCTCGCCTATACAGTCAGATATTCTGTGGTAACAATTAATTCGTCACTGTTAACCGTAACATTATACTCCTCGGTTATAACGGCACTCGTTTATAAAGACATAAAATATTCAGGCCCTTTCATGACGTTATAACCGAGTTCGACTCTGTATATATATATATATATATATATATATATATATAAAGCACGTGTAATTTTTCTCTGCAACTTCCATTCCAAACACTCTTCGCTCTGATAAATAGTTTGTAAATTACGAAGTTAGATACGAGATGAGCGCAGAAACGAGCGCAATTCTTCACTAAAGTGTCCGTCTCTTGTAGCACGATTTTAACCAAATACGTTAGTTAAAACTCTCGAATATCTGTGTTCATGAACGTCCACGCAACTGGAGCGAGTGGTTTCACATCTGCAGGAGCAGACGGCGAAATTAACGAGCGAAAGGCGGGAATGGAAACGTGCATAAAAATAGTGACCACTAAAGAATAACAATTCCTCAGCACGCATATCTTTACTCAACAAGGTTGGTCATTTTAGACTTTTGCTGTCAGAACATCCTGTCGCTTGCAACTAATTCCAATTACAAGTTTATTCGACTTATGTTTATTTACGATTTATCACTGTATTTCAAGCACAATACACACAGAATACAGCAAAGTTGTACTTGAGATCTGCGCTCTTCTAGGATTTAACGCAGCGTAGATTGGCAATTACTGACGTTTCGGGACAACCTATCGGTCCCATCTTCAAGGGTCAAGCAATCCAAAAAGACCCATGAATATGGGACCGATACGTTGTCCCGAAACGTCGGTATCTAACTACCAATCTACTCTGCGTGACTTCCCAGAAGAGCAAAGATCTCATTGACACCGCAGCGGAAGCCTGAAATCAAACTAAACATCTGATGACAGTGTTCTGGTTTATTTGCAGTGTATGTCTGTAGATTTATACCGACGTTTCGGGTGAACGTGCCACTTCCATCTTCAAGGTTAAAGGAGAAAAAATGTTTCATTTAGCACTTCTGTCAGTTGCTCATATTTTACAGGGTCAGTGGTTACCGCAAGAAGTATCAATACGGAGTGTCAATGTAATGATACTGAAAGGGAGAAACATAAATATAGGGAAATAAACCTGTTCCAGTGCCATTTTGTCCACCACAAATCCCACACACATTGGCCTGGGTTCGAAACCAGATATCGGCTCGAACAGGCCGGCGACTAACTGCCTGAGCCATGGCACTTTCTTTTGTACGCCGATGTGTCTACGGTGGTGGCAGGATACAAAAAATATTAGGCAGACATGTAAGCACACATACACACATATATCAGTACATACATCTATTAGACCACGGGTGTCCCACAAGCGACGCGCAGGCCACATGCGACCCTAGAGGAAAGTATTTGCGGCCATCGGTCAACTGAATAGTTTCAGTAATACAATTTAACAAACATAATGTCACACAGGTCTACAGAACATAATATTGCAACTCTATTAGCAGAGAAAATATTCACAAACCGTAACTCATCACCATAACCCATCACTTTTAAGACAGCACACAGTAAACCAATCATTCTTTGTGTTTTACCGAGTTTAGTACGGCCTGCTACCTTGTCGTTCAACCGTACTTTTAGCGTAATTCAATCCCCCCCCCCACCATTCGATATATGTATACATAAGTGCGGCCCTCAGGCGAGTCATTAACGAAATATGTGGCCCTCCTGTTGGTTGAAGTTGGCCAGCCCTGCATTCGACCATTATCCGAGGCATGTAGCTAACGCTCGTGCTTTGGAGTCGGGAGGTTCTAGGCCCAAATATCGACTACTCTGCCTGAAACTTTTTCGTGGTTATTTTGAGCACGTGTTGTGGAATTTTAAAAACACGTCGTGAATCTTCATTTCAACAATTTTTAGCGCTTTCGCAAAACAATTGTGAGTAGCGACTATTAGCTTTATCACGTCTGTCCGCCCGTCTGTCCTTCCGCATGGAACACAGCGACTCCCACCATGAGGACTACTAACATTTGTCGGTACGTTAAAGTTTCTGTTAAAATCGGACATAAAACCAGATACTACATGAAGACCTACATACGTTTATGACCTCTCGCCATGATTAGTCTTCACAACTGAAACAGCGTTCCCTGTGAGGTACGCACTGAGGCTGAACAAAAAACATCTGACCATCATTCATGATTGATTGTAACCTTCAAGTATCGATGTCTGTAAATCTCCCCGCTCACAAAACCTCGAACACGACAGATTGTAGCTCTATTGCTAAGATACGAAGAATTTGTTAAAATATTCAGTTTTCTTCTGGAAATTTTCACGAATTTTAACATCTACGAACAATAACAGAACGGAAGCGCCAGAAGTGCTAGGCCCTGCGGATATTTCCTAACTTGTTCAATCCATAATTGACAGTCATCCTAGTATATACTTACTATGTATAACAGGCAGGTGAGAAAGCGTTAAGTAAACTAAGAACTAGATACATACACACATACATATAGGCTACTACTGTTTTGATCTGAATGAAAAGTACTCATAAATCTAAATATCTGCAAAGTGGTTTGCCAGGTTTCTTTACAGCTGAAAGGTCATTGCTGTATATATTCTCTATTCTATTTGCCTTCCGGTAAAACTGACGTCTTTTTTGAACGCGAGCAGACATATGACAGTCACTGTTACAAGAATACCACAGCAAAATATCTCAGCGCTGCAAAGCAAGGAGAATCCTTTTCCTCCTTTCACTCTCCTTTCATAGATATTACAGAACATGATTCCTTCACGGGCAGCACATGTCTCCTGCCAAGCAGTCGTGCACCTGGAGGTAGCAATTATAGCTACATCACTCTACGCTTCGTCGCTTGTGACCTCTTAAGAGTTGAACTTCTGGTAAGCTTTTTGTTCTATTCTAAACTTTACGTCACACTATGACTCTTGGAATTTTGTGTTAATGGGTGCGAACAGCAAGGACGTAACCATGTGGATACATTCGATACATCTGCTCAATAAATCACCAGTTATTTCAACACGACCTACGCCTATCAACGAAATGATGACATTACACGCGAATTGCATTCGAATATAACATTATTTCACTCAAATAAACCAATTCATTAATTTAAACACAGTTATATATATATTCTAATGGTGGACAAACGGAAACAGAGATCTATATCAGGGGTATCAAACTGTCTACAGGGAGAAGTAACAAAATTATTGCCCGATTTCTGTCAAATGCAACCTGACCTCAATTAAATTAAGTCATCTAACAAAGCAGACGGCAGGGCTTGCATCAAGTTCAGTTTAATGAGTCACTGTTTGAGCTGTTTTCCATAACAAGATAATTATAATCTACATAACAATAATTCTACACGACATTTGAATGCATAATTAACAACTTAAAAAACATTCGTGATTATATGTACCTCGTGCTTTAACACAAAATTCCTGCATTCTGCTCACAGAGCGTAGTCTATTTATGGGTTATGCACGATTCTCAAGAAGTATGCACTATTTCCCTAGGTAGGAACTCAGTCCTTAATAATCTTCAAACAGTTATTTCTGTGTTAAATACGAATCCTGAAAGTGAAAGCCGTGTACTTCACAGTAAAAATACCAGCGCCTTTCATTTCGGACTTCAAAATGACGTGTAAATCTAAATTCCCTGAATGAATAATTTGCATTAATAAACGTGTCTGGAGATTCAAATCTTCAAGGATGTTACATCGTATCGACTGGTACAACACAGTGACGTTTCGAAGGGACGTGCTGTCTTCATCTTCAGGGTCAACCAGTCACTCTTTTTAACCCTGACCTGAAGGCATTATATTCCTTCGAAGCGCAGGTAAATATTTACCGGTCGACAGAAGGTATGATTACAGAAGGCTTGAATCCTTATCAACATTGCTGTGACAGGCTCTAATATTGCAAACGAATGTCTGTTTTTCATTAAACACTGCGAATTCTACGTCATTAGTTACGTAACAGCAGTAGACTCGCAACAAATTAGTAATTTAAATCACTACAGCTAAACATCAGTGAATAATGAGAGATGATGCTGACAAGTACATGTGACAAGCTAAAACATACAATTATCACTACTGTCATACATATGCACGACAGTCACCTCGCATTATCCAGTAACATGTCTATCGCGTAGTTTAAAATGTGTACCTGTCCGGATTCGTTAATTTAAATCGCAAACACGCTCGCCCGTAAAACCGTACGTAATTAGACGTGATCCATTATTTTGTGTTTATACTGCCACACAATGAAAGCAGGCAAGTAAAATTTTGTTTCATTCTATTAGGTATAAGAATAGAAGACACAGACCATAAAAACGATAGAGAAGTCTCTATATTTGCTGAAGCTTTGGACGCCTTTGATATATTTGACACAAGTCGTTACCAATTATTTTGGCGGATAGGTAATGATTCTGAATACAACTAGTATCCCAAAGTCACATAAAAATAGAAACGTCCATAAAAATTCATGTTCAGTATACACAGGGTGGTTCTTTTTTATTGTCGCACCGAGCACGGCAGCTTTATCGCAAAGAAAGCCTGCATCTGCCGGTCCATCACGTGACAGCTGCGGTTTTCATGGCACCGATAAAGGAACGGTCCTGTATATTACGTATTTGCGGTGTATTTGATGAAGCTGTCAGTGATTCAAGACGTTACGTGAAATGACTGTATGATAGTGAATAATTTACTGACAAAGCGTGTCACAACTGAAGGTACCAATCCGAAATTTGTCTGGAGGCTCTACATATACATAATTGTATTCTTCAAAGTGTTAACAAAGATGTTAATTTATAAGGTTACATAATGTCGGTGGTAGATGAAGAAAATACGAGCACGGAGCATTGGTGGAATGATAGCTACTGATAGGCGAAAACCGAAGGACTTCGAGAGAAACCTGTCTCAGACTCGGTTGCAATTCAAAGGCTAATGAATATAGGCAACACTTGATGAGTTAGGCTCGGTGGGCACAGATATCCTACACTTCTGAACCCAAAGGTTTAGAAAGGCTGTTTTAATTTTCACTTTCAAGACTGGGCAATGGGCAAAGTGCAAAGACTGAATAATTAAAAATGTGACATTCCATCGTCAGAATATCGGAGAAGATTTTTCAAGTATTTCCCACTAACCAACTAACTAACTAACTCACTCACTCACTATATTGAGCAGAGTCCTTCTTGAGAAGCTAACAGTTCCTCAGCTAGTCACGAAATCCCCCGAATTTTGTGGAACCTGTAGGTTCATTACCGCATTCACAAGAGCCCGCCGTCTGTTCCTATCCTCAGCCAGATCAATCTAGTCCATTCCTTCATCCCACTTCTTGAAGATCCATTTTAATATTATCCTCCCATCTACGCCTAGGTCTTACAGGTGGTTTCTGTCGCTCAGGTTTCCGAGCCAAAACCCTCTATGCGCCTCTCCTCTCCCCCATACGTGCTACATGCCCCGCCCATTTTATTCTTGTTTATTTCATCACCTAAATATTTTGTGAGTATAGATCCTAAAGCTCCTCGTTATGTAGCCTTCTCCAATCCCCTGTTACCTCGTCCCTCTTATGCCCAAATATCTTCCTCAGCACCGTAATCTCGAACACCCTCAGCCTATGTCGTCCGTGAATATGACAGATCTACTTTCACATCAGTATAAAACAACATGCAAAATTACACTTCTGTATATTTTAATCTTTGTATTTCCCACCACCAAAGATAAAAGCTGGAATGAAATATCGTATTATACAATAACTCATCGCTGAACATGGCGTTCGCTTGTGTTTCGTGGGAAACAAGAGGTTTACAGAGTACCAACACACTCCACAGCGCTGCACTTTAGCACATCGAGCTGTTGGATTCTTCATCTTGTCAACCCTTAAGGAACAGACAGGGTAGATAAAAGCTGAAGTGCCTCTCTACTCGACTGTCGACTGTCCCTGTGACACGACAGATAGGCACCCCACACCACACTTATAAGTTGGGCATGAGTTAGAAAAGGTATCTTACATCGAACTTACCGCCAAGTGGGTTGGACAAGTACACACTTAGCAAGTACTGCACTTTACAGGACGCTTGAAATGGAAAGGCAGAGAAACAATGAAGAAAGAAGAAGAAGAATATCTAGCAGGGGATGCATGCATGTGTGCCCGAAGTCCCTTTCGGGCAATGACATTTTTCCTTCTATTTCGTTTCATTGTTCTTATCTAAATAATTAGGAGTATTGTCTTCAGATCACACAGAACAAAGAGCCAATCAAAATGGTCTTATGGCAAAAGTACAGATGACCTTTGACCGATACAAAATTGCAATTATGGATTCGAATCCCTTTGAACTTAATTTATTTAACGAAGCTGTCAGTAACTAAGAGCTGAATATTACTAATGGCGTTGAATAATTCCAATTATACAGATTTAAAAAAAGCTGTTAAATATAGGAAAGGATTTTTGGAGAAGAGCTGCAAGAACACCCAAAATGTTAAAAGTAAGAAACGAATTAGGGAAAAAAATTTAACACAGACAACACACCGGAAGGAAAAAAAAAGAAGAGGAAGACCCGACATGAAGAAAGGGAAGTGAAAAGAGTGAGGAAGCAGAAGAATCTAACACCAGAAGAAGCAGTAAACCGGCAAATATGGCGAAAAGCGACTGAGAAGTAGTAACCAGCATAACATTGGAAAAGAGTTATAGATAGATAAATAGATAGATAGACAGATACAGATAGATAGATAGAGAGATTGATAGACAGATAGAAATAAACAGATAGATAATAGATAGATAGACAGATAGAATACTTTAGCGGTAAGGGTTGAAGCGGTCGTTATTGCGGGATTTGAAGTTCTCACGGCGGTATTGCTGAAGATTCGAGTCTTCTGGGATGTTATGTAGTGCCGACTGGTAAACAGTAACCGCCGTTTCGGAGCAGCGTAATGCCTTCACGTTCAGTGTCAAACAGTGCAGCTGCTTGGACTACTTGACCCTGAAGATGAAGGTACTAAGGTCCCTCGGGACGTTGGCAATTATTCAACAGTCGGCATGGCGCAACATCTCAGAAGACCTGCAACTTGAATCGTTTAATTCCAGGTACTATGCCGGAAACTGCGCGGAAGAACTGTGGAAAATCACGACAATCCAAGGTAGTACTGTCGCTCAACCGACAGAGATTTAAACCCGTGACCTCCCGAATGGAAGGATTGCAAAGTAACGTGCATTCTGCTCAAGAGAAGATATCCATCCGTCTTCTTCTATGGTACCATTTTCTAACCAAAATCTGATCTCCCACATAAGGGAGGCCTGACGAGCATCTACAGTATTCAAATAAACGCCTGTACTTAAATGTTGGAAAATAGAAATGGTGATACGTAATTTCCGAATGTTAAGTAATAAAATAATATAATTATTTTGACTGAATAAAAACGATTGTTTTTACTTCCTCTCCGTAAAATTTCTCCACATTTTAATAACCACAAATATTTAGCAGTCCCATTGTTTTAATGAGATAATAAATTATTTTCCTGCGACATTTTCCAGATGTTGAAAAATGTGTGACTGGCTTGCAGCCAAACAGAACAGAATGAGAAAGGAACGAAGAGGTGATAAGGAAACAGAGAAATCCATGCTGTTCCACAACTCCTCATACTTGTGACATGTAACTTCTAGAATTATACGACAAAGATATTTCTTACGGACCTATATATATATATATCCCAAATCCTTTGTTTTTAGGCGCAGATATTCCTGTTCGTATTCACAACATATTTAGTACTTTTGAACAAAGGCTCCCTCACGTGTGCATTAAGATCTAATAATACCTTCAGACGCCACTGACCCGCAAACAGTGCCACCGCCTGCAGCTGACAGATACGAACAACTCGACAAACGCCGGGTTGTTTCGGTCTAGAGATTGACTATCATCAGGCTAAAATACTTAGCCATAGTCACTCACAAAACACAATGGGATGAATTCTATCAAGTTAGTAACTTACGCTGTTTTGATCTCCGACATAGGTATTTAAAGAAATTCCTAACTAGCGTAAAAACTATCTGGACAATTGCAAGTGAGTGCAATGTAAGGTACATAGGCCTTCACTGAAGTTAAGCTAATTATATTCTGTTCTAAAAAAAGAAAAAGAAAAATGTGACATGGCACAATTTTTCTATTAGCCCATTTACAGTCATGGCGTTACAAGGTGACAAGTCTTGTAAAAAAAATCGATTTATGCATGCATTTAAACGCAAATATTGTACGAGCGACGAAACTACATGTGGAATTCTCTATGGCATACGGTGTCCTAGCGATTACCAGGCAGAAAAGAACGGAATCAAACAGGGAGAAGAGCCACAGAAGAATTCTATCTTAGACACTATCGAATGTTTCATCTGAACTCCAAATATGACGCATACTTAAAGGGATTATATCGTCTATGAAGAGGTAATGAAATGGGGGAAGAAATAGTGCGGTAGGCTGAAATAATCCTGACATCATTTCGAACTGTTACAATGGCGGTGATGGCCTTTCATGTCCGGTGATAATTTGTCACTCATCATCATATTATATAATTATTTTTAAAAGCGTACCAGCATTAAGTCCACCTCTGGTCAAACGCGAGAAATTCCCACTTTTGTCTGAGTGTATAACGTCTGCAGCTGTAACAGCTTGGTCACGGCCGGCAGAGAACAGGTCCGACAAACAATCCAAGTCCAAAAAAATATCCCATTTGGTAAGCAAAAAAAAAAAATTATCTTTCTCACTCTCATGAGAGTAAGAAGCAAAAAAAAACTATAATAGATGTGTGAGAAACTGAGGGAAGAGACATCTACCGAAAGAAGATAAGCAATAAAGAGTGTTAAGAAGAAAGAAGAAATTATTGCGCATGGGATGACAGAAAAATTCTTGGTCTGTCAACGCTGGGACGGACAAAGGGGACCGTGAACACTCATGTCTGCCATGACAGTGCAGGATGGGGTTTGAGGCTCACAACACTTCGTCACTCTGGTGATCCATAGAGTGGCTTCCAGTTTCCAAGTTAAAGATTTTCCATTCAGCCACCAGACTCCTCATAATTATAAAACACTGTAAAGTAATCCGTCGCCAAAGGCGCTTTCTGCATATCAGAGTTTCTCTGTCACTATCCAGTTTTTCTACTCGTATTCGCGATTATTTCTTGTATGTAATCACAGTGTTTAATTTATATTTAACTCCAAATAACAGAGTCCCTTTGAGAAGCGAATAGTTCTCGGTAAACAAGAGATTCCACATTTTATGGTATCCGAACTTCACTACCGTGTCACAAAATCCAACATTTGTTCTATATGACCAGACGACCATGCACTTCCCATCAACCAGTTCTCGACATTTTAATATTGTCCTCCTATCTAATCGTACATATTGGGTTCTCCCAAAATCTGTTGGTATATCTTCCTTCCATGCGACAAATGCCCGCACACTCATCCTCCTTGATTTTATCACCCAATAAATTTCGACTTAAGGGAAGCAAATCAAAAACATGATTTAGAAAATTTCATATCGAGAGGCGTCATAGTTCGTTTTTTACTACAATTATTCGACTGTTCTTAAATAAATTATTACCATCCTTTTCAATTTTAACTGGAAACGAAAATCAAGATTGATAAGGCAGATTAAATCGAAACGTTCAAATAGCAGACTGGAGGAAAATTTAAAATGACTATAAATAATTACGTCGTGGGTGCTGTAATTAGGGATCTAAATTTTCAAAAATTAGCAGCCATCTACAAAATTCTAGCCCAAAGGGTGAACTGAAGCAAATCCATATGGGGACCACAAATATTAGACGCCACTGTTGACCGTGCGACCTGAGGTCAGGGATTTGTACGCCCCTGGTGTAGTCTACACACTACGGGCAGGATGTGGTTCCTCGTTAAGCAGGAAGGTGATGAGAGTTTCAGGTTCCGTAAAGGCAAGGGAATTTTTTTTTTATCCCAGAGTTTGGAAAAACGTCCCACATTATTCGCCACGAAAGGCGGGAACAAGAAGCATTTGGAGATATGAGCGACCGTCAGCTTCACAAAGACCACAAACGATCAAGATAGTTAATTAGTTGAAGATTACAGTCTACTGGATTTGAAGCCGTGTTGTTTGGTAGATACTGATCGTTTCGAAGAAAACTGTTTACATCTTCAGGTAAAAGTCTCTTCTGTACACAGCAGACGAAGGAAGTTGGTTACTCCAGAAATTTATAATTTAACTAGCTACCAAATTACACGGCGTCTCATCACAAGTGATAGTAATCCGCCGTCAGAACGTCAGATCTAACACACTTAATTAGTTATTTCAGAATACGCCTGTATCCTCTCGCTCTCATTAAAGTCCATCTGACAGGAGACTTGATAATACGTTAAGCTACAACACCCCCTGTCATCATACCATTCGTTATTCGAGCCTGCCTTTGTTATCGTAAGACTCAGAATAGCCACAGGGGAATGAAGACTAAATCTGCAATAACCTTTTATGGTAGGGCTAATTCTGTGGCAAATTACAGCGGCGTAACTTTAAAGAGCACATGAGTGCTAACACAGCCGGGGCACGTTATTAATATAACCAGCGTCGTGAAATTAGCAGCGTCTCTTGCACGCCTCGTTTGCTGTTAACAGTTGTTACAAGTTCCGGCTTATATTGTGCCTTTAATGTGGTGTCCAAACCGTGGACCTCAAGCAATACAGTGCCCGTCATTGCTTCAATATTGTTATGCCGAAAATATTCTAGGAAACGTCAGATAATATCCTTTGCGCTATTGAGTGACTGGGTGAATGAGTGAGTCACATCTGCGTTGCCGTGGTTACCGATTTTCCATCTTTAGCCGGTTGCCATATTTACAACATAGAATCTTTTGCGAGTGACGTCACAACGGGGGTTTCCATGGTAACGCTTGGTTAGTGAGTGATGTCACACCGTTCCGGTTACCGCGGGAACATTAGTTCGTCCCATAACACAACAGGCCCATTTATAGTGTTTAAGATTGATGAATTTGAACTTAGCTATCATCTCTGCAGCTGCTAAGCTACTTCGGTTATGAATAACAAGGTGTTAACTGGGCTTCACAGATGAGGTTACAGTTCTTGTCCAACTAGGATGGTCGCTAAGGTTTGTGTGTTCATGAAAATCTAGACAGAATTAAAATGTCCATTTCGCCAACATTTATCTAAGAGAATTACAATAGTGAACTAGAATGTAAAGTAAATTGCGAGATTTTGAGGTTCTCACACCTACACAAACCGTTTTACGACCCAGTTTAACGTCACCCAACCATCACCAACACATAGTCTCCCAAATGGTCTCTTCCATGGGGCTTTTTCGATTTTACACTTTTAGTATTTCCCAGGACGTCTGCTATTTGAAGTTCTAACAGCGGCGATTATTGAAATTAGAGTGTACTGGGATATGACGCCGTGAATATTGGTAGGTAAGTATTGAAGTTTCAGACTATTAACGTCGTCTGCCAGACACCTAGAGCAATTATGTGTGTATAACAGACGGTTATACAGGGTTAGTCAATTATTCATACGGAATACCGTGACAATCGACGCTTTAACAACAGAAAAGCCTTACGTACAACAATCTGCCAACACTTCAGCAAACGTTCCGGAAACACAAAATAATGTGTCAATATAGACGGAAGACAATTTGTACATGGTCAAAATTATAAATATTTTGTAAAATTTCAGTCAACAAGTTGCCTCTAGAGTGACTTTTGCGACACCCTACACAGAATATTTCTTACAAAGGCGATCATACATTAGATAATTGTTATTTGGACCTCAAGATAACAAAAACTTCATACACACATGTGTACTAGGACGCTTGGTTTTCGAGTGTAAGAATCTCTGATGAGAAAGGGAGCATCATGAGTAACAGTACAAGGTGGGGCCCCTGTTGTGAAACGTTTGGATGTGTACTGTATGAATTTGAAAGTAGCAATAAGAATCAGTCACCCTATGATCACTGATACTGGTGTCTAAAACGTGAATTCTTCTCATGTGCATTAATTATCTAAGTTGGTCATAATGAAGAAACAGATCATCGTAGGACACATGTTTGTATGAAGTTTTGGTCCACAAAACACGAATCTAAAATATGGCCGCCTATTGCAGAAACAACCTATATACAGTATATACAAATATAATGTTACCATCTCCAGTATAATTTATAGATCTTATGGTATAAAGATTCTCTCCCCTTTGTTTAAAATTCCCTCCCATCTTTTTCATTCATCCTAGAAGACTCGAATATAAAACACCTTTTTCGACATCTGTCACATTTGTTTTTGGCAGCGAGTGTACTTGCTACAAAGAGTTCAGGGCAAGCAGGCAGTCAGTTCTGGATAATGAAATGCAGCCTTGCGGCTACACTATACCTCGGGGCCATCAGCAGCCAATAGACAACAACAATGAGAGGCACGGGTCAAAAGCCTTCTGCTGCTGTTCCTTCTTCATCCATTTCTTCTATTAAAGTCTCAGATGGCGAAATGACGAAGCAGTTAAGGGCGAGTATTGGTTTAACCCGATCAGCACCCTGAGGGGAGCACTGAACCCAAAAGTGTGTGTGCAGGCATTCCACTTTCCGTCTAAACATTCAGTTCTGAACTTGCCGTGTGAGACAGAGAGCCGGCAATAACACATTACAATACAACCAATGAGTAGGAGCTCTATGTCAAACCTAGAATACGGACTGTACATGTGGTATTGATCATGGAATATTTGCACTTTGGGACATACAGAAGAGGAAATACAAAACTTTATTTACAAATTCCTAGGTATATCAATATTATTTTGTAAATATAAATATTGACCATCACAGCTTCCAGGAGATCTCAAGCCTACATTGTCTTCCACCTTTCAAACATTGTGTTCTTTTGCCACTCTGTCGAAAACCCTGACGTTTATATGTCACTAGCCCTAACAGTTCACTTCACGCGACTCATCACGTTGTGTTAAATATACAAAAATCCAATAAGTATCCGTCAAACATATATTTGACGTAGAGAACCTAAAAACAGCTACATGTTTCGGCTTTTAACAAAGCCATCATCAAAATGTACAAGATTTTATACGTAAGAAGGCGTAATGTACAACAATGCAAGTTATACTAATCAAGATTGAGATGTCAAAATTGTCATATTTAGTATTCGTAAATATCATAAAACCTTTATTGCCATAAACGTTTTTATAGTAAAATAGTCTGATGAATCTGATGGCGTGCAGCTACGTTCTCACAACAGGGATAAGCCATCATATTGGTTAGTTTTACTAAAAACTTTCATGACAATAAATCTTTTTATGGTACTTGTGAATATTAAGTGTGACAATTTCGATATTTCGATCTTGATTAGTATAAATTGTATTGCTGTCTTTTTACAAAATCTTGTACATTTTGATGATAGCTTTGTTAAAAGCCGAAACATGTAGCTGTTTTCAGGTTCTCTATATCAAATACAGGGCATACACAAAAGAATGGTGCGGTGTTAATAGTGAACACTATTAAAACCGCACCATTCTTTTGTGTATTCCCTGTATATGTTTCTTTTGAAGAAATCTTACTTGTTCTTTAACTAGTACGTTAGCCAAAAAGTAAAGTTTTTGTTTCCTATTCTGAAAGTGGCCGTTTCGAATCCAGCCGGGAATAGTGACTATCCTTGTCGCGGTTTTTCGTGACTTTCTTAATACTTCAATGACTCGGGGATTTAAACTCCAACTACTGCTAAGGACGGAGCAGACCTTTAATTGCATTCACTAACGTACGGCGCACTGAAGCATGAAATATGGCACCGCCGCGGCGTCGTTCCATACTCCACCGAATGTGATCATTCCCTCGCATAAAATCACAGCAGTTGACACAGTGTCGTTAAATAACCTCCGATGCATTCATCATTCTAGCACATAAAAATATAATAAAAGTGACTTCCTAAAGGGTATGTGAGGAGGAAAAGTAATTTGAACAGAAGAGTGTGAATATTCTAAGACAGTGAGTTTCGTATAAGAGCCAAACTAAAGAATTATAAATTTTACTTTTTGTTCACCGTGCATTATGGTATTAAAATTCACTTAACAACCAACAACTGCACTATTGAATTAAAATATCACTTAAAGTTACCCTACATATGTTTCGGTCATTATATGACCATCATCAAGGGTATCTATATGTTTTCACTTCACTGTGCGCTATCCACTTTTTTGTTGGTTTAATTTATTAGTGTTTTTCATTCGGAGTTATTTTGTACACTGCACTTATATACGTATTTGTCTGTTGAGATCGTCCTACCTCGAACACTTCACAACGAACAACCAACGAACGAAACATCAACTCCAACATACCCCACTACAGCGGAGGACTAAACTACGACACGACAACCAAAATCCTCAATAGTACAACAGTGAAATATTCGACGCAGGACGATCTCAACAGACAAATACGTATATAAGTGCAGTGTACAAAATACCTCCCAGTGAAAAACACTAATAAATGAAACGACAAAGAACTCAACTACGACACGACAACCAAAACCCTCTATAGTACAACAGTGAAATAATTCGACGCAGGACGATCTCAACAGACAAATACGTATATAAGTGCAGTGTACAAAATACCTCCCAGTGAAAAACACTAATAAATTAAACAACAAAAAAGTGTATAGCGCACAGTGAAGTGAAAACATAAAGATATAGACACCCCTGATGATGGTCATATAATGACCGAAACATATGTAGGGTAACTTTAAGTGATATTTTAATTCAATAGTGCAGTTGTTGGTTGTTAAGTGAATTTTAAAGAAATATAAATTCCTGTTTTCTGGGACAGATAATCTTGAACATAGCGTAGAAGAATTGTGGTGTTTATTCTTTAATCTGATTAGTTTCGAAAACAGATACATTTATGCCCACATCCATTTCCACAGTTTGCACTATATTTTCGTCGTACGTGACGCATTTCTTGCGCACAGGTCTGGCAGACTTCATAACTGATTATGATGACGATGATAATGATGATCATCATTCAGGAAGTACTGCCGTTCTGGGCGCACGTGTGCGGGGGTGGGCTGCGCCCGACTTCCTGCGGGCACAGTGCCCACACCACATGGGCGGGGATGTCGTGAAGGAGAGGCAAACGTCTCTTCACTTGATGATATAAGTGGGTGACGCGAACCAAAATATTCCATCCGGATATTTAAATTACAAAATGACTGCTTTAGCACCGCTGGTCCACACAAAAAAGCTATGCCGTGGCCAAATTCAGTTTGAAATAATTCCTTGTAGCATCACATGCTTCAAAGCGCGCGCGCGCACACACACACACACACACACACACACACACATATATATATATATATATATATATATATAATTACTTTTCCTTCTCTTCTCCTGCATTCTAGTTTCACTTTCTTACCTCTTCTCTTGCACCTACTTTCTTTCCATATGTTCTTTTCTTCTTGTCTCTCCTCTCCGGTTCTCTTCCACCTCCTCTTCTCTTTCATTCTCCCTTTCTTATCTCTTCCCATCTCCTTGTTTCGTTCTTCTGTAGTAATCATTCTCCTTCCTTTTCCTCCTCACATCTCCTATTCCATTCTACACACAGCACATACTTCCTCAAAATTACCACTAGTTAACTTATCGGTGTAAATACCGTACAAGATATGTGATGAAGTACGACTGGTTAGGCCAGTGGTTCCCACAGTGCTCCGCGGATTCCAAGGGATCCGTGATCTGTTCCCAGGGGATCTGTGGATATATTTCTGTAACGACTAATTGGAAGTTTACTTATTTTTTAATCCAAGGAATAATGTTTTGTTAAAAAATCGCGAACTTCTTTAATTAGCGATGTGTTTATTTTCTATGGCTGTTAGAATATCTAATTAAGAAACCCCCTGTACCCACGAATCTGGAGACAATCAGTTTAATTAAGGTCGAATCATGCAATGCATTGTTACCTATGCTACTGGTATGTATTGGTAGCTATTTAAAACCAGTTTTCACATATAAATTTTTATTTTATATACCTACCATCCGGACACTCTATATTTACGTGAGCAAGGATGTGAGAACCCGTGGTTATTTTTCGAAGCCAAAAGGGGTCGGCGAGCAAAAAATTTGAGAAACAGTGGGGCATGCCAATACATTATCTGAATTACTATTTCCAGCAGTCAGCAGCTGACACAAACAGGCCGTGCCATGACTCAGGCAGTCACTGGCCCTCCTTCTTAAAACGGAGGCACGGTTTCGACCCCAGTGTGAGACTTTTGGTGTGCAAGGTGGGATTATCATTCCACCAACGCTCCAGACTCATATTTAATTGATCTACCGCCACGGTGTATAATCTCAGTATACGACTGATTGTCTCTGCGACGGGCCGATCCCTCGTCCAGAGGAGTCCTACCGAATGTGTGTCATTGACTGTGATCAAGTGTGCAACAATAACCCTCTATACCTACAATGAGTAGGTAGAAAAGTTCAGACTAAGAAAGAAGAAAGAAAGAAAGAAAGAAGGAACGACAAAGTCCTCACTTCAAGTGTACACCACCCATAAGCCCATGAGTATTTACACTGTTTGTAGCTACAAAAGAATGAGGCTACATCATGTATGATATGAAAATGTGTTATTACATAAAAACGAAGCGTATGTGCCTCACTGTTTGATTAGGCTTTCGGTCGGAGAGCAGACATCGCACACACATTTGGCCCCTGCTGATTAGGGGGTATACAATCCGCCGTACCTGGAAATGAGCGCTGTACATAAAGTTAGGCACACGTTTTGGAATTGAACACTAGTACTGGCTACTTGTATGCGCTGGAATGCCACGGAACACTAAGCTACACAGAACAATGAATTGTTAAGCTCAAGACAATTCTAAATGTAACATAATTGTTAATGTAACAATAAATCATGAATTCCTAAAATTCGCTTCCTGCAGCGATACATTACATTTTCAATATGCATATCTTGTTACTACGGAGCCTGGTGACTGGAAAATTAATTCATAAATATTAAAATTACTAACAGCAATTTTTTTTATCATTGCCAGTTCCAGTGTCAGTGCAGTCTAAGGCGTGGTTGCGGCCGCTAACATGCTGGGATTGCGGGTTCGAATCCCGCCGGGGGCATGGATGTCTGACTGTTGTGAGTGTTGTGTGTTGTCAGGTATAGGTCTCTGCGACGGGCTGATCCCTCGTCCAGAGAAGTCCTACCGAGTGTGGTGTGTCTGTGATCGTGAAGTCTCGATAATGAGGAGACACTGGCCCACTAGGGGCTGCTGCGCCAGGGGGGGAAACAATTTATTATCGTTATTGTTGTTATTATGATAATTGTGACCAATCACTCAGTAATGTCTATGGGATGTACTGACCTCACGTTCATTGTAATTTGTAATGTGATTAGAAAATCCCATTCAATACCTGTTTCTTTTTTATGCTGGCTCAACAGCACAAATCAAATGCAAATTAATAAAGATAATTTAGCTTTTTAAAACTGACACTTAATATTCAAGCATTCTGATATGTGTCACTAACACAGTGTTGCCACCTTATTTAACAGACAAAACGACTGGCATACAATCACAAAAAATGTGCACAGAACAGATTCATTTGTAATAGAAAGCAAATTTTCCAAATTCGAATTACTTAGATGCACCGCAGAAGTGGAGTCATTCTTTCTGCTTACATCAGACGTCCGTAAATTTCCATACATCTTTCATTTTGTTATACAAAATTCAGAGGCATACATTATTTAAACTTTGGACGTTCGTTTTGGAAAACGCCGCTTATCGGCACTGCAGTACTAATTTTATTTACCGTTTGTTTATGAAGATGTAAATATCTGTGAATTATTATCCGGGTGATATAATGTTATGGATAGAGCATGTGGCATGTAGGGGGAGAGAGGAGTGGTGCATGTAGAGTGTGGGTGGGGAAACCAGAGGGAAAGAGACCACTTGGAAGACCTGGACGTAGATGGAAGGATAATATTAGAATGGATCTTGCAGAAATCGGTTAGGAAGGGGTGGACTGGATTGTTCTGGCTCAGGAAAAGGACAAGTGGCGGGCCCTCGTGAATGCGGTAATGAACTACACTGTGGCACAGTGCACGCTAATATCAAAAGTTCCTCGAATCTAGTACAACCAACGATCCTAAACTTATCCTTTTCTAGATCTTACAAGATAAGTTTTGGGAAGAAAAACAATTCTGAGAAAAGAAAATCAAAATAAATGAAACGCATTCATCTTCACCTCACTTGAGGGTTTCATCAAATGCGGGAATTTATTGACTAGTTGACGAAATACTTAGCTTCTCAAGAAGGACTCTGCTACAGGAAATTAGTCAGTCAGTTAGATAGTTGAGTCAGTATCTGAAAATATACAGTGTTGAATGCTTGGCGAATTATGAAGTGGAAAGAATCTGGAAGGAATATGTCCTGGCTTAATTCCGGAATCTATTAAGACTCAGGGACACTATGAGAGACCCAATCAAAACAGCTGACGTCCCATCAAGCACGTGACGAATACAAGTCCAAATCCTTACCAAACGAGCCAGCAATTCCGGTGTTTTATTATTATGCCCCACAATACAGTGTCCGGTCTCACTAGGTGGGGCATATCAGTCCCTGAGAAGTTGACAGACGGGAAGATATCCAACGACAAGCTGTCACAGACCCTTCATCGGCTTCATTAAGTCTGCCACCATAACGCAAGCCATAAACGTTGTTTGCTATTCAAGCGTACAATTTTGTTCTGAACAAAAGCCTTCATAACACAAAGCACGTTCAAATTTTGTGACATCAGGATAATGTCAAAACAGTATTAATGAATGCATCACCGGAATTCGCTTCTTTAACAGGGATTGTTGATTCTATGAGCAAACTAAGGAAAGGAAAGGTTATCAAAACAAGAACAAAAAACTGAAATGTCCCCCCATCCCAACTTTTTTGTTGTTGTGAAACTTGCATGTTAACCCCAGAAGTTGTTCCGTCTTGTGTGGTAAAAGCCGCAGCTTCCTGTATCTGGTCTCGCATCTTGACGGTCTGTCTGGATAGGTTAGTTCCAAGATGAGACTCAACCAATGAAGCTACCACAATGTTATAAATAAACACGGCTAAAAGCAAACTGGGGGCACTTAGACACGCACTGCTAGAAAAAGACAAAACGTGCGAACATAAGGTACTTGAAAAACTTTTTGTTAGCAAACATGTTGATGGAGTTAGTGACGGACTGAACGCAATAATCAAGCGAGGAATGGTAGGTGATTAAAAAGAAATAAAGTCGAAAATGAAGAGCAGTGAGATAAGATAAGGAAATCTCAGAACCTGCCACACGGTAAGGAAGGTGTTTATGACGGTGATAATTGGAAGAGTGTTGGCGAAGAAGAGCTGAAGACAAAACAAATTTGTTACGTGCTGCTAAATGTGCATATTCATTTGTGGCTAGAACTGCACCTACATTAGAGGCGTTTTTTGACATTGTTCATTCCGTTCATTGTCGATAGCTAATTTGTAACAATCAGACCAACAAAATGCACAATATTATTTATTTTTATTTATTGAAGATTACTCGCGTACGTTACAAATTCTGTAAGATAAAGGTAAAGGTCACCCCTTGACATGTCTATGCAGGCACAGAGGCGAGGCGGCGATATATCGTCAACCATTCGCAACCTCGGCGCTTGAAGTGGATGAGTTGTCAGTACCACGCCCCGGCAGCTTTACCCTCGGAAAGAACCCGGTATCTATTTTACAGGAGGCTGGGTGGGCCTCGGGGCTGATCTGGAGGAGCACGAAAAACCTCACCCCACCGGGATTCGATCGGACCATCTAGCCCTTTAGCGAGTCATTTTAAAAGAAAAAAATGGAAGCGGATGATTATTTCATGCAGAATATACAGTCAGGAAAAGCAACGCTATTAGCAAAATCGTGTATTTAAAGGGTGAAGTTAATATAAGATAATCTTTATATTGTTTATCCCGTTGTGTTATACTGAATAAAAACAATTAAGTTTTACAGAAAATAGCTGTCCTCGACTGAAAAATGTCACAGTTCTTATTTAATATAAGAAAACTCATTAGTGAAGAAATCCAAATGTGAATGGGAGGTCAAAAGAGAGAAGAGAAAGTTAGTTACTGAAAACTAATGTCTCTGTTGTCTGTATACCTTGTTTCGTGTGATGATCCCTTGTGGTAACGGATACGCTAGCTGATACGGCACACTCCAGCTTTGCACGGAATAAAATCTACTATCCTCGTGAGTAAACCACGACTTTACGACTATCCAGGAACGCAAGACGTTGGCGGGGTGTTTACTGTTATTTTGAAAACACTAAAGGAGCCGGGATTGCTCAGTCGGTGTAGTAAACACGCTACGGGTTGGACGACCGAGGAATCTTAGTTCAATTCCCAAGAGGGACAAGAGATACTTCTCTGGTTCCCAGCATCCAGACCGACTATTTGGCTCATCCAGCCTCCTATTCAATTGACAACTTGGGCTGTTTCCCAGATGGTAAAGCGGACGGGACGTGAAGCAGACCAGTCAAATCCATCTAGGACCGAGATTAAAATGACTACAGCTGTACTTTCAGTCCCCCACATGCCATCATAACGCCCACAATGACAACTTTACCTTCAGCGGGTCTGTTTATTTTTGGAAACCCATGCAGGATGAACGCATTCTTAAATTGGTGCTCAGCTGAAGTTTAGAGCACCTCAGAACTTTATACGCTCTTTATTTAACAATATATAATTCGGATTACCTTCCAGATGGACTCGGATTTGTTACAGCATCACACATATTAAAAACACACCCTATGTATGAGGGTCGCCAGCTGTACGTTAAGTTCCTATATTTATCCACCAACCTGGTCGAAACATCACGTACTTGTCTTGTGTTTATCCATACGGCCACACAGTACTGGTGTGGACGTGCTCATGGAAGGCAGAGACAGAATTAGCTTCGGTCAATTATCACACACGCCAACGCAGGCTGAGAAGTATCCCATAGCATAGCTCCGACGGGAAACGATTCAAAATGTTATTACGCAATACAGGTTTATGGTCAGTGAAAGGGATCATACAGTTACTGTACCGTATGTCAGTGCAGGCGTCGTATACACGTGACACATCAGTATACGAATAGGCTGTCACGGCTGGCGCACTTCAGTTTCAGGTGGAGCTAGTGGATGTGACCACAGGCCGGAGGAGTTTACGAGAGCATTTCTATAGTTCTAAAGTTGTTACACTGTTGCTAACGTATCAGTTCTTCTTACTGAATGAACACAGTGAAATAATATTCTTTCTTTGCACTTTGTCCATTCTGTAACTTGAAATGTAGTATTGCGTTTCGGAAGCCGGCTGTGCTTCCGTCTTCAGGTAAAGGGAAGAACCTAATCTGGTGGACCCCTTAGAAAGAGCTGTTCTCAATCACTGGGCACCATAGTTCAGTAAACTTGTTAAGATAGGCACCTGATACCAGATCTTGTCCATAGGCAGTAACAGAAAAATAGCTCTTAAAATATTAAAGCCTAACTAGAAGACTCAGAAATAATAAGTGGACAAGATCTGGTCCAGGTGCACATCTTAATAAGCCTATGGTACCCAGTGATTGAGAACATCTCTTTCTAAGGGGCCCACGGCATTAGGCATTACCTGACGACGGAAGCAGAGCCGGCTTCCGAAATGCAGTACTCTTTAAAAATTAAAACGACGGACAAAGTCCGAAGAAAGAAGATTACTTCACTTAGTCACATAGCATTGTCTGAGCCCTATAGAGTTGAATGAACAGTTTTACACCACGAAACGTAACTCCTCCTTCAAACCCGGAGGTTCATTACCGTGTTCACAACAGCCCGACCCTTGTCCCTCTCCAACGCCAGATGAATCCAGCCCACGTCGTTTCATTATACTCGTATCTCCTTAAGATTCACTTTAATACCATCCTCTGATCTTTGTCAAGGAATCATAAGTGGTCTCTTACCTTCAGGTTTTCCAACTAAAATACTGAATATATTTCTCTTCTCCCTCATGCGTGCCACAGGCCAATCCCATCTCATCCCCCTTGGTGTGATCACCCTAACGATGTATGACATGTAGTAAAGATCATTAAGTTCCTCATTACGTAATTTTATCCTGTTGTTTCCTTCCTCTTTGGCCAAAACACCTTTCTCAGCAACACGTTCTCAAACACCCTTCAACGTATGTTCTGCCGACAGCATAAGAGACCAAGCTTTACACCCATATAATACAACAGAAAAACGTGACAGTTCTATATATTTTAATCTTTGTGTCTCTGGACAGCGAAAGAAGACAAACGATTCTCAACCGAATGGTAGCAGACACTCCCTACATTTAACCTGTTTTGAATTTCTTCCTGCATGCGATTTTGATTTGTTCGTGTCGCTCCCAAACATTTGAACTTAGCCAAATTCTGAAACGATTAAATACCTATTTTTATGTTGTGATTTTGTCGTATATTCTGTTGACGAGGTATAAACATACACTCAGTTCTGTCAATTGTCAATTTGTAATAATAATATGTACGGAGTTATGTTTCTCTTTTTACATATTTGTACACAGCCTGAGAATGGTCTGACATAGCCGAAATATCTACTTGATTGTGGATTTCAATAAATAAATTTTGTGCTAGACTGTTAATTATGGTGTCCATTTAATTATTAGTAATTAAATAGACATGACACGCTAATCCCTAATTCATATTCTGAGTGTATTAAAATACGCATCAATACAAAACTGCAAAGGGCATATTATAATAAGATGTAAAAATATCAACTAAAATCAGTAAACTCCTATGTTGGGACACAAATAATTATATACCCATGAAAATATCAACTGGTTAAGCGGGTTATAACAGCTATATAACAGGCGCAAGGAACGTCGCGGGTTCGATTCCCGATGGTGTCACTGGAATTTTTCATTGACATAATCGTTTCGGTCGCACTATGGCCCTGGGGTCGACTCAGCCTCTAACAGAAATGAGTACCAGGAATCATTCCTGGGGGGTATAGGCGGCCGGTGCATAGGACTGACAACCTTACCACCTTCATGTGCCGATTGTCTAAAAACCTGGGAGCCTCGGACTCCTGGAGCCCTAAGGGCCTGCCAAGGCCTGTATGGAACCACTTTACCTTTATATAACAGGCCAAATGAACAAGTTTCTCACCACATGTTTACCTGAAGACGGAAACGAAAATACCTTCCGAAACTTTACGCTAAATTCTCATATTTTTAAACATTAAACCGTAGAAAAAGCCCCAAAACTGAGAGATTTTAAAGTTGCTGCATTTTTTACTAGCTTACAAGTATGTCAACGCCTCAGTCTGAGGCCACATGTATATCAGGCACTTTGTGCAGATCAAAGAAATCCGACAGTCCGTGCACATGACATGTAATCTCATACGTATGGCAGCAGTCGTAGGTTGATCTGATGTTACAGAGTGGTCCAACAAACGACATAAAATTTAAAACGAAATCACAACTGTGACATTTCTGTTAACCGAAATGCTTCCTTCCACATACTTGCCAATTCATTATTTACCAGTCACCATAACATTCGCTACTATATAGCACTGGCGGCAACCTGTGGCTCGCGGGCCACTTCTGGAAATCGACCCTTCCCTAAGTGGCCCTTGGAGCCTTTACTAACGCATAATATTAATGCCTTGAATGTATTAATATTCTGGTTTAAAACCCCTTTGTGGCACTTCGCCAAATCACTCGTGTGTGAATGAACCGCGGACAAAAAGACTGCGTAACTGTGCTATATAGCATAAGGTAGAGACAAGGTTTAACGTTTAAGTTGGCAGCGTGTGTTATTTCAGGACGCCGTCAAATTACAAGGCTATATAGTGCCAGTGACGGATGGATAAATTAATGAATGACTATGAAGCAATGGTGGTATGATAATTCTTCTTCTTCCAATGACTCGACAGCCCTAGTGGGCCTAGGCCTCCTCACTGTTAAGGCTTCGCGATCACACTCAGGTGGACACGCCACACTCAGTAGGACTCCCATGGACGAGTGATCAGCCCGTCGCAGAGACAACACACAACACTCACAAGAGACAGACATCCATGCCCCCGTGTGGGAACCCACAATCCCAGTAAGCGAGCGGCCGCAGACCCACGCCTTAGACCGCGAGGCCACTGGGATCGGCGGTGGTATGATACTGACAGGCGAAAACCAAAGTAAGCCAAGACAAACCTGTCCAAGTGCCACTTTGTCCACCATAAATTCCACCAAAAGTGTCAATAAGAAACCTATGTAAATAAAATTACACCGCATATCTGAATATGAATACTATGCGTACCTCCTAAACATCAGTTCCTACACGGCGTCATATCCCACAAGAGAAGAATCTTCATACTGGGATTTCGATGCGGTTTGTGAAACAATTCAGAAAGCCCCCCCGGAAAATAATAAGTGGCTCTTACCTGTTTCAGATCCAGGGTCACTGTGACCCACTCGTACTGAAGCCCGTTTTGAAGGCTGGGGCTCTGCCACCAGCGGGGGGTGCCATCAATAGCGTGCGTGATGGGGTGCCTTTTGTCATGGTCCGGGGAGTTCGCATCGCACACTCCACACTGCGGGGCGCGCATCTGCACGTGTTCGACAAGCTTGCAGTAGACCTCAGGACCGGAAGAGCCGCACGTCGCGTTAACAGTGATCGTGGCGCGCGTCGCCAGATTGAAGACGGTCGGGAAGAGGCCAACGTTGTTACCATTGTCACTGCTGTCGGACTCTGGAAGTAACAAAACGATTATGGTTAGCTGTGACACTGTGTCGCTTCCAAGAAGTAACAAAACGATTATGGTTAGCTGTGACACGGTGTCGCTTCCAAGAAGTAACAAAACGATTATGGTTAGCTGTGACACTGTGTCGCTTCCAAGAAGTAACAAAACAATTATGGTTAGCTGTGACACTGTGTCGCTTCCAAGAAGTATACAAAACGATTATGGTTAGCTGTGACACTGTGTCGCTTCCAAGAAGTAACAAAACGATTATGGTTAGCTGTGACACTGTGTCGCTTCCAAGAAGTATACAAAACGATTATGGTTAGCTGTGACACTGTGTCGCTTCCAAGCAGTAACAAAACGATTATGGTTAGCTGTGACAGTGTCGCTTCCAAGAAGTAACAAAACGATTATGGTTAGCTGTGACACGGTGTCGCTTCCAAGAAGTATACAAAACGATTATGGTTAGCTGTGACACTGTGTCGCTTCCAAGAAGTATACAAAACGATTATGGTTAGCTGTGACACGGTGTCGCTTCCAAGAAGTAACAAAACGATTATGGTTAGCTGTGACACTGTGTCGCTTCCAAGAAGTATACAAAACGATTATGGTTAGCTGTGACACTGTGTCACTTCCAAGAAGTAACAAAACGATTATGGTTAGCTGTGACAGTGTCGCTTCCAAGAAGTAACAAAACGATTATGGTTAGCTGTGACACTGTGTCGCTTCCAAGAAGTAACAAAACGATTACGGTTAGCAGTGACACTGTGTCGCTTCCAAGAAGTATACAAAACGATTACGGTTAGCTGTGACACTGTGTCGCTTCCAAGAAGTAACAAAACGATTACGGTTAGCTGTGACACTGTGTCGCTTCCAAAAAGGAACAAAACGATTATGGTTAGCTGTGACACTGTGTCGCTTCCAAGAAGTAACAAAACGATTGTGGTTAGCTGTGACACTGTGTCGCTTAAAAAGGAACAAAACGATTGTGGTTAGCTGTGACACTGTGTCGCTTCCAAAAAGGAACAAAACGATTGTGGTTAGCTGTAACACTGTGTCGCTTCCAAGAAATAACAAAACGATTATGGTTAGCTGTGACATTGTGTCGCTTCCAAGAAGAAACTGACGTTCGTCTACACCGATGTGAAAACCTTATATCTCATACTATACAGGGCTGACCAACATGAGGCCTTCGGTCGCCTGAATAGGTGCAGTAATAAAATTTGACAAATACAGTATAATAGTCTTCACGTCATTTTCACCGTGCATTTTGATTCAATTAGCAGTATTATAAGCAACAAATGCACTTTTTGTATTTATGTTACACTTTTACCCTACATATGATTCGGCTGTGGTCCAGTGAACCTGATGATGGCTGGACCACAGTCGAAACATATGTAGGTAAAAGTGTAACAGAAATACAAGAAGTGTATTTGTTGGTTATAATACTGCTAACTAACAGTATAATAGGTCTACAGAACACAATATGGCAACCTTATTAGAGGAGAAAATATTTACAAACTATAACTCATCAATAAAATATTATCGGGCTAGAAGCCGCGTCAGATGGTTGAATGGCGAATAAACCACCTGAAGCGGGCTGCTAGCCACAAAACATTTACTTGAATTTAGTCGCCGTGAAAGCTTTAAATTGTATACAACTCATCACTTTTAAAACAGCACACAGTGAACCAATCATTCTTTGTGTTTTACCCAGTTTAGTAAGGCCTGCTACCTTGCAATTCAACAGCACTTTTAGCGTAACTTACTGTTTGTAAATAACAGCGTTCTAGTGACTTCGCTCCCCCCCCTTTCGATATATGTACACACAAGTGCGGCCCTCAGGCGAGTCCTTAACGAATTATGTGGCCCTCCTGTGGGTTGAAATTGGCAAACCCTGCTACAGAGTATCCTTTTCAAGCGGGTAACTCAGCAGTGCACATTAGGCGGCGTCATCGGTTGCTAAACAGAAACGATATCGGCTCTTTAGCGCGAAGTCCCGCGTGAAAAGAAACACTCTGTATTATACATTTCAGCAACACGCAACAACATACAAGTATTTCATGAACATTTTGCACATTACAGGTGTTGTATATGACTCAAACGTGCAGAAATTTTTAAACTCGCATGAAACCAAAAGCTGTATGCCACTGAAAATTCTACAAATATTTAAATTCGCAAATGTATAATGTTAAAACATATTCATGAACTACGTCTTTGTATGTCGCCCTCGGTGGACTAGTGGTTAGCGTGCTCGCCACTGGACCCAAGGTTCGCGGGTTCGGGGGGCCGATCCCAGTGGCCGTGCGGTCTAAGGCGTGGGTCTTCCGCCGCTCGCTTACTAGGATCGTGGGTTCGAATCCCACCGGGGAATGGATGTTTGTGTTGTGTTGTAAAAAGACGGTTGTGGACCGTAAGTGACATGAAAAAGGACGAAAAAGGATTAATACAGAACAAAAAGGGATCAAAGGGGAAAACCCAGGAATTAGTAAAAAAAAAAAAAAAAAAAAAAAAATCCCGACCGAGGGCGATGGATTTTTAAGGGTGATAAAAATCCGGAGCACCACTTCCTTCGGAGGAATAGAACTAGTAATGTCCGTAAGCAAAATTCAAGCTGCCATTTCTCACCCAAGTCTCCTGACTGCCTGCCAGATGGCTCTGGCAGTCACATCAGGATTGAGCAAAAACTTGTGCCGTCAGTGAGCTGGTTACTCACTACAGAATGCACACTTACCGACCAGGAAACCTTCGGGATGCCCAAGCCCACATAAGGGCTGTAGTGCAAAGGAACAACAACAACGTCTTTGTATATGACTACATGGCATTTAGTCTCGCGAATATCCCCTGCGAGAAACCAAATCCCCGATTCCTTGATTACCCAGGTGATGGCATTATTACTATGCCGACTGCTAACGCTATACTGATTATCACCACACTGCGCAGACACGAGAAATGTCTATCGTTTCTTTACGTTAAATCTTCTTTATTGTTTACATTTCAGCCTTCTGAATTATGACACAGAAAGCAACTTAACTTTTAGTCGCAAGCCTTTTAATCTTACAGTTTGTATTTGCGTGTCAGTGCATTAAAATGATGGCTTTATTCTCACGCTTGGAATTTATGTGCATGCAGTCTGATCACCGTTTGATTAACTACGATCTACGTAACCCCATCCTTTCTTGGGCTCGGGAGTTGAATCAGGGGCTGGGGCAGGCCTCAGTGTCTAGCGCCACCAGATTAACGTTCCTCCTGTCCCTTACAATCGCAAATAAATACGGACTGCGTGCAGTGAGTTACTAAATCTGTCTGGGGCTGCCAAGGCAGACCAACACGTGCTCTTTATTTAGAAACTGGCGCTGGAGACACGTGACATATTCTTCAGTACACCCCCGTCAGCAAACAAAGTCACAGCCTTAAGTTTGCTGTTCTATGCCAGAGGTTCGCAAGCGATAACACCGATATACAGAGTGTTCACAAAAGGATTATTTTAATTTCTGGAAGTATCCTTGTGGTACTATTTGCTCTTATGTTGGTACAGTTGCGGAAGGTAACGCTGGGAGTTTTAGCTTGACAGAAATGTTTGTTAGGATGCCAGCACCCTAAAATATTTAGTATAGGAATGTTTTAAATTTGTTCTACAACAGGGATGAGCAAACAGAGGCGCGTGAAATTTTCAGTCGCTCCGGAGTGTATACCACAAAATTATTATTAAAGCAGCCCCTTTATTACATATTTAACTTGATACACAAAAAATCCGAGGTAGCTCAGTCGATATAATGACTAGACTACGGGTTAGCAATCTTGAAATAGTGGTTCGATTTCTGGGAGAGGCAACAGATTCTTATCTTTCAGAAATGTCCAAACCTACTCTGGGGGTCCAACCAGCCTCGAATTCAATGAGTAACCCAAGCTCTTTCCCTGGGGATAAAGCGATTAGGGAGTGAAAATATCCTGTACCCTTCATCCAGTGCGTAGGTTATGAATGAATGGAGATATACATTCATTCCCCAATACGCTTCCATGGCATGCACAGAGACAGATTTTACCTTTACTTGTCTGTGGAGTAGTGAAAATGTTGCAATTAAAAATCATGTAAATATATGTTTTGGAATTCACAATACACGCAAGTTCAGTGAGGGTAATATAATCCAGATCGATATATTTTTATCACACACTTTTTAACCAACAAAATGCACACTTCTGATTTATTATAAAATACAATTTTTTACAGTAATATCAGTCCAACATGTTTCGGTTCCCTATTTTGGGACCATCGTCAGGGACCCTTATCGTGAATTACACAAAATCACAAATCAACAAATAATGGTACTTCAAGAGGTAAAATGTAGGTGTGCTCAGTCGGTCTTTTGTGGGTCCGCTGTGTATCAGAAGTTGTGTTTACCTATGGAAGGCTAGGACAATACTGTCCTGTTTAAGAATGTGTGATCGAAAGAAAATGCATGGTATGAACAATACACGGTATTTTTTATCGTGTTAAAAGCATTCCTATCTACCTTCGAACTAATCCCATGTGGGCTACAGTACGGAACTTGTTTCTCCGTACTGATCCAAGCAAAATCAACACATTTACCGGTAAGGAGACTAACTACACACTGTTTCCATCATCATATTTAGTTCCGCGTGGCTCCTGTTGTTTCTCTGACAATATTCCTTTACACAAGGCGGAGTACGGCAGTGGTAGCTTAACACATATTTCCTCTTCGACATTACTATTCGCAACTACCGTATTTACGAAACTTTACGTTATATTGACCGTGCATTCTATAGCAATTGGAAGTTATTTATTTATCATACCAAGTCATGCACAATTTTACAATATCATTACTCCACCCCTATACGTATTTCGGCATTCAGAATGCCATCCTCAGGGGGCCACAGTGTTAAAAGCATAGACTATACATCGATTGTATAAAATGATACATCCATATGTTCAACATTTTACTCATATGGATGTAGCATTTTATACAATCGATATATAGTCTATGCTTTTAACACTGTGACCCCCTGAGGATGGCATTCTGAATGCCGAAATACGTATAGGGGTGGAGTAATGATATTGTAAAATTGTGCACGACTTGGTATGATAAATAAATAACTTCCAATTACCGTATTTACTGTTTCCATTTATACAGTGACTAGGTTACAGGACAGATGACTGGAGAATCGTGCTTAGAGCCCCAGCAGAGGCAAAAGATTGCTGCCCTCTCGAAAGCGTCCAGACCAGACCGCGTCTTCCGGCAACACAATATCTTGCCAAATAAGAAAAGGAGGCTCTTTCCCATGGGCAAAACGGCCGGACAGTGAAGCTGGTTCACTTACATCCAACAAGTTAAGTATGTGTGGAGCTATAACTGCACTACCCCACCCACACTCCTTCATGGCGTGGTGCTTAAACACAGGGACAACTTCATGTTTACTGTTTACATTTGCTGTAATATAGCCGACTCCTTGACATTCTTGTCCTAACATCTGAACAGAACACCAATCAAGTATCTGGCATATCATGTCAGAGTTAACCAATATTTCTGTTCTTGAGATCCTCACTCTTCTGGGATGTTACGCAGCGTAGATTGGTAGTTAGTTACCGACGTGTCGAGGCAACCTATCAGACTTCTTCAGGGGTCCTTGAAAGTGGGACCGATAGGTTGCCCCGAAACGTCGGCAAATAACTACCAATCTACGCTGCATAACATCCCAGAGAATTGAAGATCTCAATTACACCGCGGCGGAAGCCTTAAATCACGGAAAATTCAGTTCTTATTTGGTCAAATTTAAGTATTTTTACCTACTGAATCGCGGTGGCGCAGTTGGTTGAGGCACTGCGCTACAAACCGGAACGTCGCGGGTTCGATTCCCGATGGTGTCACTGGAATTTTTCATTGACATAATCGTTTCGGTCGCACTATGGTCCTGGGGTCGACTCAGCCTCTAACAGAAATGAGTACCAGGAATCTTTCCTGGGGGGTAAAAGCGGCCGGTGCGTAGGGCTGACAACGTTACTACCTTCATGTGCCGATTGTCTAAAAACCTGGGAGCCTGCCAAGGCCTGTAGGGGACCCCTTTACCTACTGAATGTTTTTGTAAATGTCTCTCACCCACGTTTAAAGGCACAGACAGTAATTGCAACTGTTTGTGCCTCTCTCAGGGTATTTCAGTTTGTTCATAAAGGTACAGGATTTTGTGTATAAATCAGAGGTGCTGTAAATTTCACTCAGGACCTCCACAAAGCCTCTTCTTGTGGCACGTGTTAGAAAGAAAAGCAAGTGTGGAATGTGGAAAGGTGTTGCCCTCTTATGATCAGATGTACAAGTAAACGAAATGAAAACCCTGCTGCTGAGAAAGTAGATAGTCTAGTGCACCTTGAAAAAGGGAAAAATTATTACAGTCCTGGTTCTACAAGGGTGGGTCTTTCGTAGCACTTTGTTGGATACAAAGAGAAGCCGACAAGGCACACCCCCTATCTTCAGCTTTAATAGCAGCACAGAAAGAAGAGTGGCTCCAGGGTAGAAAAGGTAGGGTGTTGAAGGGTCGGAACCCCGACTACTCCTAAGCTATTGTTCAAGAAGAAGGGCTGGTTCATGGTCTCAACATGGGTTGGCGAACTTTACTTTTTCACAGGTACTGAAAGTACACAAGTCCAGCCTACAGCACAGATAAGAACAGACACCAGGGCTGTTCCTTCAAAGACAATCTTTTTACAAACGTGGGTTAAAATAATTGCAGGGTGACGTAAAGTTACACCGACAGCTTGGAGGCATAGGTGTTGTTCTGTACAATTTTGTTTGGTCTTGATCTGATAACCCAGCCACTCGGCCCATTGGAATGGAGTACCAGGCTTATAATGCAGGTGAGTGAAAGGCTGCATTTCATTGCGTCAAACAGACACGTCAGGATGGTAGATAAAAATCCGGAAAGAGGAGGGATACAGTGTCCGTGGTCATATTTCAAGTAACAGATTATCTTGTAGGTTGTTATCAACGGTTAGGAGATTCCATTATGCATTAGTCATTATAAGGACAAACACAAAATAGAGAGAACTGCTGATTATTATTGGCCATCATTACTGATGTGGCTACAGGTACTAAATTAAATGTAGGATAAAGGTTTCTCAATGTTTAATCACTTCAATTAATGGAACAATATCACAATTTAATTTTCATGTCGAACATTACAGGATAATTTGGGGCTTGAAATAGTAAGTCTAGTATTTATGACTTCAAAAAAGACTACAGTCGGTTTAATTACTTCTCGACTTTTATGGAAATCGAAGGTTCATCATTCTGTACGCAACACCTGGCCAGTGGACTGCCTCCTGATTTAGCTGAAGCCACTCCAAAACCTTATCTTCTCTCCTTATGATCCACAACACCTGGCCAGTGGACTGCATCCTGATTTATCTGAAGCCACACCAAAACCTTATCTATCTCCTTATGAGCCACAACACCTGGCAAGTGGACTGCATCCTGATTTATCTGAAGCCACTACAAAACCTTATCTATCTCCTTATGATCCACAACACCTGGCCAGTGGACTGCATCCTGATTTATCTGAAGCCACACCAAAACCTTATCTATCTCCTTATGAGCCACAACACCTGGCAAGTGGACTGCATCCTGATTTATCTGAAGCCACTCCAAAACCTTATCTATCTCCTTATGATCCACAACACCTGGCCAGTGGACTGCATCCTGATTTATCTGAAGCCACTACAAAACCTTATCTCCTTATGATCCACAACACCTGGCCAGTCGACTGCATCCTGATTTAGCTCAAACCACTCCAAAACCTTATTGTATTTCCTTATGATCCACATCAATATGGCAATTCCCACCGAGTTTAAAGTCACAGAGTAGACGACCAAGAAATCGTGGTTCAGTCCCAGGCAGGAACGAGAAATTGTTCTTTTCTCCAAAGCTTCCAAGCCTCATACTCAAGTGGTATGAACAATTATTTCCAAGGGGGTGGGGATGATGAGACGTGAAGGTGACACCTCACTTCCATCTGGTGCTAAGTTTAAGAATGAGTGGAAATATACCACCACTCCCATATACGCCTTCGTGGCGTGCACGTGGACTTCACCGTTACTTTACAATAAATAATTCAAATAAATTAAAAAATGATTTTACAGACAAATTGCATTTGAAAGTGACAAGACACATTTGTATCTCTCTACTGCAATATGTTAAGCCATATTTTATATCATTGCGACTGTAACTATTTGCGTCTGGGTGAAGCGGAATAAAAGAATATTATAGTAGGGTACGTCATTCATGTCATCACTTATGTAGCTGCATAAGTAGCCTCCAAAAATAAAGAGTTAATCTGCTAACATGATACTCTATTCACGCCTTACCTTCAATCTTACATGCGCGGCACATCTTGCAATACCCGCCTTCCTACATTATTTTAACACTTTCCCTCAAGAAAGCTAAGAGAAGCGATAAGATATTGCAACAACCAGATGTCAGAGAGGTAGGTGGAGTAAGGTTATGTCTGGTAAAACGTGCATGTGCTGTATAATGAAGCAGGCATGCCAACAGAATAAATGCAAAGCGTTGGTCGAAAACAAGGTCAAAAAGAAAGTTGATATATGGTTCAATTAAAATAATTTTTAAAGAAGGGGCAAATGGACAAGAAAAATTAATGCGAGTTCCAACCTGCCGCACTACAAAACGTATAATCCTGTTACATACTGTGAGCAGGTATAAATAAGTTAATTTATGTTAAAAAAAATACTGGCAGCAATAAAGTATAAAGCATAATCACAATATAAGACAAGAACTCATCAACAAGCAATTTTCACCTATACTGATTTCACCCCATGTTTCCGCTTTGCAGTCGGGAAGTACACAATTTAAATGAGCCCAGAATTATCCTGATTTAAATTTGTTCATGTTATTTCCCCAGTCGGCTCCTAGAACACATTTAAAATAGCTTGTTTATTTCTAAATCCTTCCAGCATAAATTATATTCCGTTCTTAGGATTTCGTACTGAACTATGCAGCATATGCAGCTGGAACAGCATCATTAAATATATTAAGAACTCAATGTTCAATTAGGAAACAAGCAGCCCTGTTAATTTTGGAACCAAGGTCGACGTACCATCTGAGGAATTTATGCCACTCTTTTATCTTCTCAAGCTATCGGACAATAAATGTGGAAAAACTGAAACGAGATAAACTATATTACAACTTCCGTTTTCCTTTATATACAGCCAGTTTAATCTGCCAACAAGACGTGATAGCTCAGTCCGTATAGCGAAAAGGTTACGGGCTGGACGACCGAGACATAATGGTTCCATTACCGTCACAGGCCTGATGTATTTCTCGTCAGCTTGTCCAGAGCGACTCCGAAGCCCTTCCAGCCTCTAGTCAGTGGGTACCGGGCTTCTTTCCCGGAAGGTAAAGCTGGGTCGTGAAGCTGACCATTCACCTGCATCTAGTGCCGAGGTTAAGAATGAATGGAGCTATACTTCCACAAAGACAACTTTACCTTTACATGTTTTGGAATACGCTGAATTGTTTAAAGGTTTTAAGGCTAGAAGAAACATCAGCAATACAGCATCGGAATACGATTTAAATTAGATAAAAAGCACTTCAGTTAGTTTCACTCTTAACACATAAAGTTAAAACGTCAGCATCTTCTTGGACTGGAAGCAGCAAGCTCCTCCGAAACGTCGTAAATATTTACCAATCAACATGCAGCCATATCCCAGAAGAGATAAATACGCATTAACACTTTTGTAAGAACCTCACATGTCAACTAGTGTCAAGGTCAGACTACTAGTGTTGATACCACAATGCATAGCATAACAGTGTAACTGGTATTACATTTCTGGACTAGCTCATTTTCTCGTACTGAAAAACAACGCAACATTTCGCGAAGTTGATTTGTTACTGTCCTCAAGAGCAGAACGGGAGGCACCAAGTTACAGTAACCTACTCACCGCGGTCTGCCGTACACTGCCCCAACACTGGAATCTTTGGCTCAAAGCTCGCATGAGGCATAGATATGCGACTGTCGTTACGTGGGTTGTGTTCTAGGGAAGGGCCTTGCTGAAAGCTCATCCCTCAGCCAGGAACTTCTACTAAATCCCTGACTGACTGAATGAATGAATGAATGACTAATTGCATGGAGCAGAGTCCTACTTAAAAAAACTTATAATTCCTCAGTTAGTCAAGAAATTCCTCCTATTTTATGGAAGCCAAAGGTTCATTAACATGTTCACAAGAGTCCGCTACTTATCCCTATCCTGAGCCAGATCAATCCAGTCCACGCCCTTCCAACCGATTTCTTTAAGACCCATTTTAATATTATATTCCCATCTACATCTAGTTATTTCAAATGGTATCTTTCCCTCAGGTTTCCCCACCAAAACTCTGAATGCACCTTTCCTCTCCTACATACGTGCCACATGCCCCGCCCATCTCATTCTACTGGATTTAATCGCCCGGATAATATCTGTAGAGGAGTTCAAATCATGAAGTTCCACATTTTGTAATTTCCTCCAGTCCCCTGTTACCTCGTCTCTTTTAGGCCCAGATAACTTCCTCTAAACATATTTTGGCCTAACAGATATCTACAAACAAGAATCAAAATCCTGATACTGAGAGGCTCAGGGCCTATTGGCTTACACGAGTACAGACTACATACGTCATACACACTTGTATGTATGTGTGTACAAACGGACATATATATATATATATATATATATATATATATATGGCTAAGCGTGGTGGCGTAAGTCAGGTTTTGTGCAGGGCGACAAAAATAATACGTTAGGCCCTGGCTATTATTAAAGTACTATACGGAGGAAAAATTATATTCACGTACAATAATACCTTCTACCCTTCAATTATTAATGGAAACGGCCAAACTCATAATTAAAGAGTACGAATGAGATCGAATCGGTCCGTTGGAAAAACGAAATATACAGAATGTCTAAAACGGGGACATGTGCCATTTTCACACTAACCGATTCAATCAGTAGTGTAATGAAGTTATCTCCATTTTGTATAATGACCGGCTGTGACCAGGAATACTCTCTCCATTTCCATTTAGAGTATCTCGGGTCCTCGCAGCCTCGAGCCCAGCAGGGCGAGCGGCCCCCCCAGGTAGCCAGCCAGAGCTGTATACATGAAAACAGACTTCTGGACCAGTTTGGTTTTCTTATGGCCCTACGGACGTGAACACCTTAACACAGCTTATATTTTGTGATTTAACAATTTATATCTCAGTGGTAACTATATATACCACCTACTCTGAACATAAGAAACTCTGCTTTTGCCACACATTTTATTGTTTCGTATGATTCTCATAATAAATGCCAAATATTTATTTAACATCATCAAGACATTTGTGTTTATAATGAACACAGACTGTGTTCTCTGTGAGGTTTTTATACTACTTAGATGAACATCAGGCAATCATGATTTCAGGTTTCCGCCGCCATGTTGATGAGATCTGCGCTCTTCTGGGATATTACACGGCGTCGTGTGGTAATTGTTTACCGACGTTTCGGGACAACGTATCGGTCTCATCCTCAAGGGTCAAGAGTCCAAGAAGACTCTTGGACTCTTGTTGTCCCAAAATGTCGGTAATATCTCAGAAGAGCGCAGATCTCATCAGGCAATCAGTCGTCGGCCTCCAATTACGAAGGCACGGGTTCGGTCCCAGGCCATTTCATGTGAGATCTGTGATGGACGAAGGACAGAAATAGCTTGCCTGAAGAGAGGAGTGTGGTAAGAGGATTACAAGAGGATTGGATAAAGGAAGTTGATATTTATGTTTGGGTAATGAATACGTTACATATTGTTGAGCTGCCTGCAAAACTAAAAAAGTGAACAACAAAATTTTTGTGTGGATATTAATAAGGAATAAGGATATAGTAAAATGATAAGGTAAAGGTAAAGTTCACCCTAGAACAGGCCATGAAGGCCCAGAGGGGGAGTAGAGGTATAGCTCTAGTCTTTCATTAACCTCGGCGCTAGATGGGGTGGGTGGTCAACGCCACGCCCCGACCGCTTTACCCCCGGGAATGACCCGGTACCCATTGTACAGGAGGCTGGGTAGGCCCCAGGGCCGGTCTGGACGGGTGCTGAAAATCTCGCCCCCCCACCGGAATTCGATCCCCGGACCGTCCAGCTCGTAGCGGGTCGCTATACCGACTACGCTATCCCGGATATAGTAAAATGATAAATTCAACAAATAAGACGTAAGTTATAAATGCAGTAAGATTCTTGGACATAATAAGGTGTAAATGACTAAATAAAGTACAAGAAATTTGATAGTGTGCCACCGTGACGACTTGGTGTTTTATTAAAAGCTTTATTGACAGTACCAAGTTACATCAATAGAGAATACAAGAATAGCAATCTGTTGTGCCTTTTACCAACTTCCATTTCGCCTAGGAGCAGGAACTTAACCCTGGCCGACATGTTGAAGATATTCCGGATCGTAATTGTAGTGAAAAACCGCACAGAAAAAAACACTACCTTACCAAGAAGCTCTATTTAGAGCAGGTTGTGCTTCGGCCTCTTATGTTTATATTTCTTATACATTGTAGTTAGGACTTGGTGTTAATCTGTGAGCACTTAGGTAGAATAACTGCACTGAACTCAAATATCATTAAGTCTTCTTGGACGTTAAGCCATGTCGAATAGTAAATATTTACCTACGTCACGTAGGCATTACGCGTCACTATTTACCGGCCGACAGGGCATGACATCCCACAAGACGTGGGATCTTCGCACTGGGAAAATTTCGAAGAAATTATAGGAAAATTGACTGAGTTCTGCCCCGTTATGGTACAACAGAAACTTCGGTAAAAAATGAAGAACGCTTAATTGACTGCTAAAAGTCACCTGTAGGGAAATCTGTTCACATCTAATTGACGGAAATAATTATATTGACTACCAGACATAATAAATTATCTCTCTCTCCATCACGCAAGATGTTAAAAAAAAAAAAAGAAAGAGGAACCAGATCTCCCATTTCACAATGTTGCCCTGTCTAACCTACTTGCATGTACGGTCCGTGATAAAAAGAACTACAAAGTCTCATCTGTGAATCAAAAGAAGTATTTAATACAGAATGTCAGTTACATCACTAGCATTTGCCAGTTACATACTGCATAACAGCATAGTTGCCACACTTCTTTTTTTTCCCCCACTGTTCAGGTCTTTCAAGATCTGTTGATAGCTATTCTGATGTCTCTTCTATATTCAAATCAGAATCAATACTGAACCAGTTGAATTCAACCTGCATTCTCATTCTACTTCTGTAAAGTCAAATTTAATATCATCATTTTAACTACGCCAAGGTCCCATAAACAACTTCTTCCCGTCATATTTTCCCACCCAAATATCGTTCATTTCCCTTTTTCCCATTCGTGTTTGGTGTTCCATCCGTATGTGTTACTTAATCATAATAACATGTGGTCAACCACAGAGCCCACAAATTATAATTTCTTATTATTTCTTCATCGTCCTCTTCCTTGATCTTTCTTATATTTCAATGTTGCCTTGAGCGTTTTGCATTTCTCGTTTTCCCACACGTGCTATATGCTCTGCCCATTTTTAGTTCATGACCCTAAAATATTTTCTGAACAATAGGGCCTGCAGATTATGAAACTTCTCATTCTGTCATCATCCTCTTATTTCATCTCAGCTCCAAACTTTGCCTTCAGCAATCAGCAATCCATTCTCAAACACGCCCACTACACTCACGTTCTGTCATTACAGTGACAGACCAAGTTTTACACACATACGGAACAACGCGGAAAACTACTGTTGTTTGCATTACACATAATAATACTTTTTTAAACGGGGTGAGGGGAAGATAGAAGTGACGTTAAGAAGAGAAAGAGGACGTAAGCAGCTACTGAATGACCTTAACGAAAAGCGAAGATACTGGAAATTGAAAGAGGAAGCAACAGATGGCACCCTATGGAGAACTCGCTTTGGAAGAGGCTACAGACCTGTCGTTAAGACAGACTGCTTGATGGTGGTGGTGAGTGGTAACCAGCATCTCCGAATATAATCACTTACTACTTACTTCGTGAATAAATAAAGTTCCATTATGGCTGTTTGCAAGTATATTTATATCTTTCGCCTTGGCTAAAGTGAAATTATGGTTAATGTTTTCAGTCGAAATCCCTTCTAATATTATGTCGCCAACTGCACCTGAAAACACTGGAAGATGCTATTTCTTGGTTCACAGTCCGCCAAGAAGTCACTCGCTCCCAGTTCACAGCGTCTCTGGGATCAAAAACATAATAACCCTCCACCCTGTGGGCCAGAGTAAAATGACGCGGTTTTCATTTTCGGGCGGGATTCATTATTTAAACCTGTGTTTTGGAAGGCAGTGGGCAGTTGGAGGCTCCCCCCCCCCCCCCCCCGTTGTTTTGTTCTGATTTGGTCATAGCATTAGATTAAAACTGCTGATCAATAAGTTAGTTTAACGTTTTGAAGATTAAAATTAATCTACTTATATATATAAAGCTTTGTTGGCCGGCATAGCGTAGTCTGTAGAGCGACTCGCTACGAGCTGGACGGTCCGGGGATCGAATTCCGGTGGTGGGAGATTTTCAGCACCCGTTCAGCCCGGCCCTGGGGCCTACCCAGTCTACTGTACAATGGATACCGGGTCATTCCCCGGGGGTAAAGCGGTCGGGTCGTGGCGTTGACCACCCACCCCCATCTAGCGCCGAGGTAAAAGAAAGAGTATAGCTATACCTCTACTCCCCCTCTGGGCCTTCATGGCCTGTTCTAGGGAGAACTTTTCCTTTACTTCTATATATAAAGCTTTAATTCAAACCTAAGGATAATGTGTTCTTTCCTCAGTAAAACTAATTGGTTAAGGCTGCATAGGGAAAAAATAACTGTTTCTTGCGAACATCATATGGAACACATGACTACTCCGTCTGAGCAAAATGCACGGCTTTAGTTTTAAATCTGGCGGTACTTATACTAACCACTGAAAGGCGAAGAGTCAAATTAACCAGCTTCACTTTGAAAAGAAGGATCAGTACTATGACTTTTTTTTTCCTGGTTGAAGGGCCCCGCAGCAGATGCTACCGATGCACCGCAGCCTTGAGGCTTATTGTGCAACCCTGTGATGAAGAGGATTATTTTCGTTTTTTCTTGTAATTGAGCACCGGTGGAATTAAATAGACAGGGGAAAACCGAACTACTCGGAGAAAAATCTGTCACAGCGCCACTTTGCCCACCACAAATCCCACGTGGACTAACCCCGGAATCGAACCCGGGCCTCCACGGTGAGAGGCCGGCGACTAACCACCTGAGCCATAACACGGCCCAGTACTATGCCTTAAAACTTCATGCGATCTGCGATATGTTTAAAAGGGGAAACACAAAATCATAATTAATAACACAGTCCAGTTCGCAGTTGGCAAATTACGGCTCGCAGGCTGGAAGCCGTCCTTCATAAATACAGTCTTGTCTCGATATAAACGTACATTAAATACGAAGGGCTGTTGATCCTAGTCGTTTCCTGCTGCTTTTCGTGAAGCGATAAGGCAGGCCAAGCACAGGATCGATTGGTCTCCTCCCTATATTCAGAAGCATGTCTTGTGTATTATTAGAACCAGAAAACAAAGTCAATAGAACAGCAGGAGCCCCAGACATTAGAGACGTACTCTTTATTCAGTTTAAACCTTCTCATTCATCCTGACAGATTCGTTCAATACAAAGAGGATGGACGATTTTGACAGCAGGGAAAGACCTGATTTCTATACAATCCAAGAATAGTAAGATTTAATGCTTTCCAGGAAATACTAACATCGATGGAGATTTCACACTCTCCCTTTGTTATAAAGGTAGCAGATTTATTTAAAGCACACTGGTAATTATGTATACCACACGCTTCAACATCAAAACCTCAACGTTTTCTCCACAGTGTATTTATGGGTTTCGTTACGATTCACATAATAAACGTCCATTATTTCCCCTACACAGGATTAAATGATTTGTCTTCAGATGTGATTACAAGTAGGAAACGAAAAGTGAAGTATTATTTTAATTAATTTCGGACTTCAGGCATAACCTGTCGCAGGTCTGTGGAGATTATTCTGATCAACCGACACGGTTTGGTCAGTACGTGGTTGGCTATGGCTTGAATGGCCAGTGTTTGATTTTCAAGCACAGGCAATGAGTTCTCTGCCACAAACTCCTGGTTCACCCAACCACATATGCAATGGATACTCAGAACTCTATCTCCGGGAGTAAAGCGGTCAAAGCATGAAGCTGATCTAACTGCATGGAGCAGACTCCTTCTTGAGAAGGTGACAGTTCTTCAGCTAGTCAAGGCATTCCCCGCCTTTTATGGAAGCTGAACGTTCATTACCGTGCGAGACTTAAAAGGTTTCACAGCGTTGATGTTGAGGACTCAGTCTTCTGGTTCCAGATGATTCGCTCTGATCTTCAAACGTCCCAGTCCCTCAACCCTTCAAGATGACGGCGGTACGTTCCATCGAAACGTCGGGAATCAATGACCCTGCTACTCAGAAGAAGAAGCCAGAAGACCTGAAATCTTTACCTTGTTCACAAAAGCAAGATGAATCCACGCCACGCCCTCGCACCTTGTTTAAGATCTAGTTTAATATAGTACAGTCGAACTCTGTTATAACGTCATGAAAGGGACTGAATATTTTGTCGTTATAAACGAGTGTTGCTCTAACCGAGGAGTATAATGTTATGGTTAACAGTAAGGAACTTATAAGTTTTAAAACTTTCGCGGCGACATGATTCAATATAGTCTTCTCGGGCGTACAGCCGCGTCAACTCGTTTGAATACAACGTTTTGCCTGAGGATGGGGACGGAGCTAGTCCCCGAAACGTTGTATTCAAACGAGTTTACGCGGCTGTGCGCCCGAGAAGACTATATTGAGTAAGGAACTTATTGGTACCACAGAATATCTGACGTTACAGACGAGGTGTCGCATAAACCGATGTCGTTATAATCGGGTTCAACTGTACTTCCAATCAAGTCTAGGTCTTCCCAGTTGTCTCTATCCTTTGGGTTTCCCCACCAAAACCCTGTATGTGTTTCTCTTATCTCACATACATGAAGCAGGTCACTTATCTCTACTGCGAAGAGACAGAATGCCTATACATCCATCGTCACTTCCGCAAACGTAATCAAGGCATTATGCTTAGACATAGGATTGTTCAATGAAATGAGAGAATGCAAATTTATGGCGTCCAGTTTGCCCTAATACTGACCTTACTATAGTAATTCCCATTGATGCAAACAAACCCGTCACAGATAACTGCCAACCAGCGATCTCATTGCTATGGGCGTGCCCCTTTGTTTTCGACATAGGCATACAGCCGCCCTGCAAATGGTGCATATTTCAGTGAGTCACTGAAGAAAGATTCCGTTATAGAGTTCACATCGTGATAAGAAACGCCCTGACAACTCACTACATAACTCCGTGAGTGTGAGCTGTTACTGACTGATTCTGCTACCGTTGGCGGAAAGGTAAAACAGAAAATTAAACGTTTCCTTGTCTATGCCAAGAAGGCACTAAATGGAGCTGTCAACCTCGGGCCCCAGCCGCTTTACTCCGGGTACAAAGCACCCGGCACCAATTGGAGGCCGGTGGGCACCACAGCCGGCGTAGAAACTTTCGACGAGAAAACGAACCAAGATGTCTCGATCGTAGAGCCCCTAATATAGTCACTATACAGAATATGTTATATCTAAAACCGACATCTGACGTAAAAAAAGACAGGGAAGAGAATATCAGACGGTATAGCGACCAGGCTACGGGCTGGACAGTCCCGGGTTTCAATCTCGGCAGGAATAGGAGATTTATCTCTTCCCTCAAAACATCGAGATCGGCTCTGAGGCCCACCCACCCTCCTGTGAATGGGTATCGGCGTTCTTTTCGTCGGTAAAGCGGCCGGAGCGTGATTTTGACCACTCACCTCCATCTAACGCCGAGGTTAATAATGAGTAGAGCTATACCTCTACTCCGTCTATATGACTTCATGGCGAAGATAGGGACAACTTTACCTCTTTCCCATTAACGTACAGTAATACTGTGAGGCCGATCCCAGTGGCCGCGCGGTCTAAGGCGTGGGTCTACGGCCGCTCGCTTGTAGGTTCGAATCCCGCCTACGGCATGGATGTCTGTCTCTTGTGAGTGTTGTGTATTGTCAGGTAGAGGTCTCTGCGAAGAGCTGGTCCCTCGTCCAGAGGAGTCCTACCGAGTGTGGTGTGTCTAAAAAGTATGTGATCGTGAAGCCTCGAAAATATTAGGCGGCCTAGGCCCCCAAGGGGCTGTCGAGACATTGGAAAAAAAAAAAATACTGTGAGGTCTCATATGTGGTTGCCAACGTTTCGAAAGAAAACTGACTATTATGGGTAGATGCACGAAATTTTGGCTGATTCCTTCGTTGAGTAGGTTCCTCCGAAATGTCGTTACTACCCGCCGGACTAAAGGGTGTCATAAACCAAGAGTCTACTGTATGAATTCTGAAGCCTTATAGTGTAATTTAATTCAATTTCTGCGGGCGTATAAATCAATTCTGGTCTGACAGCATGCCAAACAAAACAAGATCAATCGATAGAACCAAATAAGGGTTTCAGAACGAAGTCTTCATAAACACCCAACACATATATCAAGAGAGTGTCTTACCGAGCGAGTTGGTGCAGCCGATAATGGTTCTTACTCTATTCGGGAGGTGCCAGTTTCGAATACCGGCAGTTACACCGGCCATCCTGAGTCCTCTCGCTGATTTTCTCGACCCCTGTAGACTAGGGGTGTCCAAAGTTTTATGGCAAAGGGCCACAACAGTTATTGTCGCAGGTTTGCGGGCCGAACATGTAAAAACTGTGATAAGTGGTACACATATAATCACATAAGTTATTGTGTAATATTTATAGTACACATGTGATTTACAAACGTGGGCGCGGGCCACGTGACACAAGCTGGCGGGCAACCTCATATTAGGCAATGACCGGGCACATCCTTTCCAATTCTTTCGAAAGGGAAGAGATTTTTCCGAAAACCTGGTATGGAATTGGAATTCGTACTAGTAGTAGTTAATATATATTCAGCGGTTTTATATCAGTTGGTCGCACTGTACCAGGCTACACGGTGTTATAACCGACAGGACCACAGCACGTATATTACTGAGGTATTACTACCATTGGTGTAAAGCCAAACTTGTACTTGTGCCTATCGCACAAAGTAATAACGTTTCGGAGATTCAAAGTTGGCTAAAGTGTCAGGTAATCTTAACTTCGGCACTAGACGGAGGTGATCAGTTTCACGCTGAGGCCACCTTACCCCAGTGCATTTCGGGTAGGAGGCTGGGTGTACCTCAGCACCACTCTGGATATGGCAGTGAAGAGAAACCCCCTTTCTATTATGGGAATCGAGCCTGTAGACAGTCACTATACTGACTGAGCTACCCCGGCTCCATTTCCATTAGTTTATCTAGCATAAACCATCTCACGTTTTGAGGAGAAAAAGTAAGGGAAAATGAAAATCATTTGGTGACTAATAGAAATTGTGTGTTCACCAGCAGAAAGAAAACTGAAAGATGGGACAATGAGTGCTTTGTTCACAGACCTTTACAAGGGAGAAACAATTACTGCGTGAGCATATGCTAACGGCATTCATAGCTTGTTCATTTCTGTACAAATTATTGTCCAAACTGAAAACCCCTTCAAACCACAAAATACTCTCCTTGAATGTCGACATTTCGATAATGCCTACTTCTCCAAGTTCATTTCGTACACATTAACACAGCAAAAAAGGTGAAGTTGTCCCTATACACGCCTTGAAGGTATATAGAAAGAGAGGAGGTATAGCTCCAGTCATTCTGAACGTCGGCGCTAGATGGAGACGAGTGGCCAGATTCACGCCCCAGCCGCTTTACCCCAGGAAAGAGTCTCCGGTACCCATTGAATAGAAGGCTGAGTGGGCCCCAGAACCATCCTCTGGAGAAGGGAAAACCCTCTTCTCCCGGCCCGTACTGGGGCGAATCCTTCGTTGTCCGAGCCGTAATACTGTCGCTATACTCATCACGCCACCCTGCCCGACCATCATGTCGTAACCAGGATTAATCGGGCACTTGTCCTTGTCGAGTCTCCAATTTCATGTCCTATAATTTTCAACTATCCGGAAACTGGAGTGACAGGGTGACATGGAGATCCATGTTTTCCATACAGACTTTACTTGTGGCTGCTAAGGTGAACCGGTTTGTGTGAGGATGGGACCTGCTCTGTGTTGTGTGTGGGACGAACACAGCAGCAATAGGGTCGATGACTTCCTTCCCTTCCAGTCCGTCCGTCTGTCCATCCGTAACTACAAATATTCCAGCCAGACTCCAGCCAAAGTCAAGATCTAAGAGATTCTGTTCCAGCATCCCCGTCACAACAAACAAAACAATGCCTTTGCATGTATCTTGTAAAGTTTCCAAGTCGACTGGCACACCAATAGTGCCTACTTCTCTCTCTGTTCACAAAAATATGTCTATATTTATTTGAAACAGATGATCGGAAATTTTTAAACTCAGCACTAGATGTAAATGGTTGGCCAGGTTCAAGCTCCAGCCTCTTTAACTCTGGGAAAAGCGCCAACGGTATCCACTAGTTAGGAGGCTACGTTGCTCCCACAGATGATGTGGACATGTGGGCAGTACATGATGTGGACATTCCGGGAATAAAACTCCGATTTCTATTCTATTTCGTAGCCTGATCACTATGCTGACTGAGCTATTTCGTCTTCCGGTCCTTCCATTATACTGCTCTATTATTTCCTTCTCTACTCTACAGCGTTACGGGACTTCCTAATAATACAAAGCCCCACCCCACCCTTGAGTATGAAAGCATTTTAAACATTCCGTTACTGTACACAGCACGCATATCACACTGGTGTGTACAGTAGTCTACCTATGATCACAACACATAGTGCTTGCAAACTTCCCCCGTTGCGAATAACGCCTCCGTTGTACTGGCTGAGGAAGGAAGTAGATATACAACACAGGGGGCGCCTTTTCACAATTAAAATACAGTAAGTTACAAGGCCAAGAACAGGATATGGCTTAGGTAATGAAAGTTTGTGGAATGTCACTATCAAGGAAACAGGAGCATAGTGTACGAGGGATTTGTAAAGATTATATGAGCTTCCTTGTGTTTAAATACCCAACAGGTGGCGAGGTTGCGGAAGGTAAGTTTCCGCGCATTGTTTTAATTTAATCACGCTGTAAGTCTGTTAGTTTCAGATTCTATATTTCAGTATTCACATTATAAAAGAGAAGTGGACACAAAAGTATGTGTATTCAATGGCAGCAAATATTCCGCGATTTTAATCCGCTCTTAATGTTTTCACGAATGTAATTTTGTTACTTTTCCCAAATGCTGGAGTTTCCGCAGTTTCCATTACGCTGGTAGCAATGATTGGTTGATATTCGAGGTACTCTGGGCAGTGACCACGACGAACACTGTCCTGTGGAATGTGACGCCGTGTAGTTGAGCAGAAACTTAGAAAGCTTTGAAAAGAAAAAGTTCCTCTTCTTCAGGGTTAAAGATGACAGCACTCTTCTGCCCTCGGATGCAATATGTTGCTGTGAAACTGCCATAAACTTCTACCAGAGTACACGGCACCACATGCCAGAACACAGCATTCTTGAAGACTCTTTGAAAGGGCAGTCATTATGAAAATGTCACAAGGTAAAGGCGGAGATCACACAATGAAGGACGAGCAGAGCAATAGGCTACAGATAAAGCTCGGGGGATCGCGCATCAATATTAAGCGAAAGCAAGTGGTCTACCCTCCCCTCCCCCGGCGACTGGATAAGATGCTGGTGATCCCCAGAGATGATAAAAAGGCTTTAGAGCAGATGGAACTCTTTTACTTCTGGTGCGAATCGACCCACGATTACTCACTCGGGCGTGCAGTCCGAAGCCTAATCATTATATCGTCTAAGCCAGTGGTATTTAACCTGGGGTACGCGTACTCCCGGGGGTACGCGAAGACATCTTAGGGGGTATATAAAATTTAAAAAAAATATATTATTTCATGATAAAGACTGAATGATCAGGGCCAGATTTAGGGTTAGCCACATGAGACCCGGACATAAGGACACGCGATTTGGGAGCGTCATTTTTTCCCTCTCTCTCCTTTATGCGATTCTTATCTGGGCGGCTAGTTTCATTTTATTCCACATAGTGCATATCATTTTTTTTTCCAATGGCTCAACAGCCCCTTGGGGCCTAGGCCGCCTCATTTTTCGAGGTTTCACGATCAAACTTTTCAGACACACCACACTCGGTAGGACTCCTCTGGACGAGGGACCAGCCCGTCGTACAGACCTCTACCTGACAACACACAACACTCACAAGAGACAGATATCCATGCCCTAGGCGGGATTCGAACCCACAATCCCAGCAAGCGAGAGCGGCCGTAGACCCACGCCTTAGACCACGCGGCCATTGGAATCGGCGCATATAATTTTGCTTTCCTAAAATACCTTTGTTCCTTTATTAATTTTTATATGATAAGCAATAATATATTTGTTATTTAATAGCTTTACTCTCCTTTTTCTCATTTAAATCTTATTATTTAATACATTATTTTGGATGTAATTTATTTGACTTATTTTAGATGTAGATTATAGACTATGTATAACTTGAATTATGCACCAACAACTTTGGGGGTACAAAGTTGAAGAGAAATTATATGTGGGGGTACGCGAACAAAAAAGGTTGAATACCACTGGTCTAAGATATTCAACCGCCTTGAAAACGAAAAAAAAAGAAAATGTCCTCAGAAAGCACTGCAAGGCAAATTCTGAGACATTTCGCGCCGACCAATCAACGCTATGAATTGCTTGTGTCCACGTTTCCTTCTAAGCCTATTTCACCCATCCATTTCCTATTTAAATAACAATATGACGGTCTGTAAAAGCTGCCAGATGAACTCGAAATGAATTCAGTTGTGCTGGTTGCCACTTAGAATCATTTCCTGCGCTCTGGTAGCAACTGGAACGCGAGACGGAGCGAGGTGGAAAGGAAATGGGAGAGTTTATGATGCTCTGTGTTATGGGCAATAACACATTCACTTACAGGCGGCAGAATATGGTTAACCATTTTGTTCATGGGCAAATTGATTTCGTCCACTGCCATTCTGTACTAGTGGCGTACAAACCTCCGGCGCAGATGACTCATTATACTTCTTGTCTGTATATTGTCTTCTTCTCCACTTCACAGATTAACACTTTAAAGTATAGCGGTAATTATATGTATCCCAAATTTCAAACTACAAACTCTGCAGTTTGTCCATTTGTTTCACGTGATCCTTACAAAAAAAAACAGGCCTAGACAGGCACCTATGGTTCCAGGAGGTTGAGGCTCCCAGGTTTCAAGACAATCGGCACATGAAGGTGCACCGGCTGCCTTTACCTCCCAGGAAATATTCCTGGTACTCATTTCTGTTAGAGGTTAGTCGACCCCAGGGCCATAGTGCGGCCGGAAGGATTACGTCAATGAAAAATTCCAATGACACCATCAGGAAAGGAACCCGCGACTTTCCGGCTTGCAGCGCAGTGTCTCAGCCAATTGCGCCACCGCGTGCATCACAATAAAACAAACAATTATTTTCCTATACATCATTCACCAACAAGTCTTTCTAATAGAAGCCCACACTGTGTTCTTCGTGACGTATGAAATGAATCAAGAATCAAAAATATTTAAAAGTTGAAAGAAGAATGCACGGCTTTATAATATAGTGCATATTGCGTAGTACGGAAGTGCAATGGACCGAATTCTTTCGGCTGCAGTCAGGTTCCAATTAATACAGGTACTTGAATTCTGGATCCTCGGAAAACTAGATCCTCGGAACTGTAAAAGTTTTCCGTTAAAGACAGGTTTCCATTACGCCCAAGTTCCTTTTAAAACAGGTTTCACTCTATAGTACATCTTGTGCAGCGACGGCTAACACCAGGTTTTTGCAATGCGCAGTCCATGAAATCTTATTAACTGGAACACATTTTGCTACTCTCCTTACTCTAATTTACTAATACTGACAGCCATTATGACATCTCCTCTTCTCCTCCTACTTTTCTCGTGTGACTCTCCCACTTACACCTAAACTTGGATAAAAGTGTCCCAAAATTGTTCTGACGAACTGAATCTTTACACGTAACTTGGATAAATTTTTGTTTCCATAGAGTTAAACACCCCGGTAAATGAGTCTTTCCCTCTGGATAAAGCAGTTGGGATATGAGGCTTACGAAGAGCATCTAGTGTTGAGGTTAAGAATGCTTGAAGCTATACCTCCACAGCCCCACAGACGCCATGTCTGCATGGTGTAATGTCTAATTTAGCACACGGACAAGTTTTTACGTCAAAGATGACGAATGTATTTGATTACGCTTGCCTCGTAGTGATGACGCCACTTTTAAAGTTGTCTCCGATGCAAATCAGTATTAATAAAGAATCGGGTGGGGGGGGGGGCTGCCGGAGGATCCTGAATCCTGATGTCGTGTTGAAAAAAAAAAAAAAAAAAAAAAGAGACAGCAGACAGCTCAATGCGGTTTGTACTTTGTCCAAAAACAGGTTGCTCGGTCCTCGATTGTTTGCCGCCCTTACTATGACCACGACTTATCTCGCCTTTCGCGTATCTTCATGTTTAATTTTCTGATCTAAAATATGTCTACAGTAGGGGTGTACAAATCCCGGGAGCAAGGTCGTCTGTTCGACACTCTTTTATATGCTGGCCCTAATAGTCGTGGGTCTTCAACATGGAACTTACTTCATGTCACCATTTTGGCGCCTAGAATCCTGAGGTGGTTCCTAGACTTTCGGAGAATTTGTGCACCCCTGGTCTATAGATTATTTTATACTTTCTACGCATTATTTTGATTATACTACAGACTGTGGTTTTCGAAAACGGGACGAGTGCCTTAGAGCAATAAGCTAGCACACTAATCACTACAGACAATGGAAAAGCGATGGTTAGCCACGGCCTAAGGCTCCTTTTCCACGGGCGGCGCTGCAGTTCGCTGCTGCCCGTCCACCCACCATCAGTCAGCAGCTGTGATAGATTTTAATCAAAGTTTTCAATAAATTTCTTACACAATGTCTCCCATGCATTGGTTTTCTCTAACAAGACGATCTGGAGTCCAAAATGGCTGGTAACTGCTCAATTTCTTTAATAAATAATTCCGTGTCGAATGAATCAAGAGGTGGTTGTTCCGATATTTTTAGAACAGTCCGAACCAGATGACACAACAAAGCAACTTCCCGCTAAGAGAGGCGCGTGGTACAGCAGCTCGTGGAAACCGAACGACTGTTCACAATGCCTCTCAACTAGCCGCGCGGCATAATCAGCCGCTGCCAGTCGCGAGGACAACGCTGGACACCGCGGCTGGCAGCGTTTGCAGTGCAGACCTTGACAACAGCGCTGCAGATATAGCAGCGCACGCTCGTGGAAAGAGGTCTATTTGAACTAACGCATCTTTAGCAGCGCTGCTAAAAACCGCTTGTGGAAAAGGACACTTAGTACTAAGAAACTGCTTGCTCAACTATTCAAAAAATTGCCCGCATTTTTCACAATAACCCGCCACTTTTCCCTATCCTGAGGGTTAACGTAGGCTTATTACGTAGGCCTAATACTAACTGAATGTTCAAATAATCCTGGTTCGAGCCTACATAAACCTAAAGCTTCACTTAATCAGATTTAAATGCCTCTAGAATACTCAACTCTTTAAAGCCTACTGGTTAGTACGTGTATCGCCAGGTTTAACACTTGAAGTCATCACTTTCCTATACAACATGCACAGATCAGTATTAACAGGAGATTAAGTACAGTATTCTCTGTGAGGTACGGACTGAATCTCACTCTCTGTATATACACTGTACTGCAGATTAATTTTAGTCTTCAAGAGGTTAAACAGAGAAGAATACGGACAGAGCATGTGGATGGCTATTCAGCCGGTTATGGCAGTAACGTAACCACCAATTAATTACCCGTGGAAGAAGAATGACTGATCGTAAAAGAACAAGATGGCTGGAAAAATATTTCACTCTAAGGTCTTTTAGTTTGTACAATAATACTCTGTATTACAAACCGAAATGTTACGTCGTACTGTGTCAGCCATTAAGTAGCGCCATTGCTTTTCATGGTCGTTGCGTAGTTTTACTTTACCATGTTATGTGATTGCAACATAGCAGCTTTATTGTAAATGCCAACTGCCTTTATAACACTCGTTATATGCACCATCATTTACCAGTGGTGAAGCACCAAACTCGACGCATAAAACAACTAACATATCCATTTATTACCAAGATAAACTGCGCATGCTTAGTGCCATTGGTAGCAGTAATGCTCTTTTAGTTCGTCCATAATGACCGTCTACTGTAGGACTAATCGGGACAAATGACGTCAGTGTGTCACTACACAGGCAGGATGACTGCGGCAATGCGTGACATGCGTGGGCTCGAGAAAAAAGAAGTCAACAGCAGGAACTGAATGGCATCGGCACGGACCGAAACGAAAATCCCGTAAACAAATCTTAATAATGCCATGGAACAGGGTCATTCTTGACAAGCTGATATTTCCATAACTAGTAAAAAAAAAAGTCAGCATTTCATGGAACCCCGATGGCCCATTAACCGAGTTCACAAGGATAAGCCACTGGTTCACATCCTGATCAAGATGGACCCTCCCCACATCACATCTTCCTTTTTCTTTAAGACCCAATTTAATGTCATCCTTCCATCTACGCTTAGATCTTCCAGCAGATTCCTTGCTATCAATTTTCCGACGAGGTTTTTGCGCATCCCTGAAGTCATCTATGCATGCTACATGTACCATTCATCTTATCATTTTTGATCTGATAATTTTAATAATACCAGGCAAGGAGTACAAATCATGAAGTTTGTCGCTATATAATTTTCTCTACACTTCCACTAATTATACCCAGTCAAAGTCTACATCCTTTCCTTAATGTGAAAGTTTGACAGGCCGAATTAGTTTTGTTTATTTTTTAACACGTTTTACTGAGGGGCACGCTTCAACCCATAAACTGAGGGAACAACCTTTCTGTGTCTCTTTGACTGCGTAATGCACATGCTGCTGTGCAGAAAATTATTGTTTCTGCTTTATTTCTATAGCAAATGTTCCAAAATGAAATAAAAAACATATTCATAAATTCATCTTATAATATGGAATTGCCCAACTAATACAAATAAGGGCTTCAGAATTGCGTTCATATTAGGCGTTCATCCGTTCGCGCTAAGATTTTTATATTTTTAGCCCACAATTCCTTATCAATGAAAAACTGAAGATTTTTCAATCTTCATAAATAAATTTAACATTTTTTAAACTGCCCGTTCTAACTTTCTCTGGGTGTATTTATAGTATTATCTGATTTATCTGATATCTATCTTTTCGCTTCACAGATCACTGCGCGTGGCGACAGAGAGTGTAGTGTTCGCCACTATGCCAATTTGCTATAAGATGGCGTTCACGCGTTTTGTTTCAATGTCTTGCAGTTAGTACTATGGTTTTACTGACGTATTTAAAAAGCCGATGGAAAATTTGTTCAATATATTGCAGTTAATATTACGTTTCTGTTCAGCATATTTATAAAAGGTGCTGAAAGTTGTTTCCTTCTGCTCGCAGAAACACCAAATTTCGAACAAACACCCAACAAACACGTTAATGAACGCACTTCGATGTTCTGCCGGTGAAGCTAAATACACTACATTCTCAATATTTTCTTTCAGCTCGTCGTCAGTGTGTGAATTACTATGATACATTTTACGCTTTAACATGCAATACAAGTAAGAATCGTTCGATTTCAGATCCGGTGAACGAGAAGGCCTTCTGCTGCTTATCCTGTCACTAAAATCACTCTGTAAACAACGCACAGAATTGTATGCGGTGTTCAAGAATGGTGTCAGAATGTGTCAGATATATCGGTGTAAATTTACGGTTAAAAAATAGGCCAAATAATTCCAGTCGCACTTCTAGCACATCACACACCAAACTTAATGTCATGTAATGGCACTTCGTGGATTACCAGGAGTGTTCCACAAAAACAGTAACTATCGTTCAAGTATCCTCGGAGATAATACCGACGTTCATCGATAAACAGAAGGAGTATGAAGCCTATTTCTCGACCATGCGACTGATGACTGACTTTCGATGTCTCTGTAGAGACATAACCTCTCTGCGATAGCTCGGAGGTAGGCGGCTCGCCGATTCAACCAGGTTCTACGAGACAAATTTGTCGACAGGAAATGACAAATGATACTTGCGAGATAAAAGGAGGACCCTGTATAAACAAATCCCATGAAACGTGACTAACTTCAAGACGTACTAAGGAAACTTGTCATAGCTTTGCCTTGACCACAATAATAAAAAATTCCTTCACAGCCCTCCATTAAGTTGTTCAAATCCTACAGCAAGCAGGGATCAACAGCTCAATTGTAAAGAGCATCTTTCGAATTTCTTTAAGCACATTATCCTGTCAAGCGTAGGATCATTCTATAGTAGCAGTCAAAAGAGCATAACATGAAATCCACGTCATGGCTTGAATTACCAATTCTGTATTGTTAGTGAGACTAATAGGATGCTTAGTAAGATGTATGGTCTCGTCTGCTTGTTAGAAGGTAAGCATATAGCATCGCATAATAAGAGAGACATTTAAAAAAAAATTCCTTCTTCGACGGGTCACTAACTCCATAAGAAGAGATCTTTCTGAGAAGTTTATAACTCACACAGAACTGGCACCTTACGAAATGATACACAAGGTTTGTATTTCACTTGAAAGACCTGCGCGTAGAAGGCAGGCTGGTATTAAAACGTGTCTTGCAGAAAAAGAAAATGTAATTATACGATTGATAATAAAGATAAGTGTAAGCCGGCTCAATCCGTACCTCACAGAGAACACCGTATGTTTCCATAAGACCAGTCGGTTAATGGTGTATACAGGGAAATTATAATTTTTTTATTTTTAAAATTACAGAAATACAAAAACACACTGTGTGGGCAACATGTTGAGATTCAGGCGCGTTCGAAAAGCGAGCAGTGGCTACAGGTTCGTCATGTCTGTCCATCTGCGTGCATGAAACCACTCGGCTCCCACCGGACGGATTTTTTAAAACTTGATACTGGGAATATTTATTAAAATTCGTCGAAATATTTCAATTTCGGTTAAAATCGGCCAAAAATAGCAGACACTTTACATGAAGACCTACATGACTACTTTGGATACTAATGCTATCCTGATTAACATGGTTAATTTGGTTACCACTGGTTATAATGCTTACCTCTGATGGGTCTACAATTGTTACAAACGTTACAGATTTTGATATCTTTGCTACGGTTACGCGAAAGCGTCCCAAATGTTTTGCCTCTGGATACTTTATAATTTGTTCAGTGGTAAAGAAGGGGGTACATATATTAACCACTGGGCTTTAAATGGTTAACTTTAACATTTAAAGACTAAAATTAACCTAAATTTTATTTAAAGATTCGGCCCGTACCACGCAGTAAACACGCCTCGTCACAAAAAACCAATCAGTTAATGTGGTAAAGGTAAATTTCACCCTATAACATACCATGAAAACCCAGAGAGGCAGTAGAGATATACCTCTAGTCTTTCTTTAACCTCGACGCTACATGGGGGTGGGTGGTCAACGCCACGCCCCGGCCGCTTTACTCCCGGCAAAGAAACCCGGTACCCGTTGTACAGAAGGCTGGGCGAGCCCCAGGGCCAGTCTTCAGTTCATGTATTACATGAAAATAATCGCTGTTTGTTCTGAGATCCATAAAAAAACAGAAACGCGCTCTGTGGGCAGAAATCAGAACCAGGCGATACATATATTAACCACTAGATTAGAAGGGGTTATATTTAATATCAGATAATAAACCTATTCAATAACCGTAATTTGAAAGGGTCCTAAAAATAGGAAGATCCCAATTTCAGTCAATTGCCCAAAACGGCCAAGGAGTAGGCAATTTCAGGAAATTATCTTTCATTACGTACTGCAATTATGTCACGTTGAAGCATTTAAAACGTTATGGAAATTCATAATACGAGCCTAAACACTCCAACTCCCTTCCACAAATCAGGCTTTAAATCCCTATCTTCCCAATTTTATCCTAAATATAGGCCTTGGTGTATTTATAATACCCGTTAACTTCTATGCGGGATAATTTTCAACTATACGCAGGTAAGAGATGTCGATAAAACAGAATAGGAAGGCAGGACCTGTTTTATAATTGCTTCCCCAAAAAAGCGTACAGATGCAGACGTGAATGCGGTAGGCTATATTTGCAGTGCATGAGGATACACTACTCATTACCATCATCCTTCTTATAATAAACTGTACTGAAGTAAAGAAATTTTTGATCTCCTATACACATCTACTTTTAACTTGTGTCTCAGTGCTGTAGTGACTAATGGGTTGGACGACCGGGGAATCGGGGCTCGATTACCGACAGCAACAGCGTTCAGAATGGCTCTGAAGCCCACCGAGCCTGTGGACAGAGTTTTGAGTCCTTCTTTAATAAAAGAGGGACTGAGAACTCTGTCTTGGATAAATACAGCCAGGGCATGAAACTGACCTTTTCCACAAGCGCCGAAGTTAAAAAAACGTGGAACTACAGAGTGTTTATTTTATCGTGCTCCTGAACACCGCAGCTGTCACGCGATGTCTCAGCAGATGCGGGCTCTCTATGCGACAAAACTACCGCACGCGGGGACACGAGGAAAGACACACTTTATATACATCCAGTCTCTTATAAGTATTTAATATGGCGCATAATTAAACACCTTTCGTTTTACGTGACCATAAAGGTCAACGCAGCCCAGGGCTTTCCGTTTTTTCGGACTTTGAAATCTTATTTGTAGACACTTGATAGAAGAACAGCAAAAACACAAAAAAGGCACACACACACACACACACACACACACTGCCACAAGTGGGATTCGAACGTGCAATCATAAGTCCATCACATGGACATACAATTAGATCCATTTTCATAATATCCTCTCATCTATGCCTAGGTCTTACAGGGGTGTTCTCCCTTCAGGTTTCTCTACCAAAACTCTGTATCCATTACTCTTCTCTGCTACACGTGCCACATGCCCCGACCATTTCACTCTCCTCTATTATGTTCACGCACAGTTTGCAAAGTCAACCACCCTTCCCAAGTCACGCAGTATGAAGAAAAACTGTTTCATATGAGCTTTAAAATGTTCATTCCTTATGAATTTGTATTGGAACAAATCAATAATTCAGATACTCTTTGCGGAGTTAAATAGTGTATAAATTTATGGTAAGACAAGCCAAGTCCACTTATGAGACAAACTGCGAAGTTTCTGTCACATATATATATTCAATTCAACTCTTCAGCTCTATTGACACCCTGTAAGGTAACTCGCTATTACTAAATTTAATTGAAATCTATCGAGTTATTTCGAACTTGGAACATGCGGACGGACATAACCTCTATGTAATATATGGATTTTGTGACACAGGGCCTAAAAAACCGCAAATAAAGCACATACAAGTAAAGGAATTCCTGTATTGGCCTGGACAGGTCCTGAGAGTTCCAGGAGGTTGACAATCGGCACATGAAGGTGGTAAGGTTGTCAGCCCTACGCACCGAAGTAAGAGCATACACCCCCCCCCCCCCCCCCCCGCACATAAAATAACTTACTGAACTGTTTTAGCTGGAGAGTTGAACTTAAGAACTCAGACTTGAGCTACATAAGTTTGGTCTCGCCATCAAGTTTGAATTAAGTTACTGTTTCTGTTGGAGTGAAATGTGGGCGCTGGCCAACAAGGACCTCTAAGTTACAGGAAATTGACAGGACTGTAATACGGAGCCGTTTAACTGTGAAAACAAATATTACTGCAAACGGCGTCAATGCAAAAGTGAAATACGCTTTCTTAAATAATTAAGGCGTGACATTTTTCTGTTGCCATGTGTTGTAAACAGGATATAACTACCCGCCGTTTCAAATTGTACTTGAATCTCGATTCTAAACAGTGTTTCTTTTATTCTGTCTTCAGGGTGCAGAAATATCCAGCAGTCTTTGATGTGTGACTGCTCCTCTTTTAACATCAACTGAGAATATCATGTGTTAAAGAAGGTGCTGAAATGCCTAACTGCATACAGCATGAAGTAACGACTGTTGCTTCGCTATACTGAGGCAATAAGTATCTTGGACTGGGGACTACCGATGACCCAGGCACTCACATCTGCTTGCTGTTTTTATTCTCTCAATTCATGTTACTGTCAGTATCTGACAATACACACTGGCTCAAAAGTCAACTGACACTCGATGTTCATCGTGTTGTCTCCAGTGTCAATTGACATTTGCACCACTGTATAGCATCGATGGTAGCAAGATTGGTAACGGTAAATTGGGAAAGATTCTGGAAGGAAACGGTGCTGACCTACCTGATGTGGCATCCTGACATATACCTACCCAGACTAAGAAAATTCACAGAAAACTTCAGGCAAGATGGCCGGCAACCCAGCCGAAATTCAAAGATGGCACCTCCCGAGTGCATGTTCCTACACATGTATTCCTCTCGAACATCCTCTGGTCGATATAAACCAGCCCAAAGTGCTTCTACGTATTTTAAGTTATGAATACCACTATTCATATGAAGAGAATGACTAGCGAACTAGGGAATATAGGGAAGTATGTTGGTGAGACCTTCACTGTTTACATAAGTTTAGTGCGCGTTGTACATATAACATGAGGTATTTCTTATAAACGTGAATGTTTACTACCTTTTAAGCATAAAAACTCAAATTATTTTGCTTCAAAATCAAATGTAATACTTTGTTTAAAATTAAAAAAATGCGGTTTTTACCTCCCTGTTGTTGGTAATATCGATACCGATTTGTATACCACGACCCAGATAACCTTTCAAAGCCTAGTGATTACTTACGTACCAGCAGGTTTAACACTAAAAAAATCCTACATTCTGCCCACACAGCGTGTTTGTGTTTTGTATGGATCTCAGATCCAACAGCGATTCTTTCCCTATACATCATTAACTGACTGATTTTTATAAAAGATATGGAGAGTGTTTACTGCGCGCTACGAGCAGGTCTTCAAAACAGATTACGTTTCTGTACTTAGTGTTATACGTAATCCGTGCTGTTGTTTTTCACACACACATACACACGCACGCACGTTTTATTGCCAACTACTGAACATAGCTGGGGGCACGCGGTGGCGCAGTTGGTTGAGGCACTGCGCTACAAACCGGAACGTCGCTGGTTCGATTCCCGATTGTGTCACTGGAATTTTTCACTGACAATCGTTTCGGTCGCACTATGGCCCTGGGGTCGACTCAGCCTCTAACAGAAATGAGGAATCTTTCCTGGGGTGTAAAGGCGGCCGGTGCGTACGGCTGACAACCTTATCACCTTCATGTGCCGACTGTCTAAAAACCTGGGAGCCTCGACCTCTTGGAGCCCTAAGGGCCTTCCTAGGCCTGTATGGGATTGCTTTACCTTTACTGTACATAGCTAGTTTTTACGCTGCTGCGTGTTTCGGCTACCTATTGTAGCCATCAAAACCTTGGTTATGTATGTATAAAGTACCTTGGTCTGGTGTATCAAATATTATTTTTGAACAATTCTTAAAAGATTTTAATTTTTAATATTAATAGCTTATCCGAAATATGCACAATATTTACAGGTCTCTCCACTCCTTCAAAAACAGGAGATATCTAATCCCGCAAATGTTTGGAGACAGTTTTTTTTTTTACATTCTAACATTTTATGTTTCCATATTTTACTTGTATTTTAATCTGAATAATTTAGTAATACTCTACATCGATTGACTGCTGTAAAAAAAAACTAATATGTGTAAATTTACCATTTGCCAACGTAAAATACGTTGCTTCAGTCTTTGCAATATTGTGGCTCCCTGATGATGGCTACAATGGGTAGCTGAAACATGTAGGAGCGTAAAAACTAACTTTATGCAGTAGTTGGAAAGAAAAATTGTATATGTAGATTCCGTTTCGTCCTTATAGAGTTCAGTGTAGTTACTGAAACAGATACAAAAATGTACAAGGCTTCTGCCCCGTCATAAGACAACCCGACCGTCTTTAAGATATTAATGGCCCATGGGCTGTGTTTAAAAGGGTACGGACACACCCATTAATTTTATTACGTTGGTCACGTCTTATTGACCTCAATCATCATTATCTTGATTGTTATATAATAGTGATCACCACTGAAGACTGAAGGCAGAACTTATCACCCAAGGCATCACACCTTGCCTTTGACTGAGTCATTTAATTAGTTCCTCCTTTAGAACGCTTCGGTACCTTTCTTTGTTAAGTCTTAGCATGGATATGCAATAAGGAGACACAGTGTGCCATACAAAACCCGTTTATCCAAGTAACTTCTTTACATTCATTGTTTTGTCTGTCAAGTACCTGATGTTACTACAAATGACATGTTCGTTTTGTGGGTACATTCCAAGAACATTTCTAGTGTTTTGATGCTTACCAGGGAACATTCCAAGAATACTTCTAAAGTTTCGGTTGCTACGAGATGAATCACTCAACTGGAACGCCCATTCATTTTAAAAGCGCTCAGGACAAATCGGTTTCTGCCTTTTCCAACGTTCCTAATATTACAGACCGTAACTCAAGTCTCCTGACTGACTGCTAGATGGCTCTGGCAGTCACATCAGGATGAGTAGAACTTGTGCAGCCAGTGGACTGGTCACTCACTACAGAATGCACACCTCCAGACCAAGAAACCTCTGAAAGGAGGACCTATGCTCCGCAAGGAGCGAAAGGAGGAAAACTAACTAACTAACTAACTAACTAACTAAGCTGCACATAGAATTACGAACGTCTAGTCAACGTTAAGATTATTTTGCGAAATTCTGTTATTCACAGCGGCGTTGATGATATTTAATTCTTCTTGGAAACGACGCCGTGCACATTGGTATATAGGCACCAATTTTGCGGACAAGCTAGCTGCCTGCATCTTCCGGGTAGGCTTGCTGAACTACCATGAAGTAGTCTGGGTAGTTCAACAAAAATACTCTGAAGATGGCGCAAGCTACCGCCTCCGAAAACCTGGTTATCTATATACCAATACGCACGGCGTAATATCTCGGACTACTGGAATAATTTCCGTGTGACGTTCGACTTTTCTTCAGCTTTCACGGACTTCGCCTTCCAACATGTTACGTTTCAAAACCAATTTTCAAAAAATTCATGAATCCTTTACACAAGACGTAACACAAGCAAGCATGTACAGGCACTCTGATGATAAGCAGCGACTACACAATTGTACGCAGTTACGAAATGCAACGCTTGTCATGAAGGCGTAAGGGAGAATTGGAGGTTAAGAATCCACGTAATTGAGACAGTCGCATTATGGAGATCGGTGATTAACTTGGCGCTCTGACCGTTCTACCTCCCTGGATAGTACTTCCTTCCCCAAACCCCGATACCCATCAGACAGACCACGAAAAGTATAGCAGGAATAATTCCACGAAGTCTCCAGCTTCAGGTGCAGGTTAATATTAGGGAGCCTAAGTTGATGTCACAAGTCCGGAGATTGGGCGAAGTTGTGTGTGCATATATCAGTGTGTTTCTGCAATCAAAGCGGTGGAGATGCCAGCATTCTTCTGCTTACGTAGCAGCTGCAATCATGTGACTAAGGTACGAGAGCCGTAAGGTTTGTGACACTCGCGTTGAAGGTTGCCATGCAAAATGACGGGGACTTTGTGGACGTAATCCTGGTATACCTGTCTTTCGCCGAGAATCAAACAACGCCTTTCCAGTCCCTGATTGATCAGCTGACTACATCAACCCTCTATATTACACACACACACAAGGCTATCTAAGTATACTGGTACACGACACATTACTGCTTGGCCTCTGAAATCTAACTTACACAAAAGAGGTTCCAAAAACATACACATGGCGTAACCGGTCTGGTGCTCCTTTGTTTCACTCCCTCGAAAACAGCAAGACTTACGAAGAATTTTATTGGTCATAAAACACGTGTGCTCTCTCTACAGCTTCCTTCCCCCCCAAACATCTTTCTCCCTGATAAATATTTATTGAGTTACGCGCTTTTATAAACTCGAGATGTCTTCAGAAACCAACTTGTATGTTCATGCAAAGTGTCTTTGTTACTTTTGTCAGATTCTAACGGAGCCTGGACAAGTTCAATAAATTTCTGTTAAACTTTCTAATACAAAATTACACAAAAAATCCTTTCAGCTTTTAACCAGTTATTTCATGAACACAGATGACGGAATTTCAACACGCATTCCGGCAATATTCCAAAGGCGCCCAAAACGCAAAATTTCAGTAAGGGACAATAACTATCATATTTAGACAGGCTCAGGCCTAATGTGCTCTATCCTTTTGTAGCAGACTGTACGACATAAAGTCTCAAGACGGTCATCTGAAGCTGCAGACATCGGACAGAATGAAAGCGCGGGAGGGGAGGGGGGGGGGCAGATAGCCTGCAAAGTGAATGTTGAGCAGGAAGAAACCCACCACTGGCAGACATTTCATTCATGTTTTTGCTTCTCTGAACATAGGATGCTCGCTAGGCGTGCAGTATCTTTCAGCCTACAAATAAGGTACGTCTTGGCAGGATCGTAGACGGAACTGCGCTGAACTTGCGCTGTACGTGCGGACCGTGTAATATGACTAGCGCTGAGAACAAGCACCTAACAAGGAATATCAGTTGATATCGACAAATCAATACGATATATCGGGGAGGTATTCTGTACCTACGAGTATATGGACCCCGCGTGCCATATACCGAGTAACTGCTTCGTAGTACAACGTGTCTTACTTATTTCGAAGTATTAACAACCCGCAGGCAACCGGGGCAGCGTAGTCAGTATATCGAGTAGGCTACCGGCTGGATGGTCCAGGGTTCGAATCCTGGTACAGGCAAGAGATTTTTCTCCCCTCCGAAACGTCTATCCAACCTCGTATTCAATAGGTACCGGGGTTATTTCCCGGGAATTAAGCGGCTGGGGCGTGAAGTTAACCAACCCGTCACCTCCATCTAGGTACGAAGCTAAGAATGACTGGAGCTATAACACTAACCCTCCATACGCCTTCACGGCGTGAACAGGAAAAACCTTGTTTTACTAACAAACCGTAAATATGTCCATTTTTCAGGTAATTTGGACAGACTGAAACTTAATTTAATTAGTACTCCGCAGCTTATAAATAACTGTGAACCAATTAAATTATTCTAGATGATACGGACTGCCATATACTTCACATCTGTATTTAGCTACTTATAGGTCATTTGTTAGACTTTAACTAAGTAACTAACTCCATAGAGCAGAGTACTTCTTGAGAAGCTAACAGGTCGTCAGCTAGTCAAGAAATTCCCCGCGTTTTATGGAACCCAAAGGTTCATTACCGCATTCACAAGAGCCCGCCACCTGTCCCTATCCTGAGCCATATCAATCCAGGCCACGCAATCCCATCCCACTTCTTGAAGATCCATTTTAATATTATCCTCTCCTCTATGCCTGTGTCTTCCAAGTGGTCTCCTTTCCTCAGGCCTCCCCACCAAAATCTTATATGCACCTCTCCCCTCCTCCATACGTGCTACATGCCCCGCCCACCTCATATTTCTTGATCTGATCACCCGAATAATATTTGGAGATGAGTGCAGATCATTAAGTTCCTCGTTATGTAGTCTTCTCAACTCCCTGTTACCTCGTCACGCTTAGGCCCAAATATCCTCCTCAGCACCCTATTTGTTAGACTTTTGCCGGTATAATTCTAAAGCGGTAGGCTATGAGCGAGTCTATTGCACAGTGATAGCGATACCAGAGTGATGGAGAAAACACAACAAATAGCCTGCTCTTGCCACCTCACGTCCACAAAGTAGGCTCGTCGGCCAGGTTCTTCTACGGGCAAAAACTGACAAATGACCTATAGAACAAAATTCATTCTACAAAGGACAGCGTGGCGTGAATAAAACCCACCACACCGCATTGATGCTGGACACTGTCCATTGCCTGAGATGGTCCAATAGTTACCATAAAAGATCGTTACTCAACAGTTCCGGGTTCCAAACAAAGTGCTGAACACAACATAAAAAAGAATATGTCGGCATTATGACAACCAGTCAGCTGGAAACGGGAGTCACATACGAAAACAACGACAAATAAACGCCCACTTTAAACAAATAATGAAGTCATTCATAACCGGCCATGCATCTCGATGACTCTACGTTTTATGCATAAGGACATGAGTTTGTATTTTAGTAAATAATTAGCGGAATTCACAAAGTGTTGCAAGGGGGTTCATTTTTTTGTATGCAGCACACGAGAACTGAACAAATACCAAACGATTCACGACTCTGTTAAGTTTTCTTGTATCCGTGTCCACAGCACGAATAAAAGAATGTCTGCTTCATTATGTACAATTCCAGTAAATTCTTCCGGTCACTCTACACGTTATTTGCTAAACAAAACCTAAGCACAGACACCTACATAATGCGGAAGGACTTACTTTTAAGCCGGGATTAGACGGCGCGTGGCTCGGCTCGTTTTACGTCATAACTGACGTCATTGACAAGGAATCGTATTCAAACGCGCCGTGTAACCGGCCTGGTGCGGCGCGGCCTGTGATTGGTGGAGCGAGGCTCGTTGGATCGCCTCAGAAGCGGTTTTTTCACGATCCTCAAAGGGACTAGGCGCGGGCAGCTTTTGCGGCTACACGGCGCTTGCAGTCTACGCGCCAAGCCAGTCTCGTCCAAGCCTGTATACACTTAGGCCTGGTCTTTGTTTTCTGCTGTCGGGGTGCGCGAAGAGTGAAACTTTCTGTCCCACAATTCGTATTGGCTAGAATGGAGTGGTCAAACGAGAAAATTTTTAAGTTCATAGAACAACACGACTTATTCCACAAGCCGAGCCGAACCTACCCGAGCAAGGCCGCTGGTCCTCCATTTGCCGAGCTGCGCCGCGTCGTGTAGCCAGATTGTCTTTTCTGTTCCGATCTGTTGGCCGAGCAAGTGACGTCACGTCACTGGACGAGCCACGCGCCGTCTAATCCCGGCTTTATAAAGCAGACCTCGCGACGCGCTATGTCTACGATACTTGTAATTGAAACTTTATATCATAAGTCATTATTTTATACGACAAACATCCTCTGTCATTTCACGCCGTCATTTCGTCACGGGTTTGGGCGGTCGGATGAGCGGGCTACGTTAATACGACGAGCGCACCGTCAGAAACTGACACAGGATATTTGACAGACAAAATAATGATCATACGGCATTGACATTCATTTCATATTAGCTGGTTGCCTCCCTGTTTGGTGGATAAAACACCGTACTGACTTCCCTGAAAAGTTCGGAGTGTCACACGACCGAAATTCGGGGTCTAGTCAGTGGATCTTCATTCTATTCAGTTTCAATACCGGCGAGGATATATGACTACGTTTTTAATTACCTAAATATACCGAGGCCATAGAAAGAAGTCCCATGGACGGTGGAAAAGACGAAAGAGGCTTCCCACTTTCTGCAAACTGTTGTATTCCTCTCCAGAAATCAATGGGCTACGACAACCAGCCCAAAGCATATGTCGCTAGCGAAGGTGATAAGTGGTTAACAATACCAAACTTCCCTCAATGGCATGGCTAGAACACTGGTGGGGAATGCAGTCACGTATATTGGAGGTGAAAATCTAATATTAGCTACAGGGAGATTTTGTGGTTGTCGATCCATTAGACTTCTTTCTGTTGCTTCAGCATCGTGAATGCATCTATCAATTTCTCAAGAAAGAAAATGCTCCATGTAACTAGTTAAGAATGTTAAAGATTCATTTTTAATATTACCCTCCCATCTAGGCGCAAGTCTTCCAAGCAATCTATTTCATTCAGGTTTCCCCATTAAAATTCTGTACGAATTTTTATTTTTCCAGATACTTTCCCCATACTGCGAATCCCGTCAGGGGCAGAAATTCTTCTATTCATAGGCAGCGTTCAGACGGACTGTACTGCCTTTCCAGCACCCCATTCAACGGGTACCGGGGGGGGGGGCTCTTTTCCCCGGAAAAAAAAACATTCAGAACGTTTACTAACAGTAGACGTATAGTTAAAATTGCCTCTGTTCACAAAATAAAGGCACATGGAGGAGTGAAGGTACAGACCCACGATTTCTTAATGTCGGCACTAGATTAAGATAACTGGTCAGCTTCACACCCCGGGCCGCTTTTCCCCCGCGGATAAAGCCTCCGGTATCCAATGACTAGGAGCCTGGCAGAGAAGAAGCAGTGCCGGTGGATATTTCCTTGCCTAGAATTGAACCACGATTCCTCAATTTTTCAACGTGTAACTTAGGCACAATACCGATTACATTATCCTAGTACACGCATGTCTATAAAGCATGTTTAATCAGTGCCAATAACTGACAGTATTTAACATAACATAATATACGTGTATAATATTTTAACATTTTAACAAACATTCTCGAGTTTTAGCTAGTTTCGGCTTATACAACTGCTATTTTCGTAAAGTTGAGATCTCAGCTATTTGAAGCAGCAACATTCTAATGGGTTGCATTTAAATTGTCTTTCTTTGTGTATTTTTTTAATTTCCTGATGATGACTTTCCAGAAAAGCAGAAACATGTAGCTAGTATAAAAAAAATATAAAAACAATCTGACTGACGATCTGTACTTCTTCACTGTTGTTCACATATCATAACGTGACGTCACACGTAAAGAAATTTTTTCCCGTACCAGCCTGCGGTCACATCGATATAGCCGTAATGAGTCGTCGAATAACAAGACAGACACTGTACGTATACTGTAATATTGAGGGGCGTTCACGTAACCACTGTTGCCGTGGGAAAGCAATACGTACTAAATATTATGTGTGTGTGCGTGTGTGTGTGTGGGCGGGGGGCTTAATCATCCAGCATGCAAAGCGCACGCACCGTATTATATTGTGATTTGTGGCCTATCTGGCTCTACCATATTGTTTCCACATTATCTCATAAACAACACGATTTTCGGAAACAAGTCATTGGATATAAAATGTGTGTTTTCATTTTCTCTACAACTTTCGTCTGTAACATTTCTCATTCTAAGAAGAATTCAGCGAGATACTATCATAAATGTATAAAGGTCTTCCAGTAAAAGTACCTGTTATTCTTGTCAGATTTTAATAAAACGTGAATTTTCTCGACAGATTTTCGAAAAAATAATCAGATATCAAATTTAATGAAAATCCGTCCAGTAGGAGCAGAGTTGCTCCATGCAGACGAACGAACAGACGGACGGAATGACGAAGCTAATAGCCGCTTTCCGCTATTTTGGCGAACGCGCCTAAAAAATGTAATGCCCGCCCACTCGGGCCCATACGCGTCGTCCAGTTTCCTAAGACTGTACCCAATATAACAAAAAGAACAAAAAAAAAGCATTTGCTCAATACATTCCACAAACAACATAAGTAATCAAAGCACTATTTGTTTCAGCGGCACATTTCGGTTCCTCCTCCATCAACATGACTTACTGACATCAGAGATTGCTTGGAGATAGCTCTATAAAGGGAAATTCGACACAGCTCTTTTTTTGTTCCCATGTAAATTTCTACCCTCGTTTACATAAACCACTTCCAACGACGTATTAGCATTTCGAAAACAACTGAATGTAGTTCACAATTCCCTTCTTTTCGGTCTTCACCCCCCCCCCCCTCAAATTACTACTGTCTGTGTTTCGCCCTTATGTTCCATGTTCCCAACGCACAAATTTAATCCGCTTTGTATTCTTACAGGGGGGGGCTCAGGCCTCATTATCTATCCGCAGAGTATTGACGGTGTTGTATAAAATCTGTCACAGGTATAGTCTGTATGTCTACAAGAGTTACATCAAAAGTCGCCGTGCTAATCCCTTTGAATCATTAAAAACTAAAAGTACTTTTATACCTAATGCTCCCCGATTTCCAAAAGAGCAGTCCTTTTCGGAAGGTTATCAAGCTTCGCCCATTCGTCCTCCTGGTAAGAGCAACATGTAGATGGAGATAAGTACGGAACATTGGTGGAATGATAGTGACAAGGGGAAACCGAAGCACTCGGAGAAAAAAACCTGTACAGGGGCCACTTTCTCCACCACAAATCCCACATGGACTGAACTGTGAACAAACCCGGGCCTTCGCGGTGACAGGCCGACGACTGACCGCCTGAGCCATGGCACGGCCTTGAATCATAAAATTTATCTCAATAATATATAAGCAATATGTCCTACCTCACAGAAGACACACGGTGTTTCCATTACCAAGGCCAACCCGTTGAGGTTGTTTACAGAAGTAATCTCTGTTTATCTTAAGAATCAGACATTACCCTTAGATACTCTTTGGGTAAAATGCAGAGATTTTAATATTGCAGCATGTGGTACATAAAGGTAGAGAAAGCGAAACGGTGAAGGTAAAGCGGTCCCTGTCTGCTTCATGCAGGCATATAGTGGGAAGAGAGATGTAGCTCAACTGACTCTTACCCTCGGCACTAGATGGAGGTGAATAGTGAACTTAAAGCCCTGGACGCTTTACCCTCCGGGAACGAACCCCGATACCCCTGGAAGAGGAGGTTGGGAAGGCCTCACAGTCGTCTTGGATATTTTATGAAAGATAAAATTTCTAACCCAAGTCGGGATTCGAATTCCCGCAACGTCTAGCCCGTAGCACGTCGCTATACCGACTGAGCTATCCGGGTTCCCGGTACAGTAACCAGTGTGCTTTTAAATGTTAATACATTTGGAAAATTAATACATGTTGGGCTGATCGCACTGGTACTATGGTCAACCGCTCGAGTACTGCCTTCGTGGTTTCGAATCCCAACTAATGGCATTAATGTCGCTACGTCCGTCTTTTCTCCTGTTTGTGTTACGTGTGTCGCTAGAGGTCTAGAAATGGGCTGCGGTCAGGTCCAAATAGTCGTATGATTCATAACTTCAGAGGTTAGGCAAAATTCTGAGATGGAAAAAGGAGAGCGCCTATCGTGATGTACTGTGGTGGCAGCCCTGCCACAACCCCATCGTTCCTAGGTCAAGTTGGTACAGCGCTGTTTGTTACTTACTGCGCTCAGGGCGTGGGCAAATTTTGGGTTTCATCACGAAAATATCTTGGCCCCCATCTCAATACCTTGGGAGCAACACGCGGAAACACACACGCATACCTACCGCTCAACCTACTGGTACCAGTCGACACGGGGAACATCCCCCATTTGCACTCAGAGTAAAAAGGTGAAGGTGTCTTTCTTCACGCCATGAAGGCATATATGGGGAGTAGCGGTAAAGCTCCACTCATTCTTAACCTCCACTAGAAAAAGGTGAATGGTCAACTTTACTCCACAGCCGCCTTACCCCAGGGAAAGAACCCCGGTACCCATTGGAGGCTGGGTGGGTCCCACCACCGGTCTGGATGGGTTAAGAGAAAAGAAAATTTCTTGCCCCTGTTGGGAATTGACTGCAATATCCCCGCTCTGCACCTAAGAGTATTTCGTTTTTATTGTCTTTGAAGTAGAGAAGCCGGTGTAGTGACTGGGCTATGGGCTGGACGATCCTGGGTTCAATTCCCGGCAAGAGCAAGAGATTTGCATCTTCTCCAAAACGTCCAGACCGCCTCTGGGATAAATCAGGGGTGCGTATTCCTGGGGGAAAGCGCCTAGGGGAGCGAAGCTGACCACTGATCTCTAGTGTTGGGGTTAAGAATGTGTGGAGTTATAATTCCACTTCCCCACGTGCCTTCATGGAGTAAACAGGAACAAATTTTGCCTTTTGATGCTTAAGAAACTTGCTCCACCGACACTCTGCACGAAACAACAAAGATCTGTGGTCCGTTTAGTGTCTGCAGAAAATATCGTCGGTGAATCTGACACAGGAACTTACACCCAGCTTTTACTTTGAGATTATTTATTGATTATATGCAAGAGTGACGACACGATTTGCCAGTCTATTTACTGTAGTTTAAACACTTGCATCATAGTCGCGCAGTGTCTGATGTCATTTCAAGTACTTCCTCATTCATATTCGTATCAAAAAGTTGTCGACCGCCGTGGGTTTCCATTGATTTATTGCTTTCGATTCCACAGTAAATTCTTTGCGTCACATCGAACTCTACCTCAGGACAAGTTGTGTTTTCTGCCTATAGTAAGCACTATTTTACTCCACGCTGCCGAGTCAAGTATGACAGACGCCTACTAGAATGGATAGACGTGACTCATGCAGTGACAGGTTACAACATGGACGCACACAATACGCTGCCTACACGCGTGGAGAGACGAGTCCTATTCAGTACACTTTTCTTGATTCGAAATCACTCACTGACCTGTTCGCTCAAGGTAATACACTTTACAGGCCGTGAGTCATCTGCCTCTGTATAAATCTACCCCTCGAGTCGTTCCTGCTCCTGTTGCTTGTATTGGAGAAAAGTCTGAATTCACAGTCCGTTCTATACTTCTCAATCAGCTAAATAAATTGTTTTCTGACATTTAAAAACTTTCCTTTCGTTGTGCCTCTCCTGAGGGGGCAGGGGAAGTCACACCTTCATAGCCAAGAACACAGTAGGTGTGTTCAGACACATTTGCATACAAACACTATCAGCTGGTAACTTGGAGAACCTCTCCCAAAAATTTCAGCCTTGATCCCTTCCAACTCAAAGCCTTGAATTATTAATTATATGAGGGTCGGTCAGAAAATAAGTTCATAATGCATGCATTTGTGTTAATTGGTTTCAAATCTAATTAGAACATTTCACATTTAATTGCATTTCCTTCCCACTGCTTTCCTACACAGTCCCCACCACAAATGGGGCATTTACCGTATCGTGGGGCCAGCTTTTCTGTTCCATCGTGATATCAGCCCATGTCCTGTGTTATCCGCCATTGTGTCATGACTGTCTCAAACTAGTCATCTCTAAATGTGTGACCACCAAGATTTTGGTTCAGCTCTGGCAGTTCTTCGGCGATATTTTCTCCGATATATCAGTGCCGGTTCTTTAGTTATGAAATTATACGCCATTGCAAACTTAGATTTTGACCGATCTTCGTAAACCGAAATGTGTGGACTTCTATTACAAATTATTTCTTCATTCCAATTCTTATAAATCAACGTCTATTGCATATTTACGGCCTGTTCTATTCAACTCTGGCTCTGTAGCGTGAAAAGATTTTATATATATCTTAATAAAATGTGTAAAACTGTATAAGAACAAGTTATTTCTGTTTCGTATTTTAGTGAAGCGTATACTGAAAATGTAATTGTATGCACATTCCACCACAGCACTATTACTTTCACGCTCGGGTCGTCTTTACTGCAAGTGAAAGGGCAACTAATATCGATCATTTACGAATAGAACACTAAGCACACCCGGGAGTTGTGAACGTAATAGGGTTCGAAACCGTGCCTCCGTGCATAAGGACTAAGATTAACCTATATCATACTTGAAGATTCAGGTCGTACCGCACTGTAAACACACTCCCGTCTGTTATAAACACCAAGAAGTAAATGCTACATAAACCAATAATCGCTGTTTATTCTGAAGGCCATACAAAACACACAACTGCACTGTGTGGACAGAAGTATGACAAGCTAAACCTGGTGGTACATAAAATAATGACTAGGCTTTAATGGGGTTAACTAAAGATAAAAATTTGTGAACCAAAAGGTAATAGCCCTTCCCCGTGCAATCTTTTAATTTCCTCATGTGTGCAGTTTTGATCTGATTCGTGTAGTTCCCAACTAATCGTATTTTAACGTCGCTACAATTTCAAAAGGTTTATTTGTTATTTTTATGTTGTGATTTTGTACTGCATTCTGCCTACATGATACGAACATACAGAATGTTCCTTTTACAGTCTTCCCAAACACAGAAGAATTATCGCATAGGAAACCTGCATCTGCCGAGATATCCCGTGATAGCTGCGGTGAGCAGGGCAACGATAAAAGAGACACTCTGTATCATGCATCTTTCACCGATGATGATGATGATGATGATAATAATAATAATAATAATAATAATGGTGGTGGTGGTGACGTTGTTGATAGTGGTGGTGGTATTTATTTATTTATTTACAATAAGGTAACCTGTTAAATTGTTGTTTTTCTTGTTCGTATTACTTGTCCCATGTCGATATGTCTCAAATGGGGTGACAAACTGCTTCTGTTACTGTTGCTTCATGCGCCTTACACCATAACGCTTGTATTTCGGCCTACGTATCGGAGAAGTGAGCAATATGGGTCACATAAAGGTTATGTTACAGTTGTTTTCATGATTGTACTAATTTTGCCGCTGGCGACGGGAGGGTGGGCTAAGGTTCCACAAATTATTCAACTCTCCCTTTTGTTGCAGGCCTGACTTCACATTCGAATACCCCAACAAGACAACAGAACCACAACGATCAAAACCCTCTGCATAAAACAAATTTTCAATGAACACATCTACCCAATGAATATTACTCACTCACGTTTTACTTTGGTAGGGGCCATGATGTTTCCCTGTCTATCCAGACATTAAGGAAGTCTAATGGGCCCACACCTGCAGTTTACTTCTACTTAATCTGTATGTTGGAATTATAAAATCGCATGAAACTGTACATACAGGATGTTTGTTTCACACGCCTTACATGACCACCCACATACCTACACACTGTGTACGACAAGAATCTGTAAACTGACCTTTCTTGTTGACACTGTTATGATGAGAGGCACCATTTGCGATGTGAGGCCAGAAGACATACACCAGTACAAACAGCACTGCAGACATCTTCATCATTCTGTTACGAATATACATCACTTTTGTAAGCTGCAATTCGAGTGTCAAGAAATGCACACTATTTTCCAGATCAGTTCAACGCACTACTTCTCAATCATCACTTTTATTTTCGAACACCCCGCAAGCGATCAACACGTGGTACTTGCACACACAACACAACAAGCTCACTCACCTTGCGGCGCGCGTTATAGCAGTGGTACAAGAAAACCGCGCCACGAGCAGTCTCTGCGACAAGGGCCATTCTTAGAGCCACCTACTGGACTCCTCAATAACTATTACCTACTTTCCGCAGCCTCTGCCATCTGTTGCTCCTAATTAAAACTGCAAGTAAAAGAACAAAATAACTCGCGTACGAACATTGTGTTCAACACACGTGTGATAAGCTGGCCACTCTACGCAATCGATATAACGTGGTTCTACTGTGCTAGAAATATTATACGGTGAAATTTGACGCGTATTAACGTAACTTAAAAGTGAGAATGATCAAATGGCAATTAACGAAATTACCCCACACATGATAACAACAAAATCTGTGCAGGGCTTATTATAAACATGGAAAAATCCATTACAACCTTACGTACATCGGGTATTGCAGTTCAATACACCTGAAAATTGGATGCCCAAGAACTTTCGAGGGGACCTTTTGTTACCGCTGGAAATATTGAAAGCTGGGTGAGGACTTGTTTCGGCACTTGCTTTAGAAGGGATTAGAAACTTAAGTTTGGGAACTATAAAGGGATTTTGTTGTGACATTTTGTAGAACACTTTTATAAAAATTTACGATGGGATAGGAGAAGATTTAACGGTTATTTTGTTCTGAGGGGCAAACACGGCTTTGGCCAACCCAAAATTTACAGTTAGGGATTGGTTTGTATTACACAGAGGGGTACTATATTGTCCGGCTGGAGTGTAGGTTGTGAGGAGGAGTTGGATGTTAGTCGCTGTGGAGAGAATTACTTTTTGGTGCCGGCAGAGACGGAGTGTATCCGCGTGCTGAGTGATAACTGATTGCTGTCGACCGAGTTATCGGTGTGTAGATAAAGTAAATAAAGTAACATTAACTATTAAAACTTATTCTTACTATAAAACTGACCAGACGTAAAGTCCGACTGAGGAAGCCTACACGTAAAATATTCCATGAGATAGAGCATGTAAAACGCGAGCTAGTTCTTTCTCTGTGAGCTTAAAGAAGCGTCGGGCAAAATTGAGGAGAAAGACGGTAACACTTTCTATATCGAAGTTCAACAAGACAGTGAAGGGTTTAGGCGGTTTGTAGAGAAGTCCACGATCTTAGGTAAACCACACTTTATTATGAACTAATATGGCTGAAAATCGGAAATGCCCTAAAACTTGTAGCGATTCCCCAATGTCGGATTTTACACTAAAAATATTTTTTTTAATGATTCAGTCGATGACAGTACGTCACAGATTGACAGATATGACCTCCACATAACGCATAATTTTTAAATTTAAAAGCGGTTAAATATTCCAGAGGCAAATTAGACGATGCTGACACTAAGTTAAATTTTTTATTATGTTACGTAAAATATTTCAACTACGACTCAGCTGCAAGGCAAGGCTATGTGGCTGGGCGTCGCGCTATAAAATTCTGTAGGAATTGCCTTCAAATATTTGCAGGTTTTGGAAGAATAAAAGCGTGAAATATCTCTTTCGCAATCTGAAAAGCGCAACTTTAATTCGGTTTGTGAGCGTCTTTGTATTACGGCGTTACAGGAAACACCCTGTACATTTACGCTTGTCATTCAGCGTCTCACATTCTATGAAGCTTGTCATCACTACATCTTGTCTTATGTGTGTCGTATAAAATTCTGAACAGGCACTGCACAAGAATGAATAATGTCAACATATTTAAGATATCATGACACTTGCCGAAATGCAATTAAGTTTCAGTCTTTTACATATTCTGTTCACATTCTGTGGGGAGGTACTTTTTAGGCGAAGGCTACAAACAAGGGCGTTAGCTGAAATGCGGGAGGGTCCTTGTAACACAGGTCACGTCCTACTCTAATAGGTCTTCTATCGTGGTTGCATAACAATAAGTGACCGGAGAAGTTTCACATTTCAAGAAAAATGGAAAAAGACAGAAAAGGAGGAATTGTTGTAACGGATAATGTTACTCCTTGGTAAGAGACTGTTATTTTTGTGTAATATGAGAACAATTTCAGATTAAGATATTTAAAGGCAATTTCTTGTATCATGTTCTACACATCCACATTTTTTCCCGTGGTAATTACTGGTAAATATATTTAATAACTAACTACATGGAGCAGAGTCCTTCTTGAGAAGCTAACAGGTCGTCAGCTACTCAAAAAAATTCCCCGCGTTTTATGGAACCTCGAAGGTTCATTACCGCACTCACAAGAACCCGCCACCTGTCCCTATCCTGAGCAAATATATTTAATGGGTAAGTGAAAGATAAACTTTTACCAAACAGCACAGTGATTATTATATAGGCCGTCTACTTGCCTTAACTTTAAATTACCCTTATCCCCCCCCCCCCCCCATAATTTGTTTATGAGTTTTCTATGATTCCAAAAGAAGAAAGCAATTACTTCTCTAAACATCATTATATGTTCGTCTTCACAAGATGTCGCAGTTTTTTTTTTGTACTGCGGGAATTGAATGTTCTAAATATTATTTCCATGAACTTTATTTTGATTTGACCGTGCATCTTTTACTAATTATCAATAAATCACCAACTAAATGCACTTCTTTATTTAAAGAACACTACAAGGCTTCTTTAAAACGTTAGTTAAAAACCCCTACATATGTTTCGGCTTATTAATAAGCCATCCTCAGGGGGTGTCACAACTGCATTATTTAAAAACACATCCTCATATTAGTTCATTTTGTATGTACAGGGCATACACAAAAGAATGGTGCGGTTTTAATAGTGTTCACTATTAAAACCGCACCATTCTTTTGTGTATGCCCTGTATATAGTCACCACCATCACTTTAGCTACACTGTGACTTTTTATCGTATATTAGCACTAATAAAATGCATTTATTAAAAACAAAAAGTGACTCTTTACAAAAACAAGTGACATAGTGGACTAACACAAGGATGTGTTTTTAATAAATGCATTTTATTCGAGCTAATATACGATAAAAAGTCACAGTGTAGGTAAAGTGATGGTGGTGACTATATACATACACAGTGAACTAATATGAGGATGTGTTTTTAAATAATGCAGTTGTGACACCCCCTGAGGATGGCTTATTAATAAGCCGAAACATATGTAAAAGGTAAAGCAGTCCCATACAGGCCTAGGAAGGCCATTAGGGCTCCAGGAGGTCGAGGCTCCCAGGTTTTTAGACAATCGGCACATGAAGGTGGTAAGGTTGTCAGCCCTACGCACCGGCCGCCTTTACCCCCCAGGAAAGATTCTCGGTACTCATTTCTGTTAGAGGCTGAGTCGACCCCAGGGCCATAGTGCGACCGAAACGATTATGTCAGTGAAAAATTCCAGAGACACCATTGGGAATCGAACCCGCGACGTTCCGGTTTGTAGCGCAGTGCCTCAACCAAATGCGCCACCGCGTGCCCCCGCCGAAACATATGTAGGGGTTTTTAACTAACGTTTTAAAGAAGCCTTGTAGTGTTCTTTAAATAAAGAAGTGCATTTAGTTGGTGACTTATTGATAATTATTTCCATGAGTTTAAGTTAAACCAACTAATTCAAATTAGTTGGTTTAAATTAAATTTATGACAAAATGCACGGTACATAATAATAATAATAATAATAATAATAATAACCATGGCTCAACAACCCTATATGGGCTCGGGCCTCCTCTTGCCTCCTCTTTTCTAGGTTACTAAGTCGTGCGCATTCGTGACAGTTGGTGACTGATCAACTGGCCGCGCTACTATTCTATCGATCCTGATGTGTCCGCCAGAGCCATCTGGCAGGCAGTCAGGAGACTTGGGTGAGAAATGGAGGCAATTTGGCAAGGTTCTTTTACATGCCGTAAATCTACGACATGGGATCGACGGCTTTACTTCCCCTCCGAAGGAAGTGGTGCTCCGGATTTTTATCACCCTTAAAAATCCATCATCGACCTCGGCCGGGATCGAACCCGCGAACCTTGGGTCCAGTGGCGAGCACGCTAACCACTAGTCCACCGAGGTCGACACGGTACATATAATATACGATTATTTCCATGGTTTCATGATTCAAAGGGATAAACAGAGAAGGATAACATCAATATGAAACGGACAAATAAGAAAGGAGGCATGTAATTTTTAGAGTTTTTTTTTACTAAAGAAACATGTTTTATATTATCCATAACGAACACACACGGACAATATATTCTTTTCATAGCTCAAATGTATTTTAAGAACGTGACGTAAGCTTCTGTCCCAATTTAGTATACTTCATTGTTTGCTTTCTGCTATGATAGATGTCAATGTATTACGCTGTCAAAAAGTCGAATTCCAACTGCCACACAGAATGGGTAGTCTAAAGTCAATTGTGACTTTCCTATTCTTTGGCATCTTGAGATTATGGGTTACATGTCACAGACCTTTGCGTCGACTGTTGTTATATAACACGGAATTAAAGGTATAACGTGCAATTTTTAGCTCCTATTGTTTATTTCACTGCCTGCAGCGACGTCTGTGTTTAGATGTTAGGCGCTCTGCTGCTCAAAATATTCTCCACCGTGTGGAGAAAGTGTGAAGTTAGTTGTGGTTATCGAAAGAGCTTGCCGCCTGCAAAATGTAATTACGCTTTCATATTTCGCTCATAAAAGAACTGCGTTTGACTCGGCACCTAGCGCATTTTCAGCATTGTTCTGCTACATAAATTTCTCCTACAGTGAACAAAGTTCTGTTCTGAATAGAATATGACTAGAAGAGAAGCTGACTAAACATTTAGCACGCAAGACGCCAGTCTGTTACCTACTGAGTCAACAGCAATAAAAACTAACAGAATATAATGCATTTGATATTGACCTACTAATTCTTATGAGGCTGTTCGTAGCCTTAAAAAAACTGAAATTGCATAAAAGATGATCACATTATAAGATACTGACGGTTCCTGCTATTGTAAGATGATTTGCTAAAACTTAAAAATAAATATACATTTAATGGTGAATCTTTTGGTTCTGTTGCCAGAATGTGAATTTTATTTACATCTGATAAATCGGAAGTTCGGTGAATGTGAATTTTAGTTACATCTGATAGATCGGAAGTTCGGTGAATGTGAATTTTAGTTACATCTGATAGATCGGAAGTTCGGTGACGAAACTGAGACAAGTTATTGTTTAAATTACGAGCCTAATGACGTGTGAAACAAAGTAAAGTGAGGTGTCTACTGCGTTTGCGCATTTTGGCGGAAGTTTCGGACGCTTTTCTCGACAATCCGGTCATAAATTAGCTTCACGACCGCGCAGTCTAGAAACCTAACCGTGCTTTACCACAAGGGTTGACTTAAAAAGCAAAATTTCCCTTCACGGTTGCACGGTCTAGAAAACGCTCCGTATTTTGATGTTACCTTTGACAGGGTATACAGGGTGTACCAGAAATGAATCTGGCGTATTTCGGGAGAACGTTTCTTAGGTTAATTTAAATCGATACAGCCAAACATACCTACATGCGAAGTTCAACTGTTACGGAGATAATGACAAGAGAAAAATGTGGTCTTCTCGCTTTTGGAGGTACTGTGCCTGTTTAAGAAAATGTTATAAGTGCACTGCGCAAGTCCTTTCTTGAGCAGATAGCCAAGCCAAGCCACACGCAGGCCAGTTCACGCTAAAATCATAGGGATGATTTTTATGAAACTAGGAAATTTGCTACCGTTATTAATGTCTTTGTCGCTCAAATACTAATTAGATATCAAGTACAGGTATTAAAATTACAGAAACTTCAAATATTCCCTCGTTTTGATATGTATGTGGTAATAAATTTGTAACTGTTTTCATTATTTTAAAATTGTCTCGTATCTCCTTGACCATTCAACTTACGATATAGGTATGTTTGGTTATATCGACGTAATTTAACACAAGGAACGTTCTCCCGAAGTATGGCAGATTATTGTGGTCAACCTTATATACATTATTTATATACTTTCTCATAAAACACAATTTATTTGAGATTTTATCTGAAATTTCATAGTTTATGGACTCATATTACAAGATATTTAGCACAACAACATATTCACTCTCCTTAGTTAAAACATGTATTCTGGTGACATTACGAAATAAAAAATTATACTTCCGAAATTACGAGTGGAATGTCAACTCCCATCATTCTTTTGGTTTCATGACGTGCTGAAACAGAGTCTTACGTCACATTCCCTTATTTACAGAAGTTGAGCCTAAGCCCTTTCCTCTACGGGATTTGTACACGGGATGGTACTGTCCATTAGGGGGAGGTCGTAAGCCACATATTTATGAACTTAATTTTATAAACTTTACATGCATGTGTCAACCAACCACAAACCCAAATCTTACGAAATTTTGCACACACGCAAATTCTTTGTATATTCTGGCGTCTTTAAAGTGATTTTCTTGCCGGTATGTTTTAACAGAAGTTTCTTAAAAAAAAAAAACATTGTAAAGGCTTGTTTTTAGAAAAATAAAATTGAAACAGATTGTTAAGTAAATTATTACGGATATACTGGCCTATATTTTTGCCAAATTTGGTAAAAGTTGAACTAGCAGTTGCTTAGACAAAATGCACCTCAATTTTACGATATTAACTTTGTGACATGGGACTATAACCTCTCCTTAAAGGTCAGACGGCCATAAAGGTATAGAAAGGTAAGGTATATAACATCAGGTCAGTGCAATGCAGGGTTAAACACAGTCAAACATTGCCGCCTTGGTGTATTTGGTATGTATGTGTTGTCAGTGATATGCATGTGAGTGATATGGGTAAGAAGGGGATATATGCAGCATTCTACAATTACAGTTACACCGTGAACACAAGGATATCATATCTTTCCCACGTAAATATGTTTTTTTGTCATAATTGTTTCCCTCAAAATATTCTGTTTTACATCCCAGTGATAAAGTTTATGCGGGTATCAAGCACTAGTACAATAGTGTATAAAGCTATAGTCATAGACCAACATGACCTACTCTGACCATTAGATTAGTATAATATTATTCTTAACATGCAATGATCAAAGGTGGTCATGTATGGACATATTCGAGTGGATATGTGCACAAGCATTAGTCAACACGTAAATCTTACTTGATTTTTTAACATTAACCCTTTTTACGGTTTAAAGACATCCGCATTGAGAATTTACGGAATGGAAAGATATAATTATTTTCTTTTCTTTTTCTTAGAAAAAGCAACAGTGCAACGTTCTTAAACATGAGGAAAAGTTGGCTATTTTTTTTCTCTGCACACAGTAAAAAACGGTACGAAATCGCCTACATGAAATTCTCTTGTGTACCTTACAGGCAAGACATTTCGTCAGAAATTATACGTAAACCACATTACAACTTTGGCGCTTGCATTCCCACGATTTCGAAACCCCAGACTCTAATCTGAGAAACTGCTGAGAACAAATATTTATGTTCATAAAGGGAATCGCATCGTGGCAATAAGATTAGGCTATTTGCTTTCATGTGCCTACAGCACACCGCCTGGATCTGCACTTCGGGTTAGAGATCAGCATGGACCATCATCTGCCCGCTGTCTTTATGGACTTAACTGAGCTAGATGATAAAGTGTTGACAAAGTCTTTAGAAGTGCCGTTATGAAAACACCTAGGAACTCTTATAAAACTGATCATAGTGTTGTTTAACTTGTATTCTATGCAGAAGCAAGCTGGAGGATTGCGTAAAGTCGCGTGACTGACAGTCAAATTTCAAATCTGAAACTTACAAATATTGTCTTCATTCATATAGTAGATTTTTTTTAACACTGAATGAAATAATTTACTTTTGGTAACAAATTAGACTGCTTTCTTTACTTAGATACGATTTCAACTGAATTATTATTAGGACAACGCTTAATGAAGGGCTCCGCCCTCTTCTGTTGCCTCGTCACATCACAATTTTCAACAAATGCAAACCAACTTGTTATATTAAATTATCTACAGATGAGATCATCCAAGTAAAGTACTGTTTTATACAGGATGTTCCAGAAGTTGTTAGGCAGTGCGCTGCAGGTTTGTAGTAATTTCACAGACACACCGCAGACACACACACACACAGAGCCAACAGGAAGTCACACACAGACATAGCTAAACGAAATACTACCGAGAGTTTCTCTGTGTATTGTTGTCATTAAAGTGTAAAAAATAAAGTCTCTATGACGTAATAATATGAAGACAGGACAGGCTATGCAGAACACTCGGCACACCACGCTTACTCAACCGGCAAATCTTATTTTGTTTCAAAGTGACCACTTACTTTTGCTAAACCATACAAATAAATTTGACCAGTACATGAAATTAAATTTCTTCAATATTTACAAATTCAGTCCCTCCCAAATTCGTCCGTGCGATTTACCGTCTACATCTAGCTTTAAAAAAATCTCTGAAAATACATGCGAAGTACAATATGGTACTAGTTGTAAAATCCTATTATTTCATGTTTGACATCTCTGTATGTAATTGAAAAACCTAATCAACAATTCTTAAACATTATTATAATGTCTATTCGAAAACATGCTATTCATTTACTCATATTTGTATAATTAATAAGTTAATTTGAAACTGTTTTGTATTTTACAGGTAGAATATTATCAGACAGATAAATTTAAGTGGGGTACGCGGTGGCGCATTTGGTTGAGGTACTGCGCTACAAGCCGAGAGATCGCGGTTTCGATTCCCGAGGGGGTCATTAGAATTTTTCATTCACTAAATCCTTCCGGCAGCACTATGGTCCACTCAAACTCTAACAGAAATGAGTACCAGGATTATTTCCTTGGGGGGTAAAAGCGGCTGGTGCATAGGGCTGACAACGTTACCACCTTCATGTGCCGATTGTCTAGAAATTCTGAGAGCCTCAAGCCTAAGCCTAAACGCCAATCCAGGCATGTATAGGGATTGCTTTACCTCTTTATTACTTCCAAAAAGCACATAGTAGTATGTGAAGGTATTCACGCCATGAAGGCTTAGGATGGAGTTGACGTATACCGTCCATCACTCTTAACCTCGACACCAGATTGAAGTGAATAATCAGGTTTAAAAACTCAGCTGCCTTACTCCCGGGAAAATAGCCTGTGGTTCCTATTGAATAGGCGGATCTCTGAGCGCCACAGCTGGAGTAGACGCTTTGGACAAGAGAATATTTTTAACACTTCCAATTCATAACATGTACTGGACAAATTGTCTTATGCAGGTTTTACAAAACTGTCCTACAGACAACGCCAATCTCTACATTGCAAAAGAACTTTAGACGTTGTCGAATGCCATATAAACTAATATAAAAACAGACATTAAAATCATACCATAAAGAATAACATTTTTCTTACAGTTAATAGCCACCCTATCTGAAAGAATCCATTGAGTTACCAAGCAGTCGCAACACGTGAAATCTTTCCACATTATAACCATTTATAAAACTTACTGTTTTCCATTCTTGGGACTACTGTCTGGATATATTCTCTGCTCTGGGTGGCAGGCAGTATGCGGCTGATGACAATATTTCGATTAATAATTAATAAACATAATAATATTTATATATATATATACGTATCTCTTTTGTATCAACGAAAACAACTCTCTAAAATGGTACCTTCCAAAATGCTAACCCATAATGACAATATTATTATTATTATTAGTCATTAATCAGTAATAGTAGTAGTATACAAATCGTTTCTTAATGTCAATTTTCCCGTTCGAATGCAGGATAATATTCAAGTAGCTTATAATCTTTTAAAAAGTCTACTTTTCAACAGCGGAAAATTCGAAAGAATTATCAGACGTATGGAGTGATGATACAAAATACATAAGAATTGTCCCCAAGAAAAGTAAGTTTAAGGAATGTAGATTATTAATTCTTTCCCTGTATCTTAGACACACAAATAAGTTCAGTTTGGTTCTTAGGTTCGGCGTCGCAGTTTATCTTATTACAGTTATTTTACGTCTTCCGGCAACAATGGGAAGTGGTAACATGGTTATTGTTGCCGCACAGTTTTCCTTTAGAAAGCAGGAGAGCAAGAAAGAAACTCAAACAAGATAAAAAGTGTCACCCATACTTACAACACTTTCTAAACTACCAGCAGTTCGCTTCATATGACACGTGATGATGTAACAAAATGTCGTATTGTGTACTTAGTACTCCGAAGTCTTGTTCCTTTTCTCAATCCTGCTGCTCGCATTCTGGCATTCAACAGGCACTTCTCAGCAAATACTTAATACGGATACATTTTATTGTTCACCCTGGAAGGTATCGTTCAATTGTCTGTTTCTGCTAAAAACCTTTCCTTTGGATATCCCACTTTGTTTCTCTTTTTCTCACTATCATTTTAGAATTCCATGCGTAACTTCAAGACATATTATTCCTAAATCAATGTCCATTTCTTGTTTTCGAGCTTGATAATATGTTTCTTTTATTTTCTACACAAAGAAAACAAGTATATAATGTTCTCTCTTCCATCAGCATCTCATATGAGCGTCGTTTGTTGCTGAAAGAAGTTTCAGAGCAACTATCCGAGATTAGTTGCGATGCCGGCCGGTAGAGGGTACTGCTACCGACTCGGACTTCACCCTGCAAGGCATTGGACCAGGTCAACCTCTGGAAAAGAGAAGATGACATCGTATTATATAATTGATCACTGTAAACGCCTTTTCAAATTGTTAGCTATTAATATTTAGGCCAGTTGTATTCCTGTGAAGCGACCACCAAAATTAGTCTGTCCGTCCGTCTGTACGCAGGTAACACCTCAACAACCACTAGACGGAGTTTCTAGAAGTTAGTTATTGAAAATTCTGGAAAAAGTGTCGAGAAACTTCAATTTTTGTTAAAAAAAAAAGAAATGTACAAAATATCTGACATATTTATGCTAGGTTCTACAAGAAGTCGCCAAATATTCATCAGAGAAAAATATGCTTCAAAAAACATTGTACAGAAGAATAAAACACATTTTACATTCAAAACATTTTTCAGGGTTTCATAGTTTTCGAGGTAACTAAAAGTGGCCTCACAAAAACGAGTATCGATTTCGAAAACCGAGCGAGTGTTGCAGTAACCTGACTTCCAAACAAGCATACAACAAGCTAGATCCATCTTGATCGGTGTTCTGGAAAGCGCAAACACCATCAAATCAACATGTTACTGTGTAGTATTAATGTCTAAACTATACTCCGAAGATGTCACTGAGTCTACAGCTTGCTATGTAGAGCGTATAGTTTGTCGAGAGATGTTTCCTCGAACGGAATGCAACGTGCAATGATTTTGTCTCCACGCGTCCAACTTGTCTCCATGCGTCCACCTTGTCTCCACGCGTCCACCTTGCCTCCACGCGTCCACCTTGTCTCCACGCGTCCACCTTGTCTCCACGCGTCCACCCGCACGACAGTAGGTGTGTTTCATCGATACGCCATTTTACGACACTATATCAACTGAGTCCTTAGTCTTTATATCCTACATTGTGTTTCTTTCGAATCACGGTTAGTGACCGATTGTTCTAAAAGAAATGTTGATTGTTTTTCTCCTCAGCATCTCAAATTCGTGGGAGTCTACCGTTGACATACCGGTTTGTGACCGTCTTAACGCACACTTGTAAGCTCATCATTCATTATTCTCTCAAAATAAATCATTCTACGTTATATAAACCCAACAGTTGATAAGGCGCCGCAATATAACCCATTTTAGCCAACAACAACCGCTCAAGTAATCAAGGCATTTCCCAAACGTTCAGCACTATGCTCAAAAAACCTGCCACTGATCACTATTCCGAGCCAGATAAAGCCAATCCACACTCTTTATAAGATTCGTTTTCACGGCCTATTATCTCTCATCTGCACATAGCTCTTCCAAGTGCCCCCTTCCTTCCAGTTCTTATGAAGCAGAAGTGGGGAGGTTGGAGCTTATTCGATTGGCGAACATACGTCGTATCAGCGTTCTTCCGCGCGGATGGACCCCTTAAATACGGCATCAGTAAATCGTAAACACTGTAGCCCCGCAAGGGACAGACGCTGCAACAAACGAAAAGCACACTCTATGAAACTGACATTATCACGAATTCAGTCGCTATTTGCCTTGAGCTGTGAGGTATCTCTCTCTCTCTGACCGCGCTATTATGTGGCTAGCAACGTCCCGGATATGACAGGGAGCTAATTCACCCTGTCTGTCATCACCACAAGAATAACTACTTCCTTAACATAATATTGTAACCATCCAAACCTGCCGCCATTCAAACTCTGGATGTGACGTCACTCACAAAAAAAAGCCGTCTCGTAACCACAGCAAAGATGTAACCATAGAAATTCGGGTGTGACGTCACTGGCGTTCTAAGTTCTGTCGTAAATATAGCAACCTGATAACTAACGAAAACCTGCTTGTTCTGTCACTCACAAACAAAAGTGTATCGTAGTCTTTGCCACCGCGTAAAAATGGCAAATAGAGTGTGACTCACTCAATCATTCAGTCACACGGATGGCATTATATTACAAGGTATATGTCCCGTTCTGTGTTGGAACGCTAGTGATTTAGGATGTGTTGATTCCCTACACAAGAGGTTATTCTGATTGTCTAAAATGATTAACTATAGTGTTTCACAATTAATTGAGAGTAGAAATAGACAAGATGACATAAGATTTTTAAGTAGACGATTTGATAATGGGGAGAAGAACAGCAGCGAAAGAAGCTCCATAATCTAGTCTGAAAACGCGAAGGGAAAACTTAAAAGCTGTATGTACATGAGAAAATATTAAATAGGATTTTAAAGAAAGTGTGGACTGGATTCATCTGGCCCAGAATATGGATTAGTGACCTGCTGTTTTGAAAACGACAGTGGACTTTCGGTCCCATTAAAGGTGAAAAATTTCTTGAATATTTGAGCAATTATTAGCTTACAAGGAAAAACACCGCTCGGCTGTCACTTGTGGAGAGGCCCTCGTAACACCAAGTTTTGACGTCGCAGACTGAACAATCAGAAGATTCTGTAATTGTTATCATCTCAATAAAAATACTGCGATAATTATCAGACATGCCTACAGCAGCTTCATCGTGTGTCTCTTAAAATCGCCATTTATATTCTCTATCACACATCATCTGAATCTTCGCGGAATTGGATTTGATTTACAATCGTTAAATGAACTCCATCACCCATATGTTGCAGTATAATTGTAGGAGTAAAATTACACAAAGTCACTTGATCACACATTAATTTCTATACCGCCTTAAAAATCTTTCTTTAAACTCATATTTTGCTAATGGCGTATTGAAGTCACTCATTCCTAAACCAGAATTAATTTCGCTTGACTCCCTTACCCTTCTGAAGCACGTCTTTGAAATATGGGACTCTGACTTTAATTATTGTAATCTATGAAGGTGGGTGTTACTCAGTGACAGACACGTCATCAGCTCCCGGAAGAATCCTCTAATTTCAACTTTCAGCAGTGATGGCCTCCAACTCTGAAATATTACACTTTCAGTTTGCCTTCCTGTTTGTACCTGTAATTACACTAGGCATTCCATTACTAACTTCCATAAAATTATAGGTTATAGAATTCGCCTTCTCTGAGTATGTAATTCCAGATGTCACAGATAAAACGCGTGGTCGTAATTAGTCTTCTAATAACTTGGACACTGAATTTTACAGGGAGATGCGTTGCGTGCTTCCGTTACTTCGAGAGAAATACTGATCAGAGATAGTGTTGAAGACTCAGTTATAACAGAATTCATATTAATGTATCCGTAGGCTGTCCTGAAGTTGGTGTTCATTCTAACTGAATAGTCGTACTTTCGATGCCTGATAAGGCACGGAAAAATTCTGGAACGAGTTGCAAAGTAGCAGTTCTGGAGAGTTTCTTTTTCTATTGCCATTTTGCGTGTCATCTCTTCCGTCGTTCAGCATATTCTGTTTTGAACTGCACACAGTGTTTTAATCTCATTTTGAAGCAGCGTCTCCCAAACTTCTTTTGCTACGGAGACCTTTTGGTTTAAATAATCTTCACGTATCTCCAAACCAATACAATGTACACACTAAACGTTCAAAGCGTCGGAACATGTCCATGTCATACTAAAATCAAAATTAAATCTGAGGACACTGAGGGAGAGAAAACTGAGACTGAATTGATTGGTTGTGGTCACGTTTATTGCGAGATGTGACTTCGGTAATTTGTTTCAGTTTTCTTTTTTAACTTTTTACCCTACTTTGGGTTTCATAAGTGCAGTTTACTAAGAGCAGTGCCAATTCAGTGCATCGCACGACTGAAGCAACTTCCTATTTATCTTAAGAACATATTATTAATTACCGAAGACTTCCTTCATATTAAAATTCGCCATTACAGAAAGTGCCCCCATTGGGGCTCCTCTGAGGACTGTTTGGGAAATAATACTTCGGAGGCTTTTATCCGCAAATAACCCACTTAAGTGAAAAATGTTATAGTTTCATGGAAGCAAATTTTACTGTGTACTGTGTGCTTTCTTCCGAGTGGCAAGCAGCGTGAGAAACTTTAAGGATGATGTATCAGTTACCGATATTATTTACCGTCTAAAATCTTTATAAGGTATGAACCGGGTAAGAAATAATAGACTTCTGATTACAGAATAGGCCTACCGGAGGAGAAGAGGCTTATTGGAAGTAAAACAGAAAGAAAGAAGAAAGAAGAAAGGAAGGATGGAAGGAAGGAAGCGAGATCTAACGAGAACGAATAAATATATACCAAAGGAAGCAAAGAAGTTTAAGTTCCGTCACATAAAAGTGTTTCCGCAGATCCCACACTGGACAAATTGAAGGTCCAAGTCCAGGACATTGACGTATCTTCTGTGCTTGCTACGTGAACAACCAAACAATTGTCTGGATTCGAACTAACGGTCATACGGACAACACATGACAGTTATGGAACGTGCCATGCGATCACTTTTATTTTAAATAAAATAAATTGGCGGATTTTCTACAGGCTTGTAACAATTAACGGTGCCGTCTACGTATTTGATACTATATATTGCTCACTGTGTGATGCAGACGGTGTCTGACAGGGGCCTTCACGGAATTATGCAATTATATGCCACATGCGTGATTACAGGCTTCCACCGCGGTGTAAATGAGATCTTCACTCTTCTGGGATGTTACGCAGCGTACATTGGTTGTTAGTTACCGACGTTTCGGGACAACCTATCGGTCCCATCTTCAAGGATCAAGCAGTCCAAGAAGACTACAGGGAACACGTACGTACGCAATTATATAGGGAATGTTGTGGGCGGTGTGGCACGTGGCCTCTCTTTTTAAAGCGTGTTATTTGATGGAATTGTCTACAGTTAAGATTACGCAGCGTCGGTCATAATAAATGAAAGAGTTTGGAAAACTGGCGGAATGATAATCATAGGGGAAAACCGAAGTCGGCCTACTCAGAGGAAAACCCGTCCCACTGCCACATTGTCCATCACAAATCCCACATGGACTGACCCGCGATGGAATACGGGTCTCCGATGTGAGAAGCCGGCGACTAGCCGCCTGGGCCACGGCACGGCCAAATGTACTGTTTTTTTTTTTTTTTTTTTTTAGTGGTGAGGGGCCCCGCAGCTGATGCTAGGACGCACCGCAGCCTTAAGGCTTATTGTGCAACCCCTGTGATGATAGATGAAGATAGCAGTTTTTTACCAAGTTTTACAAGTAATGGAGCACCAGTGGAATGAAATTGACAGGGGAAAACCGACAACTCGGAGAAAAACCTGTCCCAGTGCCACTTTGTCCACCACAAATCTCACATGGACTTGACCTGGATCGAACCCGGGCCTCCGTGGTGGAGAGCCGGCGACTAACCGCCTGAGCCATGGCACGGCCACTCTTGTCTTGACTCACTCATTGAACACGAAGCGCCTGTTTCCCTAGATAAAATTAACCGATTTGTTTTTATAATAGGGACTTCATTTTAAAAACAATATTTGACACAATCGAGGCTTCAAAATATCGTATATTTCGGCAATGTTTCTTCTTTATGAGGTTGAAGAATAGCTCGCAACTAACCACGTGCTGAAAGATCTCGCAGTTCGTAAGTCGCACGCAAATAGCCGGAGAAACTGGAACGGGTTTAGAAACATTATTTCACAGTAAATCTATTATTATGCATCCAGTGTTACCGGGGAGGTATTTCATCACATATTGGACAGCTGTCCATAGCCCAGACATTTTAATGTGTTTCTGGCACGTGACAAAAATGACACCCATTCCCACGTGGCTGCCAGGCACGATATTGGTATAACCAGAAATGACTATTTACTGTGGCAAGGCAACCGGCAATTTGTATGACATACAGTTTTTCCTAGAAAAGGGCTATCACTGCTTTGCTTGATGTCTGGCCAACTTACGGCTGACCAAATTCGCTTATGGTCTTAGCAAAAAGCGAGTGAAAATAAGTAGGCTAGTCGAGGCCTCATTTAACAAGTTGGCCAAGTAGAAAGAAGCGTGTCAAACACTTCCCGGCTTCTAGACTGAGGCTTTCCATGATTTTCCTCATAATAGGACATAATCAGAAGAAGAGCACGGCCTGCACACCCCCCAGTAACGGGTCTTTTCAGCCAAAGTAATCACCCCTTCCGCCAAAAAATTGCAGGTAACATCAGTTTACGCGACCAACCAAATTTGGATTAAAAACCCAGATATACATCAAACCAAACTTCTACCCCCCCCTCTCCAATTTGACATATTGCAATTGGCAGTATAAATCGTTAGTACGAACACGTCAAGACCGGAAATCCGTTAGCATAAACACAATTCCCGTTAGAATTATAACGTGTCCACTTTACAGCCGCAGGTAATTTTCGTGCATTGCTAAACGGGAAGAATGAGGTCGACTTGTGGAAGGCTGTGTGGGCAACGCGCAGAGATCTTGAATGTTAAAGCAGGTGGTTCATATTTTCACCACTGTTCTTTAAAGCTTTAATTGATAGTGTCTTGTTGGCACAATATCCTAGCTGAATCTTATCCCACGCCCTTTTTTGTTAAAAGCAGAATTTAAACTCAGCATTAAAAAATAGTGCATCCTTTATTGTTAAGGGAAAAATTAGAATATAGCGAAGAGGTGACAAAATGAAATGCTTCATGCTCAAATTGTAAAGAGGCTTAGCTACCAGACCATCACGTGACTTTAATTACACTTACCTACACGAACCATTCATCCTTTTGACTGGAGGAAATGTCACTGTAATAAAAAAAAACATGTTAAGTAGACAATAAGAACTATATAGACTTCAATTTATACTTTCAAAATCTACATCACACCCGTTACATTAGACGAGTTTAGTACACAAAAACAATATAAATACAATACAAAATCATCAGATATAATTAAACTGATTTGATGTACTTAGATGCCTTGTCTATTAATAATAATAAATAATAATAATAATAAATAATAATAAATTAATATTAATAAACTATTTTTAACTGCTTGCACAGGATTTTCCGATAGCCTTATAGTCACTACCGATATAAATACCGACACTGAGTAATACATTACTCTAAAATATACATCTGACAGTACAAGGTCCCACGTGAAAGAAATTGTAATAAAGTAAAGTGAAGATTTTTCCAGGGTGTCTTGCGAAAAGTTGTGAGAAACACATTGCAACTTGAAGGGGCAGAAAGTAGAAGCAGACCTGAAAAGCTGCATACTGAGGCGAGTCATAATTTGTATTTATAATATATTTTTAGGTGATAATATTAAGTATGATGAGGCAGGCGAGACATATAGCACGCAAGGGAAATATGATTTAGAAAACACGGAAATAAGAGGAGTTGGTAAAACATAGTCGTAGAAAATTCTTATTAGACGCTAGATTAAGCTATGGGACCAACAACTGAAGAATTGTGGATCGATTCCCGGCAGGGGCAAGATATTTCGATAATGAAACAGCAACTTGTCGTAACCCACCGATACACAGTTTTACAGGAGACAGAAAAAAAACTTGACCGATCCTTAACTTACCAAAATTTAAGCATGTTATGTTTTTACGAAAATATCAGAAAAAGCAATTTTTTTGGCGGACACAGCATTTTGATAGAAGGTGTGTTTGTAACCCGACTGTCTAGAAATGGGGAATCTCAGCTTGACGAATTGTGTGGGTTACGACAAATTGTCGTTTCATGAGAGATGTCTCTTCTCTGAAACGTCCACAGATATTCTGGGGCCCACAGTCCCTTAATTGATAGGTAAGGTATTTCTTTCCCCCAGAATAAAAGCGAAAGCTGCCTGAAGTTGACCACTGACCTCCATATAGTGCACATGAATGAGTGGAGCTCTATCTCTACTCCCCCACATGCCTTCATGGCGTGCATAGGTAAAATGTTACTCGATGCTCACCTGTTAGGCTTATAGGGGAGGATAATGGATATTTAAGATGCGGGTTATGAGGGTGCTGATTTGATTCATCTGGCTCGGACTGTGGTGCACGAGCGGACTTTTGTGAAAGCGGTAATAAATTTTCGGCTTACAAAAAAAAAATAGCAGGAAAATTCCTTGTTAGCTGAACAAGTATCAGTTTCCAAAGTAGAACCTTGTTACTTGCAGTTAGTTGTGAAACTTTTCCAGGTACACAAAGACATACATCTTTCACTGAATACATAAATTACATTAGATTTATACATTGTATGGCTGAAAGAAGGATAAAGCTTGAGTCATAATTTCTAAATTCGACAATAAATATATTAGGATTGTTAGGTGTAAATGTTAGTTTTGGTAGAGCAAAGTCTGATAATTGGAGGAAGAAATTATACATTCATGATCAAAAGCAAATGAAAACACAGCTTCAATTACAAGTTGCCATCAGAATTCGAACACGAGATCTCTAATAAAATTAATACTCCCTTCATGTTTTGGAGCGGATACAGTAAGATGTCGAACTTTATATAAATTTATATATTTTTGTGTTCCCGTTGGGGGGTAACATTAGATCATTTCATGCATCGGTTATATTTCTCCAACACAGTATACTGCCAACAAAGTCTGCCAAAAACTTTGGGTGTAATTTGCACTCATTTTATGCTAATTAAAAACAAAAAAACGCTACTACAAGTGGTCGTGGGTCCGGAATAACGACTAGGTCACGCGTAATCCAGCATTATTGAGCTTACACAGGTAACACCAGAACAAATACTTTTATAAAACAGAAATAAATTATTCGGTTATGGAAACTGTAGAGCTTGAGGAAGTTTCTCAAACAGTTAATACACAACTTATGCATTTAATCAAATACGTTCAAGAACAAGTATAAAATGTTGACATGTTTCGGCATCGGGATGTCATCATCAGCGAGTTATTCAGAACAAAGTAGTACAAGCCCAACAGGCAAATCTAGGTATAATAATAATAATAATAACCATGGCTCGACAGCCCTATATGGGCTTGGGCCTCCTCTTTCCGAGGTTACTTGGTCTTGTGCATTTGTGGCAGTGAGTGACCAGCTCACTGGCAAATCTAGGTATCATGTCGTCCAATAACAACATGGACGTCATGAATAACATAAAACCTCTCAAACAGTTTTATCGCTTTGGCTTATAATACCGTTTTTCACCCAGACTTTGTTTAGCTCTAAGCACATTAAATTTTACTTGTTTGTATAGCTTCCTATGGAATTCATTCTAACGGAAATTAAAATAACTTTGCTGGATACATAATTACTCAGTTTTGTATATTTTATACAAATTGCAAAAGAGCAGTATTTTTTTTCAACATAATGACCATGACAGGAGGTAAGCTCGCCTCCTTTTTGGTTTATTTAATGACAGTTTTTCAACCTACAAGGTTATTTTACGACGAATATTAAAATGAATTACTAATTATAATTCAGAAATATAAGACATTGTAAGAGTAAAATTTTGAGAAATAATTGTAGTCCTTAAATTTAAAAGTTCTAGAAAGACAAATGTTTTCATACATTGGGCTGTTAACAATACGCCTTTTACGGTGTTGTTACATTGATATTTCTTCAGCGAACATGGGTGGACATTGCAATACCGACTTAACCCTACCTTTCATAGCTATATTCACCCGCAATTTGTAATTACTTGCAAAAATGCATGTCGACCACAATGATGGCAAAGTGAAAAAACAACAAGCCATAGCTTTATATATATATATATATATATATACATCTGTGAATTTGTGAATGCCTAATGAAACTGTCAGTGTATCAGACATTACAGCATTCAATGATATGATAATCAATGTACATTAATTTGGAAAGGACGGGAGAGGAAGCTGCCCTAACGTAATTTTAGGTACCACGAAGGATCTGTGTGGTAACTGAGAAAAACCACGAAAAAGTCAGTCAGGATCTTTTTTTAAGGTAATCACAGCGTTGTTGATGAATATTACGGGCTTCGGGGATGTAACTTAGCGTTGACTGGTAATTATTTACAGAGGTTTCGGAGGAGCTTGCTGAGTTCGTCTTAAGGGCAGCCTTAGACCACTCTGAAGAGAGATTCAGTAAAAATAACATACAATAATTTAACAAATTACCAGTCAACACGGCGTCATATTCAGAGCACTGAACTCCTCAGACAATAAAGCAGGTATCAGGAAGCATAGCGTCACCCACTCAACAGTGACATCTAGTCCATACTACAGGTGGCCTATACCGTGATAATGGAGCTGCAGTAGGGTGGAAACCACCGTCGTTTTTCTAACTGTAGAATGAAGGATTAACAGTAACAAGATATGAGGCGGGATAGCGTAGTCAGTATAGTGAGCAGGCTAGGGGCTGGACAATTTTGGGTTCGAATTACGGTAGAGGCAACAGGCTTTATCTTCTCCAAAACGTCCAGACCGTCTCTGGGGCCCACCCAATCTCCTATTCAATTGACGCCCGGGTTCGTTGCCGATGTTAAAAAGGCCGGAGCGTGACGTTTACCACTCACCTCCATCTACCGAAGAGTTTAGGAATAAGTAGAACTGCTATATGCCTTTACGGCGTGGAAAAAGACAAATCTACCTTCTAGAAAATAACAAGATAACTAGAAAGAAAAGTTGTCCGCCTGCAAGCCATAAATGCGTATGAAGAAATACAAGTATATCCTAACCTCGAAGATACATGGAGATGAGTGGTCACCTTCAGCATCCGACCGCTTTACCTCCGGAGAAATGGCCCCTAGCACCCAAAGTATAGAAGTTTGATGGGCCTCACAGCCGGTCTGGACGTTTTGGGGTAGGGATAAATTCCTTGCCGCTGCAAAGAGTAGGACATCAATCCTTCGGCTATTTAGCCCGTATCTCAGTCACTATACCGAGCATGATATCCTGGCTCCAAATTATTTAGTGCAAAGCATCTAAGTGCCTAGAACATAGCAAATGATAGAACATAGCCTGCTGACATTTACATGCTGTGGTGTTATGCAATAAAATTCCGATACTTTAACCCTCCCATTAGCTTCATTTTTACCTTATAAACTCCAATTTTTCCTCCCTCATTCCAGTCGGATTTCTATAAAGTCCAAACGACACTAAAAAGCTTTCAATCCACAGCCCAGTTTAACCGATCTATCTACGGTGAAATTATTTAAATACAAAAGAGACTTTTTGTTGAACCTGGAAATAGAAACACGAGATTAATTTGGTTGCTCTTTTTCCGAAGTGTATAGCAATATCAGGGGGTTACAACAAGCAAACACGATACTATAAATCGCTAAATACGATACGTATATCATACCAATGAATGAAGGGGCGATTGGTGGTTCGAGCACTCGTCACTGTCTATTTTATGCCACTCCATTTGCATGAATCTGTGCCAAAATGTATCTCAAGCATACCATTTTGCAACTACATGAATGCAAGTCTACAGCTATAGAAATCTCGTTTGTTTTAAATAGAAATTAGGGACTTCAGTTATTTTTTTATTTTTGTGGTGGTGTGTCACTGTTTATCTGTAGACTCGAGGCCTCTAATGGGCACACTGTCCCTCTCAATGACGACAGATGAATAAACATGGAGCAATATTGGAATGAAAAATTGACAGGAGAAAACCGAACATTGGGGGAAAATCCTCGTTCCAATGCCAATTTGGTCACCACAAATCCCAAATTAACTGCCCGGGGATTGACCGGAGCTCGACGTTTTCCTTGTCAATTACTCAGCCCCTTATTTGTGTAGTTTTACTGTATTTATCAACCTTCCCGATCCAGTCACCCGTCCTGTACGTCCTTGTCAGTATCTGAACCCTTTCACGTCCTTGTCAGTATCTGAACCCTTTAACGTCCTTGTCAGTATCTGAAACCTTTCACGTCCTTGTCAGTATCTGAACCCTTTCACGTCCTTGTCAGTATCTGAACCCTTTAACGTCCTTGTCAGTATCTGAACCCTTTAACGTCCTTGTCAGTATCTGAACCCTTTAACGCCCTTGTCAGTATCTGAACCCTTTAACGCCCTTGTCTGTATCTGAACCCTTTAACGTCCTAGTCAGTAACTGAACCCTTTAACGTCCTTGTCAGTATCTGAACCCTTTAACGTCCATCGTCCACTCTTGTAGCTGTGTGTGTGCCATATATTGCAAGGAAGGAAAAACTGCTAATGATCGTGACTTCAGTTCATTTGGTGAGTGCCCGGTTTGAATACAGGCCGGGACACCAAGTATCCTGATCGATAACGTTTGAAATATTTCTGACTTGCTGCAGGCAAATTTCGCAATAATAATTCTAATATCAGGGTCTGTTATATTCTAAAACTGGAAGTACCAAGTTTATCTCAAAATGTGTTACATATTTATTACACTACAGAGCGTCACATTGCGGAAAATAATATTATAATAGTCACTGTCATGTGACAATTATCACTCTAGCATGTTAATCACACTGCAAAGGGTTACAAATAATTTTTCTTTTGCAAGGCAATATCGTTAAATTTTATCCAGAGGGAAATGTGTTTAGAACAAGAATATTAGATAACATTAGGAACAATATTTCATTTTCTTTGTTACGATATTATTTAACTGATTTTTTTTTTCGGATTAATAAATATGACCATGTTCTGTGCAGCAGCTATTGTGTAATTACAGGACGTTGAGCTGAATGAGGTATCCGCTCAAAGAATCCACGAACCCGCTAATATAGTGTATATTGAAGGTCTGAATTACACAGGATATTTATCACAGAACTGCTTGCCGTAGAGTGGAAGACATCGTTGTTACTTAGCGACTGACAACGCGCCAGTTCTGCAGTGATCAGTCCGGCTTTAAGAAGAATTCTGTGTATGTACAGGAATATGAGGAAATATTAGATGAACAAGTGAAAAAGAATTTTGTGGATGTGGCATACGACACACAGAATGGAAAATAACTACATGCAGGGATTTTGTGGGAAAAAAACCTGAAGAAAAGAGAAAACTTTGAAGACCTGGAAACAGAAGAAAAATATTAAACAAGACATTAAAATTTGGATGGGAATGTGTCGGCTACCGTCACCTGGCTCTGGAAACGGACAAGTAGCTGGATCTTGATATTCCAGTTCCAAAAAAAGCTGGTCACTTCCGGTTTTCAAAAAAGCAACGTTACAGTGTGCTCACCTGTCGGAGCCGGAGCTCCTCACTTTGCCTGGCAGTAGAGGCGGACCCGGGCCGCGATGTACCCGAGATGGAGGCCCGCAGGGTGAAGCCAGTTTCCCGGAGGAGGCAGCGGCTTGACCACGGTGCAGCTGGTCAGCGCCCCGGCGCCGTTCGACCCGTACATCTGTTGCACTGTAAGCCATCAGTCTCTCGCACTCAATTAAGCAGCCGCAACGAACCAAACAAAGCATTCCATTCTCCACAACATGCATAACTCCACACTTCTCCAGCCAGAGCTTCCATGAAAATCATCTACAGTCCCAGTGAGATTAGAGACTGTCACCGCCAGAACTAAAAAATAACCGTCTTCTGGTATATGACGCCGTGTAGTGTTCTAGATATTTGCCGACTTTTCGAAGAGACTTGCTGTTTCCATGATCAGGGCGTATTCATCTACACTGACAACGCAGTCAGCACTATCCTATGAAACGCCGGGAGACACGCATCATAAGTCTACACGGCGTCATACACCAGGAGACGGTTATCTTCATCTACAGTCCTCTTCGAGTTAACTTTTTCTCGTTACTACATTCCGTATGTTATATATAGCTACTAACATATATATAAGAACATGCTTATTCAGGCTTCCTTCCTTGAAGCGATGCGAAAAGACTCAGATTCTGACATCCATGGTGTGATCTTAGCACACCTCTTGAGTATGAAGTAATTTACAAATATATAACACTAGCAATTACGTAAAAATGTAACATTATACCTTGTTTTTATGTCTATTGTACGTAATTTTAGTGACTAGGCTAACTACTTGCAAGGAGCAAAGTTTTTCTTCGGGATCTATTGGTTCCTCAGATAAACAAGTAATTCCCCAAAATTTATGGATCCCAAAAGTTAATTATCGTGCTCACAAAAGCCTGCCACTTATCCATATATTGTGCCAGGTAGATCTAGTATAATCCCTCCTATATTATTTCCTTAAGATCCATCTTAATATTATCCTCCAATCAGTGCTTATGTCTTCCCAGTGTTCTCTTTCCTTCAGGTTTTCCAACCAAAACTCTGTATGCATTTATATGTCGCATATGCCCCGCACCCCTCAACTTCCTTGATTTCATTACCCTAATAATATTTAGTGAGGAGTAAAACTTATGCAGTTTTCTCCAGTCTTTCCTCACTTCAGCCCAATTATGCCCAAATCTGTTCCTTAGTACCTTATTCTGGAACACACTCAGCCTACATTCTTCACTTAAGTGACTAGTCTAAGGCTGAAGGACCGAAGTTCAATTCGCGTCAGAAGTATGGACTGTTTTTAAATGCGTCCAGGCCCGTTATGGGACCCACCGAGCCCCCGTATGCGATAAATACATTACTGTATTTACTTACAGGTAAGGCAGCCTGAACGTGAAAATGTTCACTTACTTCCAGATCTGTGTCCTTCTGGAGCTTTACTCAGCGTAGATTGGTAGTTTGTTACCGACGTTTCGGGACAACCTATCGGCCCTATCTTCAAGGGTCAAGCTTGATTATTGAAGATAAGACCGATAGGTTCTCCCGAAACGTCGGTAACAATCTATTAATCTACGCTGTGTAAAATCCCAGAAGAACGCAGATCTCATTTACACAGCGGCGGAGGCCTGAAATCACACTAACCAACTAACTAACTAACTAACTCCATGGAGCAGAGTTCTTCTTGAGAAGCTAACAGGTCCTCAGCTAGTCAAGAAATTCCCTGCGTTTTATGGAACCCGAAGGTTCATTACCGTGTTCACAACAGCCCGCCACCTGTCCCTATCCTGAGCCATATCAATACGGTCCATGCCCCCCATCCCACTTCTTGAAGATCCATTTTAATATTATCCTCCCATCTAAGCCTGGGTCTTCCAAGTGGTCTCCTTCCCTCAGGTCTCCTCACCAAAATCCTGTATGCACCTCTCCCCTCTCCCATACGTGGTACGTGCTACATGCCTGAAATCACACACTTCCAGTTAATGCTGTGACTAAATATTCGCCTGGCTCTCTATGCATTCTGCGTACATTTTAAAGACGTGTGTCTAATTAAGCGCAAACGGACCCTTCTGCACGGTGTTATGCATAAAATAGACAAATTTCCTTTTTCTTTTACCCGAAATCTGCGTAAAGATCTAAGGCTGTCACCATGAGCTTATACTGCCCGCCTTACAGAGCTGACGGAGAAGATGCCGCACGATCACGGCGTACAGCATGATCGCTATTCTTAGCCGTTCACAAATGTGCAATAATTATCCTACGCGAAATGTGCCTAAAAAGAAAGCAGGTGCAGGTTGCGCCTGACTCTCCCACGTCCTTCCGTCCGTTCGCACTTTTCAAGTCAAGAAATTTAGCACGGATTTTGATGACTTTTGTGTATGATATGTCGCTGCACGGTCAATGTAAGATTGATTTTTTACTTTCCTATAACCAGTACTTATAACACGGCCGAAGCACAAACTTGTACGAAAGAAAGTGACATTGGTGTAATCCATATTAAGGTCATAAAGTACCGTAAGGTAACAAATAAAACTCCAAAAGGAAATGCCAATTATACCAAGAAATCGGTTGATTAGTGTAAAAACAATAATGTTTGGGTTTATGGGATTTGAGGCGATGAACAATGTAACGGTTCTCTGAGACACCGTGAAGTTTGGTTGATGGGTACAGACACAGTCTTCTTATTGTGCTGTTATTCTAACACATTTCATACAAAAGTGCCCAAGTCAAGAGTTAGATTTAAATAAACAACTTTAAATATTGCATTACACGAAATTAGTTAATTTATGTAATTTGGACATTGTATTTCATGACAGCCATATTAGTAAATTTATCTTCATTGTTAAACACTCCATCTCGTTGCTCCTTGACGGAGGCTTTGAGCTGCGTAACAGAAGTTCAGTTCTCGACAAGGATACGAGAGTTTTTCTTCAATCTCACTTTAAAGTCTGCTGAGGATTCCGCAAGATTTCTGGTATTATAAGTAACTGAGGTAAAGGGGACCAGAGCGTGAAGCTCAATATTACTTCCACGTATTGATGAGACCTATAATACATAGAGATCTGTCTACGGTCTTCTTGTATACTTGCACAAATACAAATTTAACAAAATACGTTGTAGGATCACGCTCACAAATTCAATTCAATTCAATTCAATGGGTATTTATTAACGTGCAGACTTAACAGCACAAGTGCCAATTATAAAGCCAGCACAAAAGCACTAATAAAACACAAAACAGTACAAATACACAAGACAAACACTAAAGAAACAAAATAAATAAGTAATAAAACAATGTAAATAAGTACTGGGGCAGAAATCCAATACCCTGACAGAACATAGATGACTTGATTTATTACTAATTCAATTCAATTCAATGGGTATTTATTAACGTGCAGACTTAACAGCAACAAGAGCCAATAAAAAAGCCAGCACTAAAGCACAAATTAAATCCACTTTTAATGGAAATAATTTCCCATTGCGTATTGACTTAATTTTGCATTTTGCTCTAAAACGTGTGTAGCTTTATATTTAGATATTTCCATCCCTATCTCGATACTGTGTAAGGCCATGAGAAGAACAGACATTACAGTTGCTATATTGGCACTGAGGAACTCGTAAGATATATACATTCCATTTCGGCAGATATGCAAGTATGTGGGAGTTGGGCGTTTCCTGGAAACAATCCAACTGAAGCGATGAAACTGAGGTGAAGTCGATTCACAACTGGGAAGGAACTCATGAAACTATTTGCAATAACGATTTAATTAATACGAACATCAAGGACTTCAACGAACTTCATTTTTCACACTTTCTTTTCGCAGCGCTCACAATTAATTTCCGCATTACACTTAGAATTACATTTTACATATCCTTGATCCTGATCAATTTCAAATTACATTTAGCATTAGACGTTACAGTTCCTCATGCAGTGACAACTCGTGAATTACCGAAGACATTTTTTGTAAAACTTTATATTGTAAAATGTGGTGACAAAATTTAGAAAATTTAAATAACATTTTATGTGAACACCTACACGTAATTAGAACAAAACTGTTACAGTCAATTATAATCTCTTTCGAAGTAACCCTAAACTAACACCGTTGCTAGGGTACGTACAATAAAACTTACCGGAAACGCTGTATTTCCTTTATTGGTACATGGGCGACTGTGTGAGATGACGCTAATGAGTCTGGAGGTCAGTGTGACCTCTGTAGCACATGCCTCTTTAATGTACCCTGTGTACTTTTACCCTCTTGTTATATACCCTGATTGTTGTTAATTTTATAAAATATTGCATCATGTATCTGACTGGAGCATAGTTTAGACATATCACATGAAACCATCAGAACTTCTCAGGCGAGAAACTTTCAGATTGAAAGACAGAAAGTTTAGACTATAATTCTACTAATTGAGTGACATTAAAACAATTTTAACTGCAAAAGTGTATATTTATTTTTATAATAATTCAAAAGGTTAAATATACAAGCTTGTCGCCTGAAATATCCTTTTTTTAAAACCTTTTATTGAATATATTTTCATCACTGACTACGTGGAAATGAATGGAATGCTGCAGTTTGCTTCTAGATATTGCAACTTTTCGTATCGTTACTTTATGATCACATTGTCTGAGACTTACATGGGAAAGGCGCGCTGGGCGGTTGCTGCTGCGTTGACTGGAGGTGTGGAGGTCGCCCGTGGTGCCTGCTACTTCGACAGATGCAGACGGCTAGGGCCACTGCCCCCGCGCACAGTATCAGTAGGCTGCTCACTATGACCACGACAAAGATGAGAGAGTTCATGCCCAACAATGTGCCCATCTCACTCGCTACAACAGAATGGACAAACGATGTTACAGTCTCTCTGAGAAAACAGAGCATACGAAGTTGAGGAAAGTGTGAGGTTTCAGATTCCACAACGTTGTTGAGGAAGATTCAAGTTTTCTGCTATATTATGCCTTGTCGACTGGTCAATATTTACAGACGTTTCGGAGGAGCGTATTGCCTGTTCTTGGACTGTTTAACCCTGCGAGTGAAGTCATTAGGGTCATTCGATGTAGGTAAATATTTACCATTCAGCAAGACATAACAACGCAGAGGACTTGAATTTCATACTTCCTCAGACGTTATTTTTAGAAAACCAGATTTTGTATCGTTGTTTTCACATGCTCCAGACGTTTTGCCTCATTCTAAACAATTTTGATCCAGTTTTTACTCTTAGGCCATTTATCTTTGAAATCCTTTCTAATATTGTGCTCTCAAAAGGCCTAAGCTATCCAAGTTAATATCGTCCTTTAAATTTTCCCAACTAAAGTTTGTCTGCATTTTAAATCTCTCTAATTCTCGTTGTGTCCCGTCCATCTCATCACAAAATATGTCATGGAAAACACAATTTTGGAAATACAATTCATAATTATTCTATAATTATTCTACTGTCAATCTGTTAGACTAAATATTGACATTAGCTATAGACACTAGAGCACCATCATTTAAACCACAGAGCCGGTCTGGACAAAGTTAGGAAGAGAAATTTCGTACTCGTAACGAGAATTGAACTCCGGTCATTCAGGCCGTAGCAAGCCGTTTAGTAAATAAGCTGCCATTTTATTCCATTTTGACAAAGTCCGTATTAAGGCTCAAGCGGTTATTCGCCGGTCTTTAAAACCCATGAGAATCAAACGTGCAACCTGTGGTGGACAAAGTCGTACTGGTTTTTATCCCAGTACTTCGGAGTTTCCCTGTCAGTGTCATTCCACCAATGCTCCTTGCTCGTATTTAATCCAACTATAATCGACGCCATATAACTTTCCATTAACAGCGGCTTTAAATAGAACGGATAAAACAGATCTCTCATGAAACAGCAATTTATCGTAACCCACACAATTCGTCAAACCGAGATTCCCTCATTACATTGGGTTACAAACACACCTTCTGTCAAAATGTTGTGTCCACAAAAAAATTCTTCTCCTTATATATTTCGTAAAAACATAGCATGCGTAAATTCTGGTCTATTAATGATCTGTCAAGTTTTTTTTCTGTCTCCTGTAAAACTGTGTATCGGTGGGTTATGAAAAGTTGCTGTTTCATGAGCGAGATATAAATACCATCTCATGTACCAAACAGAGGAGGTTTCATAATGTGAACTAATAATGGCAGCAAAAAATCTTTCGAAACAAGCGTTTTTAATTAAAATGAGACGATTGGAAATGTTTAATATACTTGTTTGTGCAATTAATTAATACATTAACCAACTTATGCACTTAATAAAATAATGTAATGTTTTATTTTAATCATTTTAAAGAAGGCGACACAATACCTACATAAGCGTGCTGGTCTTATATTCCTTTATTTAGATAACTCCCTCATGATGGTATCTCGGTGCCGAAACATGTAGGAGTTTTATACTTACTTTTGAATGTATTTTATTAAGTGCATAAATTGGTTATGTATTAATTATAATAACATGCACGGTATGAGTAACATAAAGATTGTTTGTGTCACTTTAATATCTGTGTTATACCACAGTATCTGGTGTTATGTTTTCAGAAAAGACGCTAGAGCAACGTAAGCAAGGCACTGCCATCTCTCTACTCGTTTCTCCGGGTATCCAATCCCAGTCCACTCGCCTTGCTCCGTCCCACTCGAGCAGTATCTTAACACGAGTTCTACTTACGCGTGCAGAGAGCGCTGCTCAGCTCGTCCGAGCCGTCGCCACAGTGATTCACATCGTCACACACCAGATCGGTGTGTATGCAGAACTCTCGGTTACACCTGAAGTCCTCGCATGCTAATTCTGTAAATGCAAACAACGGCGAGGTCAGTCAGGCTTCTGGACTTCGGAAACTGGACTGGTTCGCTTTCACAAACAAATTACAACAGAACATTACTGTGTTCTGGGATGTGACGTAGCGTGTTCTGGTATACAGTTACCGAAAGTTTGAATAAGGCCACACAAATAAGAGGAAGCGTTTATCACCTATTTTAATAATTAAAATTTTTAATATTGTAGTCCTTAAAACTTGTCTGAAGGTATTGCAGACTAATAATTTGATTAGCTACGAACTTGTTTTCTACTGTTTCGCATGGAAATTTTTCCATAAATAAATTCTGCAGTCTCTAAATGAGTCAAATTTTTAAATACATATTTATTCATTTATAGTTAGACGGTACAGATAGTAGATTATATTAGGCCTATAGTCGAATGGGGCCCACCCAGCCTCCTATACAATGGGTATCGGGTCTATTTCCCGGGGGCAAAGCGGCTGGGGCGTGGAGTTGACAACCCACCACCATCTAGTGCCAGGGTTAAAGAAAGAGTAGAGGTACTCTCTACTCCCCCTCTGGGCCTTCATGGCCTATTCTAGAGAGAACTTTACCTTACCTTATAGTTGAATATTTGGGTAATTTGTGAATAGTAATTTGAAAAAAAAAAGTGCAGGAAGTGGCCGTGACCTAATTTACTCGTAGTTATTTACCTGCATTTTTGTAGAAAAACTGACGGAAACCACAGAAGCTTCAATCAGGAGGACACGTCATCGAACCGAGGTTTGCAATTAGGTCCTCCCAAATAAGAAAGAGGAGCTCCATTTTTAAGCCAATTTTAAAACATGTCTCAAATTTCTTCAACAGGCTACACCACGTGAGCCCTGAGGTTTTTAACACCAATGACTATTAAGAATGCTATAATCCAGGAAGTTACGCAGTGTAGTCTGGTAGAAATTTACCATCGTTTCGAAATAGCCTGCTGCTTCTATCTTTAGTGCAGAAGTATAGCTTGTACTGCATAACCGAAATGCCGTCCTCTATAACCTTTACATTTTTCCTTCTATTATTGAATTTAAGGGGGCACGCGGTGGCGCACTCGGTTGAAGCACTGCGCTATATGCTGGAAGGTTGCAGGTTCGATTCCCGATGAAGTCATTGGAAGTTTTCATTGACTTAATACTTCCGGCCGCACTACAGCCCTGGGGTCGACCCGGCATCTAACAGAAATGAGTACCAGGAATCTTTCCTGGAGGGTGAAGGCGGCCAGTGTTTAGGGCTGACAACCTTACAACCTTCATGTGCCGACTGTTTGGAGATCTGGGGGCCTCAACCTCCTGAAACCCTAGGGGCCTGTCCAGGCCTGTACATGGATAGCTCTACGTTTGTTATTCAATTTAAAATCCGGGGGTTCCACGTTCAGGCTTTGTCTGAATTCAGTTTTAGCAAAATTAAATTAGGAGGTGTATGCTAGACTTCTGTTCCGATGGAGGAAGAAGCGTGTTCCTCCACAAGGCACGCACGAATCACATCTCAGAAGGCAGTAATACTCGGAGTACACCATTTGTACAAGAGTATGAATCAGACAGAAGTTTATTGCTAGAAATTACCGCGCCAGGAACAGAAGTCTACGACGAGCAATGCTCTTGAATTAGATCTGAAACATTTATTAAGGTAAGCAATTTAAATGTAGCGAGCGGTGATAAATGAACATAATCTGGTATATACCTTTACGTATTGCTTTAAAATTCATGCAAAATGTGGGTGATACCTAATATACCAGCCTGCTGTGTTTCATAACAACGCAGTAAATTTTCCTGTTCAGCAGTAATCTGGCAAGCGGCAGTGAAAAATAAACGAGAGCACATTTAAAACACATTAGAACTAAAGATGTCTGTTTCTCTCTATTAGCGTTCTCTTTCCACATATAATGATACTCTAACTGAAAATTACCGGATTTGAGAGCAGACAATGCATTTATCAAGAAGAGAAAAACAGCTTTGTTTTTTATACGTTTTTTGCAATAGATTCACTCCCTCTTTCTTCCGTTCTAAATTTTCGGTTTTATTTCAGACCATTCCAGGTTTAAAAAAAAACAAAAAGAGAATCTCTCCCTCTCACACACGCCACACATACACACACACACACACACACACACACCACATAGCTCACTTTTAATCGTGTTGCGTTCTCCCCATACCACACAATTACAGGGTCACATACAAGCTGCCTTGATTTTCCTCCACTTTTTTTTTTCCTTCCGCCCTCCTCTTCTTCTGTAACTCTAAACTCTATCCCGGATCGCACTCTGGGGGGCAACTGACCCCACGATATTTCGGTTACAACCTCCCGTATCCGAGCCTACATGAAAACAGCTTGCGCAGAGGGCTTGCTGGCAGGTTTCTGTTAAAGAAAGGAGATGGATCGGGCATTCCAGAGATTGATTGCATCGTCTAGTTGGTCACGTCAGCGTAACAATGCACCCCCTCCCTTACGGTAACGGGATAACCGGATAGAGAACACTGCGTTCCAGAAAGGTTACCTCAGTCAGAAAAAAGAAAATCTTCCTTAGCGGCTGAAATTATTATCATTAACGATTTTGACGTCATGTAGTGTTGCAGGCGGTCACCATCGTTTCGGACGAACCAGTTACCTCCTCTCATCATAAGATGGATGCAGTAGTTTAGACCTAAAAGTTGCTAAACGCCTACCACATGATACGTTGTCAAAATCCAGAGGATAAACTCAATTACTGGCGACGTGAGAAAGTCGAATCTTGCATATAAAATTCTCACCTACGTAATAATGCTGAGCGGGCTGCCATTTGCATGCTGCAGGCGGCGTAGCGTGCCTTGATGAACTCTTCACAGCTCGCTGTTCTTGATAAAGTAGACAAGCCAATTGAAGTCGACAGCTTCTTATACCGTATCACACAATTCAGCGTTCAGACTTCTACGCTTTGTCCGCGTAGTTCGTTAATGTCTTTCACAGAACGAAAAGCGACTGCTTTCTCCTAACGATTAACCTACTGTTCTTTGTAAAGGAGATGAACTATGTTTACAGTGAGGGAGTAAAACGAATTTTAGGAAACTGTATGCATGAATTTCACGCTGAAACTAATTACAGAGATTCTCTTTCTTGATCAAAATTTACTACTGTTAATTTTCGGGCTATCCTAAACATCATGAAAAAATGACATGCTTGAAACCCATTCTTTAATCTCGTGGCCATTTAGCCGGAAAGCTTCTTTAACAAAATCAACTTCAGTCAGTATATTTTTTCATGACACGCCACTAAAGGGGTTAAAATAAAAATTAAACTAACATTTCGGCAAGAATTCATGTAACATCAATTAATTTCCCTTCTAATACAAATCCTTTTGAATATCCTTTAAAAATTAATGCGGTTATTCCACACAGCTAATCAAGAAAATTTTCGAGCTTTATGGAAACCGAAGGTTCATTACTGTGTTAATGAGAGCTGTTGTATTTTGAAGTGCTTTCTCTTATTGAGCCTTTTTGTATATTTTGAATTCTTCATGTTCATGTCTTTACTTATTTCTCTCTGTCCAGCTCTCCGTACGTTAAAAAAAAAAAGAATCACTTTGCGGATTTCACGAACATTATGCCACGGGAGGCACCCAGTTTTCGTAGTTTGCTCAGTTTAGGTTCCTACAATGCGATGGCAGTGTGGGTTCTTTAGTTACGACTTTGACACCATGTACACTAAATCGTTTTATGACCTTTCGTCTAAAACGTGCAGTAACGGGATAGTAACTCGGTTATAACAGAAGCCACATTATCCATACAGATGTTGTGGAGCTTTGGAAAATGTACAAAAATTCGAATGAGAATTCAGAATGCCAGTGTGCTCCAAAGACCGCTTGCAACTGCGCCCATACCAGTACCGACTGCAGCTTCGCAAACTCGTTTCATAAAACAGGCAGCCTTATGGTATAATAAGTTTATGTTTTTGTTCCTTCTAACATATGTATGTGTCTGCACACAATTTGCTACAAATATACCACTGAAGAGTGTCCAAAATGTTGCACTTCTTAATTCCATATGTTCAAAATATCAGCCTGCAGTAATGGGGTTCTTACAAATTTTGGGGGGACAACCACACCGGTGAAACACATTGCATGTATAGAGTCTTGAATATTTTTAGGGTTACAACAATTACAGACGCTACAGTTTCTTTGAAAAGGAAATGCAGCGTCATCATCATCATAATAATAATCTACTTTTTCACGTATTACGCTAAGAAGCCTGTTACATATCCAATCGCTCTCTTCGCCTTGTCCTTCCCAATCCTCTTTTTTTGCTGGGTTTGTATTTTATTAGTAATATTTTAATCCTATTGCCCTCCATACTTTTAATATATGAGGCTAACTCTGTCTCTCTGTTCTTCCGAAATTTCGTTTAAAATTTTAACTTCTATTTCATTTAATCTCATTAGACTATAAATAACATCTGTGGTTGATAGATCGTCTTTAGACTAAATAATTGAAGAACCATCCAACATAAGTGATTAGGCAGTGTGGTAGTGCGCCATTCGCTGTTTTCGGTAAGCGTGATCTGGACTGCCGATAGTAGCAATGTTTACACGCTAACCAGATTAAAGTAGCCGCGGGCTCTCTTGTTAACACTGACCAGCAGCAAGTGCCATTCTACAGCACGCTAGAGGCATCAGCTACACGAGCCATTCATTAGCAGGTGCTGATGATGGGACCAGGCGCCTGGCGCTTGTATAGTACGTGCACTCTCAGCGTCAAAGGAACGAATACCGAACATGTCTTGCATAGTAAAAAGGTAAAGGAAATGTGTCCCTGTGCCTAATTAAGCACCGCGCCGTGAAGTCATATGGAGGAGTTCTTAAACGCTGCGTTAGATGTAGGGGAGTGGTCTGATTCAGGCCCCGGCCGCTTTATGCCTGGGGGAAGTGTCACCTGTACCCATTTACATGACTGGATGGGCCTGACAGACAATCCGGAAAATTCAGAGAAGAGATAATTTCTTTACCTCATTGCAACCATCCCTGCTTCTTTATTGCTACTTTTTGGTTATAGTGTCCAACTAGCTAGTCGCATGAGTTCCTTTGCCTCAGGGAATAGGCGTCATGATTCAGTTTTAGTCTTAATTTTTAGTAGATATATTTATGCTTAATATTTAATAATTTATTTATAAAGTTCTTTTACACAAAATATCTACAACTTAAAAAAACATTAACATTTATATAGTTAATACACAAAATAAAGAATGCCTACCACAGCTGATATGTGATTTCTTAAAACCAAACAAACACAGCATCTTAATTATGGCTTGCTCAATAAACGAACTACATTCTTTAATAAAGTAGATACATTTAAATGTATAACAAACAGGATAAATAGTTATATTTAACTATATTCAATTGTTTCATTTGAGTTCAGACCAAATGTAAACTGCCACACAGCCGGGAATCGAACTCCGATTCTCAAGCCGTCCTGCCTCTGGTCTGGTCAACAGCGGCTCCTGTCTGACACAGTGCGCGAACAGCTATGAGCAATAGAATATTTAACGTGATGCCAGATCTGCGGGTGTCAAGTCTGTGACTACGAATATTACTGTCCTGTGGAATATGACGGTATACAGTCAGGTACATGTGTACCGGCCTTTCAGAGAAACTTCCTGCCTGCGTACGAAGGTAGATAACTATCAGTCAGAGCAGATGGATGTTTTATCCTGGGGATGCAGGCGCGAATTCCTCTGAAAAGTCAGCGCATATCTACCAGAGTCCCAGATATATTACTATTACTATAACCATTATTATTATTCAATTACTTCTACTGATGCCAGTAAGCTTGAGCGCATCCAGCGGAAGTTTGTATCTCTTTGTCATCGTCGTTTTTTTTCAGTCACTTACCCTACAGTGATGCTAATGTTTTAAATTACTTGAAATTTCATACTTTAAGTGATCGTAGGTGCCACTTAGACTCCCTTTTTTTAACTTAATGTTTACAATGGTTCAAAATTTTGCCCTACCCTTTTGGAAACTGTCGGCCTTCGTGTGCCGAATAGAAATTTCAGAGATTTTAAATTGTTTCATGTTGTAATCTGTGGTCTTCTGGGTAATTACACGGCGTCGTGTGGTAATTATTTACCTTATTTATTTTATTTTTTTAAATAATTACCACACGACGCCGTGTAATTACCCAGAAGACCACAGATTACATCAACATCGCGGCGGAAGCCTGAAATCAAGGTGTTTCATGTCGACTTAAACCGTCGCAACTGCCCTTCCGCTAGATGCACTTCCGCTGCTAATGCCATCAGTAGGATACTTGTATATACAATGGTAGGTCTGTTTTGATTAATGACTTGTTATTAATGTAAATCTTGAACTCGACGCTGCAGTTCGGTCACTGCGACATTTTCAAATCAAGTCATCAATGTTCTGTCAGGTATTGGATTTCTGCTCCAGTACTTCTTTCATATTGTTTTACTTCATATTTGTTTTGTTTCTTTAGTGTTTTGTCTTGTGTATTTGTATTGTTTTGTGTTTCATTTGTGCTTTTGTGCTGGCTTTGTAATTGGCACTTGTGTTGTTAAGTCTGCACGTTAATAAATACCCATTGAATTGAACTGAATTGTCTTCTTTATTATTAGTCACCTCATGCCATAATTTATGAACGTTTTATCACTACTAATTAGAATTGTAACAGCTTACCGAGTTTCTTTCATAAGAAAAGAGATAATAAAATGGTACAGGGGGAGGCTTGAGGACTGACATTTCTTTTGTTATTACCTGAATTGTCAATAAAAACAAGAAGAATCTATAGACCAGTAAGATAATAATTAACAAAGGGAACAACGGCTAAATTTGACAGTAAGAAACTTGATTATTTGATCAGCAATATAACCATATGTCACTGGCAGGCAAAGTCATAAACGTAGGCTTGCAGTAAACATTCTCTTCGGGTTTCCAGGAACTAACATCGCTATTAATGCCACAGCTCGTAAAATAACTTTATAATAAATGTACGTGTAAAGACAGCCGGAATAAGGTCAAGCTAGCTTGCTACAAATTTATGGTGTATGTGTTCGATTATGTATTAAAGGCTTCAAAATATAGGAATAAGCTCAGGATACGGACAGGTGGCGGCTCTTGTGAGTGCGGTAATGAACCATCGGGTTCCATAAAACGCGGGGAATTTCTTGACTAGTTAACAACCTGTTAGCTTCTCAAAAAGGACTCTGCTCCATGGAGTTAGTTAATACAGGAATAAAAGTTGTGTATTTCATACAATTTCTACAGTTTTAGTTAAATTCTTAACTCAAACTTTTACCTACATAAGATATATTACTTTTTTCCCTTTTGTTCTAAGAGAATATATACACAAACTCTCTTTTCCCTAAATTTTCCTATAATTTTCCAGCTCATTGATGTATGTAATTATAAATTTCTCTGCCCCCTTGTTGAAAAATCGATGTATCTCATGAAAATCTCTGTGTAACCGGTAAGAATATTATTAACCTGTGTTTCTGAGAAAAACATTGTTTAACAGTTTCTGTTAAAGGTAATTATTCTCCAAACACAAAATAAAACAGCACCAAAACAAAAAATATCTTCTTGTATTAATCATCTTGTTAGAGTAGAACTTAAACCTCAGACATAAGAGTAGCCTCAATTATATATAAATATTCAGCTCGTACCGCGCAGTAAACACTCCCTCACGGTTATAAGCCCGTCAGTTAATGGTGTACAGGGAAGTTTGTCTTTCCATAAAGCAACAGCCCATAGTGAGCCAGGGCCTTCTCATTTTCGAGGCTTTACGATCACACTCAGACACAGCACACTCGGTAGGATTCCTCTGGACGAATGATCAGCTCGACGCAGAGACCTCTACCTGACAACACACAACACTCACAAGAGACAGATATCCATGCCCCCGGTGGAATTCGAACCCACAATCCCAGCAAGCAAGCGGCCGCAGACCCACGCCTTAGACCGCGCGGCCACTGGGATCGGCTGTACAGGGAAGTAATCGCTGTTATTCTGAGATCCATACAAAAGACATAAATGCACTCTATGAGGGAATGTAGGATTTTGGAATGTTAAACCTGGTGTACATATAGTAACCACAAGGCTTGAAAGGGTTACTGACAAGGGCGTTTACTTAAAGCAGTTTCAGAATGTCCCATTTCGTATGAGCTACATTTGTTATAAACGAAACGGTGTATTCAATCATTCAATCATTCAGTCTTTCAGTCATTCAATCCGTATTCCCACATTTCAGGAGAAAAATTAATAGCATTCTTGCTATAAACTCATCAGTTACTTATATAATCAATCATTCGATCAATTATGCATTACCGAGGATATCAACGAAACCAATGCCACTGATTGATTGATTTGACAGGGAAAAAATACGTTACTGAGATCTTGAATAAAACAGTTAACTTTTAATCTACCCTTCTGCGCCAGATTATTGAACCTTTCTCTGTGGATCGCCTGTCGCACCTTCACGGTCTGCTGAATATAGCAGCTTGGCACTGCTCCACTGATTGGTCTTTAGTCGCATGTAACGGAATGTGACCGCACTTTATGTGTCTGCCCTTCACTACAAAAATATCCGTAATTCTGTTACAACGGCTATTTTGTCCTGCATACTTAATGGCGTTAAATGAAACGTTACAAAGAGCTAAAAGTAAGGAAATATATTTACTAAAACACTGTCCTTAAAATATGAAATATCATAGCATAAGGACACGAGTAAGCAACAAAACTAAGCGTCATTTCAGGCTTCGGTCGCGGTGTAAATGAGATCTTCGCTCTTCTGAAATTTCACGCAGCGTTGATCGGTAGTTAACTACTGACGTTTCGGGACTACGTATCGGTCCCATCTTCAAGGGTGAAGCTTGACCTTTGAAGATGGGACCGAGGGGTTGTCCTAAAACGTCGGCAACTAACTACCTATATACGTAGCGTAACATCACAGAAGAGCGAAGATCCCAACAAAACTAGGTTTACTGTCACCACCTGTGGTATAACACCTTCAAGAGTCAACGTAAAATGAAGCTGTCCCTGTGCAACCTATGAAGGCGTTGGACGGGATGAAGGTGTAGCTCCGGTCATTCTTAACCTCGGCGCTAGATAAAAATGGGTGGTTAGGTTCACACTCCAGCCACTTTACGTTTGAGGCAAATATTGGTTTGGACCCAGAGTCGGCCTAAACGCTTTGGAGAAGAGAAAACTCTTTCCCCAGCCGGGAATCATCCAGTTCATATCCAGTCTCTATACCGACTGAGCTATCAGGCTTCCTGTTCAGAACCCAAAACTGGTATTACTGAAATAATCAGACTGCAATGAAGTGTGGCCTCAAGGCAAATATACATGACAGGATATATATCGGTTATTTAATACTTACTTTTGTCTTTGAATGCTGTGATGACGAGTTTAAAGCCGTTGGACTCTGTTCCCCACCCGTCTGTGACGTATTTTAGCGTCACAAAGTTGGTCCTCGTGTAGATGGCGCCAACCGTCTGCTTCGTGTTCCGACAAGAAAGGTCCGACTGCAAAAGACAAGACATCACATTATGATTCGTTCTATGCATGATGTCCATAAAAGGGATGCATGCAGCCATTGTTGTCCAATGCCTCGCACGTGACGCATTTCTGGGTCTACGAATTAACAGAGAATTACAGATAAAGGACGTAAAGCATGTGAGATTTGAAGTATTTACTATGATGTGAGTTGGGTACTGCCCTCAAAATGAATAAAGCACACTGCCTTGAAACGCTGATAATTATCTACCAAAAAACAACAAATACACTTCCCAGAAATCAGCAACAACTATAACCATCGCTGTGGGTTTCTAAAATCTCACACAACAAATTCGTACAGGAAGGCTATTCTATGCAACGTCTGAAAACAGAAGAAGGAAACAGAGCATTCCTCTGAAACGATGGTAACCATCTGCGAAACCAAGAGATTTTATTGCACAAGAGCATCTGAAGATTTGCAAAACCTAGGCGGGACATATTTTTCAAGGAAAATTATTTTATATTAAGTGGTATAGGGGCTAAATTATCATTAATTATTAGTGTTATTATATATAATTAATATATTAATTAACTGTAATTTAATTTTCATGATTTTTATTACTTTAAGAAAATAAGAAAGTCAAGAAGAATATGTCAAGTGTTTTTTTCACTGATAATTTTTAAAGAAAGGTGCCGACTTCTGCTCTATAAAATTATAACTGAAATACACTTGTGAATCTGGAAGTGTAAGGGAAAAAGTAAATAAAAATCAAGTCGAAATCCGTCCAAACACAAGTAAATTCTATTGATTATACAGGACTACATGTTTCGACCTATTTCAGGTCATCCTCAAGTTCACAATTTGTGTTTAAAACATACTGAGGAAGGAATAGGAATACTTTTAATCGCATTTTACGGATTTGTATTCCTTCTTCAATAAGTTTTAAACACAAACTTTGAACCTGAGGATGACCTGAAATAGGTCGAAACATGTAGTTCTGTATAATCAATAGAATGTAGTGTGTTTGGACGTATTTAGACTTCATTTATGTTATAAGCAACACAACGGGATGGCAACCTTTAAAAATGGAGACGGTCAAGCTTACCACTCCATATTTTTCTCACTCCTCCCACTGCACAGTTTTCATTATACGATGTTTTGCACAAGAAATACGCAAGAATCCCGTTACAGTTTAAATACTGTTTATTGAATTTAACTAAGCGTGCGACTTTCACCCAACTACTCAAAAATGTCGTTTATTCTCATAGGGGTAGCATAATTAAAAGCATTCCAAAAGAGTTGCGGGCTGTATAATAAGTCATGCGGGTCGCGGTTTGCACATCGCTGTATTAAAAGATACCCACACCCTCGACGACATCAATTTTGATCGGCCTAATGCATCTTTCAGGTAATAAGACTGATGGAGATAGTGGTAGAACTTTGACAATCTGTCTTGTGCAGAATTTATGTTGAAGTGCATTTTCTTGTACAGACACGGACACTCAAAACTCCAGAATATGTGTCTGGAATACTTTCAAGTGAGATTTGGTCTCGCAGCGCCCTCATTCTCGCGGAACAAGACATGTTTTCACAACTGAGAGAGAGACCCGAATGTGGATAGAAGCAAGGGACAGATATCTCCTCTAATGGCAGTACGTCTTGCGTGCGAGCAGAAATCTGTTCCACATGGGAGCCTCCAAGAGGTTCCGCACCATAAGGCGTGTCACGGGGAAGAGCTTTTGTGACTGAAACGAGAAAATCTTACTTTCCTTCCCTACGGTGATGTGGGGGAGATCAGAGATTCGTATCTTACGGCCACCAGTTCGAGTGCAGTCGAGCAGTGGCGAGGCCAGTTAGTCCTGGACCTATAACGTGGTGAGTACGGGACGGTGGACAACGGCAATGTATAGTGTGGGAAACTGAATATGTGTGTCTGTTGTGACTAATGTCGTTTTGCTTGTGCGGAATGATTCTTAGGGAATTTAACAGCGATTTTCAATCAAAGATATTAAATATTGTAGGATGATGCCGAAGAACTAATCATAAAGTAATAATATGACATGATCTGAAGAAAAAAATTGTAGCATATTTCAAGGTAGTTCGAACAGTCGCCTCGATAGACAGAGGTAAACTGAAAATATTTCAAACTGGAAACAAGGCCGTGCTTACAAAATTAGAGAATTGAAAAGAACTGAGTTATATACGAGGGCCGTTCATAAATGATTGACACTATATGTTGTAACGTGTGAACGGAGATACCTAGCCATTCAAGAATTGCGCGTGATACGGGGCAGGAGTAGTTGAGCATTCAGCCAACAAATGGCAGCAGAGGATGGCGTAGGTTCCTGGACGACTGCTTCAGCCAGTGGTGCGCTGTCGTGGAAAATGGAAGGTGACTATCATGGACAAAGATGGACCACGTGGTTCTTGTGGAAGGAAGGTGTGTCGACTGGCAGCCGTGTGTGGAGACACTGCCCCAAGTCGTAAAATAACAGTGTTTCGACGGGCTACGGCGCCAAGGAAAATGGGCACGCCAGGTTATATTGCTGCATGACAATGCGAGACCGCACAGCACTAAACAAACAACACAAAAACTGGCATCCCTTGGATATACCGTCCTACCACATCCACCACATTCTCCAGATTTGGCCCAATAGGACTATGCTTTGTTCAAAAAAACTTAAGAACCACTCCGCGGAAGAAAACTCCCTACCAGTGAGGACCTGGAGAGAGGTATCTGCTACTCTGTGCGCAGTATCCCCAAAGACTGGTACATTGCCGCTATCCTAAAGTTACCAGAGAGATGGAAACGGTGCACAGAACTTGGTGGGGAGTACGTCAAAATTGCTACAGTGTGTTTTGTTGCTAGTCATAAGTAGGAGGCTTGTAACCCGGATGAGTGTTAGTCATTTACGAACGACCTTCGTACGAATTACTGGGGAACTACTGTTAATACTTTACAAAGCTTAATAAACTCAGTTTGGTTTATACGGTAATCGGCGTGAGGTAATAAACAGGTGATTATATGCCAGACTACACGCTGTCATAGCTCGGATAAAGGGACAAAACGTCACTGTCATGAAAACCTGGAATCGCACTACTAATTTAATTCCAATAATTTTCATATATATATATATATATATAAGGTATGAGTAGACAGTGAGAATTATCGGCAGCTTTTTAACAGGTTTCGAAGTAGAGATTTTGACAGCGAGACTTCACGGCCCTCCCACGTTGTTTCCATAGGAATCCTACCCAGCTGGCAAGTAAGGAAGCAATGTCCTTCCCTGTCATAAACGAAGAATGCCGGAACGCCTGCAATTTACTGTTTTAGACTACACGCCTCATGAATATGCCGGAGAAGTTGCCGCTCCTGCAGGGCGTTTACAGTTTTCCAGCATTTTGATTCAAATTGTTTCTAAATCTCATTTCCTTATATTTGAATGGATCAGAAAATGTAATATTGGACGCTATGTTAAGCCAATTTAATTCACTCCACATATCATACATTATTTAATTAAAACATAATTTTACTACCTTTCTATTTACTTAGTAATCTGAGTTTTCTGAGGAGTTTTTATCGCATAGGTTATCCTTTTAAAATTTCACATTTGTTATTTTATCTCCAACGTGCTAATTGGCCGGTTCATCTCACTCTTTTAAATTTCATCATCCTAATTATATTCGACAAAAATAACAAAACTATACATCACTAAGCAATTAAACCGAATTCGTAAACATTTTAAACTTAAGGAAGTTACAATTTTACAATCTCAGTATCTCTAGCGGTTTGATGATATGACTAATCGTAAAGACCTCAGCCAACACTCTAATAAAACGTAAATACTGCCAATATTATGGCAACTATAATATCTTGTTTTATGATGTCGACTCTAGCCATCACAGCCACGAAATAAAAGGTCCCCACCAGAGATATTCTCACCCTAGTGTCTTTCTTTAGGTTCAAGTCTCTAGACAGAAATGCGCCTTATTCCTCAGAAGCCAGTAAAATATATAAAATTTAAAGTTCAGTTATAAAAACACTATGATCATATTATAAGACACATTTCTTTTTGAAACGAATAATACAGTATCTGCTGACCTACTAACAGGACACTCCTTTTAAAAAGATCTTTAAAGCAGGGTGCACAAACCCCGGGCCTCAGGTAGCCAAGGCGATTAAATTTTGTACGGTGGCGCCTAATATTTTTGGGCACTCAATATGGAACCTGCTTTATATCACCCTCCTGGAGCCTAGAATATCAAGGTGGCTCCCAGAGGTTGGAAACTTTGTGTACCCCTGCTCTAAAGTAACAACGAAACGCTACGTTTTACGCTGACAATAATATTTACAATATGTGGAATCAATTCTCGACAGGTGCAGTCATTTCTCCATCCTCCATCAAGTCCAGGTCAAATCTCGTACCCTCCCAACGTAAACTCCAGTTCCATTCCGCGGGAATAAATCAGCCGGAGCGTGAAGTTTACTCTCACCTACATTCTGTGCTTAAGTTAAAAATTCTCGGAGCCTTCCCTCTACTTCGTCAAAGACTTCACGCCTGATCCTTCAGCTAGTCGTTATATTCTCTACCATTTATGGATACAGTAAATTAATTCAGATGGTTAAAAATGTCAGTCACTCTCCACTGCTCTGAGCCAGACAAATCCAGTGCACAGACACTCATTCTCACTTCACAAACTAACAGATCACTTCTACAGGATAGAGTCTAATAGCGGCTCAGCTACTCAAAAAACTTAGCCTTGTTTATGAAACCAAAATTTCATTATGGTCTTTGCAAGAACCTAACACTGGTCATTAAACATAGACAGAATAATCCAGTCCACAATCTCTTACAATACTTCAAAGCCAATTTTTAAGGTGCTTTCGCAAAACGAATAGCGAATATAGGATCAGTCACATCCTTCCGTCAGTCTGTTTAGTCATCTGTCCGCATCACGTAACTCGGCTGCCACCGGACTGAGTTTCGTGAAATTTAATATTGGAGACATTTACTAAAATTTGTCGATACTTTCCAGTTTTGGTTAAATTTTGACAGAAACAAGAGATAATTTACATGAATATCTGCGTGCAATTATGACTACGTTTCACTTTATATTCACCGTGCTGGTAGAAATAATCAATGACTACGTTTGTTATTAATGTTATCATTCTTGTTACGGATACCATAGTTACCGATGTCCCAATGGTAACTATGGTCAGTGGCTTAGCTAGGTTTTTTTGCGCCCTGGACAACCAGTCACAACAGCGGCTACTAATAGAAATTACAAACTTTAAAAATCACAATTATTTATTGATTGTCCTTCTATTTGGTTCAATAATTTAAAACTTATTAAGCACAGAAACCAATTGCTTTAATTCAAACTGTTTATTTCGCCGCCCCTGACTCTGCTGCCCGCGACGGCCGCGCCACTTTGCCCCATCCTATCTAAGCCCCTGTCTATAGTTACATTTATTTCCATAGTTACCAATGTCCCTGTGCTTACAAAGGATAAATTTTTTACCTCTCATACCAACGTTCCTATTCTTACTATGGTTACATTCATTGCCCGAGTTACCAATGTCCATATGGTTATTATGGTTACATATATCACCATTCTTACCGATGTTCTTATAATTACTATGTTTAAATTTATTACCATAGTTACCAATGTTCCTATGGTGAATACGGTTACATTTATTACCACAGTTACCAATGTTCCGATGGTGAATACGGTTACATTTATTACCACAGTTACCAATGTTCCGATGGTGAATACGGTTACATTTATTACCATAGTTACCAATGTTCCTACGGTTACTATGGCTATATTTGTTACCACTTTTACCAATGTCCCTGCGATTGCTCGCGTTACATTAATACGCCCTAACTGGTTCTTTCTACGGATATTTTCTAACTTTTTGATGTTGTTCTCTCATTTATGCCTAGGTTCTCTTTCCTTCAGGTTTCCTGCCAAATTTCTGTATGAATTTTCATCTCTCATTCTCATACATTTTAATATTTCGCTCACAATCTTCGATTATATCTTTACTAAAATTTTGTATTCGTCTGTCATCCCTCTTGTGCCTTGCACGCACACCTTTCATCTGACCCTCCTTCATTACATGACCCCAACAATAATTTGTGCCGATTCCAGTGGCCGCGCGGTCTAAGGCGTGGGTCTGCGGCCGCTCGCTTACTAGGATTGTGGGTTCGAATCCCACCGGGGGCATGGATGTCTGTCTCTTGTGAGTGTTGTGTGTTGTCAGGTAGAGGTCTCTGCGACGAGCTGGTCACTCGTCCAGAGGAGTGCTACCGAGTGTGGTGTGTCTGAGTGTGACCGTGAAGCCTCGAAAAATGAGGCGGCCTAGGCTCCAAAGGGGCTGTCGAGCCATTGAAAAAAAAAACAATATTTTGTGAGAAGTACAAATTATGAAATTCCTCCTTACACAATTTTCTCTAGCTTCCTCTGACAGCCTTCCTGTTACACACAAGTATTACTCTCAGCACCCTGCCCTCCGTAGCCCTCAACACATTTTATTTAGTCAGGGTGAGACATCAGGATAAGCGAAATTGTATTTCGTGAATTTTAGTAATTACGTTTTAGATAAAAGGCGAAAAGACACAGCAACCTTAACTGAATGGCAAGAAGCACACTCTTAAAGCGCCTTTCTTTTAAGTTTGATTCAACAGCCGCTCATTCTTGAAGACCCGACGTTACCGGCCTAAACAGGTTCCTGTTAAAGTCGAATTTTCCGTGTACATTTTATTGTGTGTCACAATGTCCTTGTATCTTTATTTTTGAATGAAGGAACGAGACGTAACATAGAATGAACAGTTGTGAAATTGTTGAATAAATATTCGCGGGCAGCCGAGAAGACAGTGTCTGTTATATACAAGTCGAGGTCTTCTGAAGATTAACTCCATCTATCAGAAAATAAAAGTAACTACGTCCTCTGTAAGTGAATAATATACAAGCAGGTTCAATCAATCTTAGAGGTTTCCTACTGTAAGAGTTACTCGTATATAAATTATAGGCTTACGACTCTTAACTTAGCGTAATATTAAACGGTGAAGTAAAGCTCCACTCCTTGCAAACGTAATATTATGTTTTCTTTTGCCTCTATTCACAACATTCTCTGTCATCAACCTCTCAACAGCATCCACTATGAATAATTCTCTCTCTCCCGCCTATTGAAATATGAACACCTCTGGGTTAGGAAAGAAAGGACGAAACGGAGAATTGAGTCGAGTCGTGGAAAGGGAGTCCCTTTTCACTTTTCTTTATTTTGCGCCCCAGTGGAGCCCCAGTAAATGTTATCTGAAGCGTAGAAGACGATGGCATCCCTAAGGGATCAACTACACGTCCTGCACCGCCATCTTGCGCCCATGTCACTGTCACAGCGAGACAGAGGAGGACCACTAAGTAGAGTTTACCCCATTTGCTACGAATTCTAACTACACCTCAAATTATTCAACTGCCATATTCGATAAATGTGTGTGAATCTCGGTGTTATCTGTGGACAGTAATAGATTTATGTTGCAGCAAAAAAAGCCTGACATTAGAAAATTAGTCGCTGAAAATATAAAAGTAAATTTAATTTAGCGCCAATTCTACTAGTTAAAATTCAGCGACTTAAAACATGGTGTTTCTTAAGAATACAAATAAAAATCTCGAGCAATATTGTACACTTTAACTCTGAAGGGGGAAGAAATACTTTTCCCTGAAACATTCTTATTTATATACCAAACTGCACGGTATTATAATCTAGAAGACCATAATATAGTATAGTATGCTCTTCATTGTCTTATTTCCACTCAAAAAGTCATTTTTCAGACGGGGGTTTGTGGTATATCACACTTTCATCACAAGAAATGTCATAATTAGGAGACTTCTTTACGAGCGGCAACTAAAATAGTTTGTCGCTGTCCCATGTAGGTATGTAGCTCGACAGTTGAATACGGCTATTAAATATAAGTCGTAACAACTTTGTTTGGAGCGTTGATTTTATAAAATGTAGATGCATTTTTCAGAGCAATCAAGAGTGCATGCTCTACAGTTATAAAATCTGGTACACATGTACTTGAAGTTTCCCTCTATATGCTTCTTTCCTAGACACTAAATTGTAAAGCTACTTCTGTAAAGAAAAAAAAAACTTTGTTTCTAAAACGAAACTTTCTTTAAAACTTATGTTTGTATCAAATCAATGTAAAAGGTCTGCCGCATACACAGAGTTCTCAGGTATACATATATGGTAAATATCATATCTGTTAAAATGTGTAACTAAATTTCATAAAATTATCTGTATGACGGAAGGCTTACAGACGATTTGTACAGCTTGGCTGTGTGACATTGAAAAAGCTTACAAGTTTGACGCTGTATGCAGTTGTATCTGTTGGAAACTGTAGTATGTGTAATACAAATTGGGCTGTGTGAAAATATTTTGTAACCTACAGTTAAATACACCTACAAGGCCTATTTTATTTTCAAAAATGAGACTGTAATGACCGAGCCATGGTCATACAAATTTTATCCATTATTTATCAAATATTTTAATATATTCGGAGCAATCTAGGATGACACACCACATTAACCAACATATGCACTCTCATTATACCTTGTTATGTTATACAATACAGTCACAGTGAACTAGCCCGACATGTTTCGATCCCTTGTTGGGATCATCATCAGGGACCTTTAGATTATAAATGACACAATTACAAATTAACAATAAAGGTACATATTAAAAGTATAATATATATGGAGTTTAAAATTGTAGGCTATCTCTGTTGGTTCCTGGGTCAACTGAAAACTAATGTTAAAAAATTAAGTTAAATATGGACATAAATATATATAAACATTCTAAGTTAATGTTTTTAACATTAATTTCCAGTGGACCCAGGAACCAACAGAGATAGCCTACAATTTTAAACTCCATATATCTTATACTTTTAATATGTACCTTTATTGTTAATTTGTAATTGTGTCATTTATAACCTAAAAGTCCCTGATGATGATCCCAACAAGGGATCGAAACATGTCGGGCTAGTTCACTGTGACTGTATTGTATAACATAACAATGTATAATGAGAGTGCATTTGTTGGTTAAAGTGACGTGTGTTGGAATGACAGTGCACGGTATGAGTAGTATAAAATATGGGATGAATTAATGCAGTTAACTTAATATTATTTTCACCGTGCATGTTTATTAACACTAGTAAAACTGTACCAACACATGCAATTTTTATTAAAACAATAATGGTTTTAAAAAACAAGCCCTACATATGTTTCGGCCAGCTAACTGGCCATCATCAGGGGCAACTAGCGTTCCACAGCATAATCACGTTCAATAGGTCTATATTATGTTTTTATACAACACCCACACATCTTAATATAGACCTATTGAACGTGATTACGTTGTGATCGCTAGTTGCCCCTGATGATGGCCAGTTAGCTGGCCGAAACATATGTAGGGCTTGTTTCTTAAAACTATTATTGTTTTAATAAAAAGTGCATGTGTTGGTACAGTTTTCCTAATGCAGTTAAGTATATATTTTTTCATTTCTCCATTAATGTCATTTTTTTCTTGAACGCACTTGGCACTAACAGGAGGCATGCACGGACACAATATACTGAGATGTATTTAATGATACTCACAGACGAGTAAACTCAAGTAGTCACATTAAGGGTTCCAGTTGCAACACGTACGTACTCGACAGACACTTGAGTCAGTTTCTTGATTTCATTTGAGAGGACTCGGGACATCATATTGGCGAACGGGTCCACAAACGACATCGATCACAAAAATTATACTGATATTCTTCACGGTTTACCTCAGTTTATTCACGCATATGACGGGATGGTGTCTTAAATTTCGAAATAAATATTTTCTATCGTAATATTACCAGCAGCTTTACAACCGGAGCTACTGGCTACATACCTACCTTCATACCCAACTGCCGACCGACCTACCTACCTACCTACCTACGTACATACCTTCCTAACTAAGCAACTAACTTACCTAACTAACTCCATGTAGCATAGTTATTCTTGAGAAGCTAACATTTCGTCAGCTAGTAAATAAATCCAATCAGTAGGAGCCTGGGTGGGCCCCAGAGTCGGTCTGGACGTTGTAGAGAAAAGAAAAATAACTTGTTCTTTACCGGTATTCGAATCTCAGACCATCAAGCACGTAACCTAATCGCTATACTGACTACGCTACTCCGCATCTGCATTTAAACGTAAATATTTGTTTTATGTAAGTAAATTGTTGCTTTGCAGCTTTTAGAATTATGTTTGGCTTCAAAGACCCATGTAAACCACAGACTCAACCTCAGGACCAGTTACCGTAGCTGACCTTTCTGTTCAACTCTAGAGTCATCCCTTTACTTTGATCTAGAACAGAGATCGGACACCAGGCCGCGCTTTAGAACATGCGGGCCACGAAGAAGAGTGAAGGCCGGTACCACATATATCGGATTTCACAGGAATAAGGAAAGAGACGGCAGTAGTACAGCCGCGAGAGATAAAGTTCGGGGCAATATTTTAACCTGTTACGAGATGTGGATTTCAGCAGCACGGCTTGCTCCGTAAGTAACATTCTTATTAATATATTCTAGAGATTTGCGATTTCTCTCCTTCCGCCTCCTGTCACCACTCCCGCTCTTTTTCTTAACCCTATTGCAATATACACAGATATATTGTAGAATTCTGATAAAGTTAAATTATGTTGATACAGTGAGGAAGGGAGGATTTAATTTCAGATTATTGGTTAGGTTCAGTCCGCCGTTTCTTCTTAAACCAGATTAGAGTTTAACAGTTCGAAGTACCGCGTGTTTAAGATGCTTTTGGTGTAAATTTAGGACTGATTTACTTACAGATCACAAACAAAACCAACACAACCTCTTTTCTCAATTACTGCATGTGGGACACAATTTTGCCACGTCTTTAGACAAATAAAATATAAAAATATTGTTATTTTTATTTACATTACATTACGTTATCTTGACTGTGTATGTGATGTACAAGTACATGATTACACAGAACAGGATGAGACATCATAATTAATAATAATAATTCTTGGCTCAACAGCCCTGTATGGGCCTGGGCCTCCTCTTGCCTCCTCTTGTCGAGGTTACTAAGTCATGCGCATTCATGGCAGCTGGTGACCGGCCAGCTAGCCGCGCTTAGTGTTCTATCGATCCTGATGTGCACGCCAGAGCCATCTGGCAGGCAGTCAGGAGACTTGGATGAGAAATGGAGTGGTTTTAAATATAGGACTAATCATAATTAGTCCTATATTTAAAACCACTCCGCTTTCGGTCTCTATTTATAGTCTCGTGTTTAAAAACACAAAAAACTTAAGAAAATCTTCGGGAAACTGATTAATTTCCGCCCTCAGAACGCAATTTTAACCGGTTTCCGGAAAACTGTTTTTAGTTTTCATGTCTTTAAACAGTGGAATATGAACGGTTGTAAAGATCAGTGGTTTTTGAATGTGATGTAATACCGTCAGAATTTAATTAGTACTATAATGTTTGTTAAGCGAATGTTAACGAGTTGGTAACAGTTATGAGCTCAAAAGAATGGCCTACAGCTCCACAGAGGAATGTAACACATATAACGAGGTGCTAAATAAACATAAAATTAAAACAAGCTTACTCCGTGGGCCAAAGTTCTCCTTAAGACACTCTCACACACTCAGACAACTAACAAACTTCCCACTCTTTGTGGCATTCCAAACTTAACTGCCGTGTTCACAACAATCCACAGCTAGATCCCATCCTGAGCCACACAAATCCACTCTACACCCTTGTATCCTATGTTAATCTGAAGTTCTGTGACAATGGTCAATTTAATGTACCCTTGAGATTTTTGCTCTTCTGGGATGTTAGGCGGCGTACGTTTGTAGTTACCGACGTTTCGACACAACCTATCGGCCCCCCTCTTCAAGGGTCAAGCAGTATCAATTTGTTCTTCTGGGATGTTAGGTGGCGTACGTTTGTAGTTACCGACGTTTCGACACAAGCTATCGGCCCCATCTTCAAGGGTCAAGCAGTGTCAAGTACTTCTGGGCGGACTGACCCTTGAAATGGGCCAGATAATTTGTGCCGAAACGTCGGTAACTACGAATATAAGCTGCGTAACTTCTCAGAAGAGCGATGATATCACTTACACCGTGCAGGAAGCCAGAAATCACGTCATTGTGCCCGTATCTCTTTGGATATCCGCATTCTGAGGTACGGCTAATATACACGACGTTGTCGGAGTTCAGTAAAGACACACCATAGTGATTAATGAAACGAGGTACTGTCTGTAGACATAATAACGTGCATAGATGCTTGCCGATAAAAAGAAGATTTGTGATTTCGTCGCGGTAAGAACATACAAAGACATGACAGGTTTACAGTGTGTTGGTTATAAAATATGCAGCGTCGTTAAGGGCATTGCTTTTTGGCAAACAAATGTTAGTTTCTTGAAGTTATGATTGATTATATATGAGTGGTAAAACGTAAGAACGTCTATACGTTAGTGCAGTCAAATTCCAAGAGGTTTTGTGCATTAGAGCGTATTTAAAAAAAATGGACATCTCTAAAAGAATAAGCATGTAGTTTTTGGTCCTCGGTCTTCCAAGCCTTCCAACTGACATAAATTTCTTTCAGTTCTTCACACATTTCTCATGCATGCTACATGTGTCGACCACCTCATGCTCTTCGAGTTAATCATCCTAATAGTATTTGGTATATGATATAAGATCATTATTATGTTCTTACAAACTTCTGTTCCTCGTCTCTTAAGCCTCTGTTCTCAAAATTTGAACTGTCTCAATATAGGGTACAATATTACTGTTTAGGGTTGGACATCCCGTTGTAATGCGTGAAAAGTAGACAAACAGAAAGGACCGTTAATCACAGCAATAGATTTGACAATATTTTATTGTTGATCGTGCTACATGTTTCGGCTTTTATCAGGTCCCTGTTAAAATACACGAGAAAAAATAGTAAACAACAAATTGTTAAACATAATATTTGAAACCTCAGTTTCACTTGCTAATAATTCATGTATTCGTAAGGCCGAAACAATAATAGATTGATATTTTATTCTGAATTAAAAAGTAATATATTAAAATTCTTGATGTAAAATATGCAGCACTTCTGTTAAAACGTATAAATTAGGCTCATCCTTCCAAGGTAAACATGTGTTATAAAGTGGTATTGTGTGGAACCCTCCTCAAAATAGTATTATTACTGCTTATTCTTAATATAAATTTAACACCCGCAAGATCCTCATAATTTCCTCTGGACCGACATTTTTAATGCCTTAACTCAGATTATCACAAATGCAGTAAAGATCGTAAGAAAATGAGAACAACATACATAAATCAAATAAAGGGAAAGAACTATCAAAGACGTGGTTATGATATTAACCCCTCCATGAACAGCTGTCGATGCAAAGACTTTTCAGCTGCTTCAGGAATCGAAAACTCTGCGTGTTGTCCACAGAGTTTATTTATGTGCTTTGTATGATTATCAGATTAAGCAGCGGTTATTCCTATAAACATACTCAAAGACTGGTCTTTAAAATGGCCTCTCTGAGAGGTACGACCAGAATTTTCATATGTTATTTAGATCAACGTCTTACTCCGAAGAGTTAAGTACAAATTCCGAGTCCAAAGGAGAGTAAAAGATGCCGGAAATATCCGACTGAAGACGGATTTGAACTGGCTGTAAGTGGATTAGTGTGGGGTCAAGCTTATGTCTTTTGTGAACACCGTCAATAACCCTTAAATTCTATAAAAGGCTGACAATTTATTGGCACGCTGAATGACTGTCAGGTTCTAAAGAATAACTGTGATCCTTGCAGCCATTTAGAGGTTTCACAGCCACTGGTCCGTAAAACCAAATACCACATTCATATGAAAGGCAAACGCTCCGGGCAGCTCATAAACATTGCATTGCAATTTATATTAGAAACAGGAAAAAAAGTTGCAAGGAATATGCTGGAGAATATATATTTAAACAGCCAGTGGGCTATTGTAATCAAACTAAGGTAAGAAAAACGGACTGAAATGCATTAAAATTCATAACTACTACTCAAATAATCGCGATATGTTACTTGTCTCTCTGTTCCCCACTGTGTATACTGGTAAACGTAGGCGCTTGGAATGATCGTGGTACCTCCATCTTCAGGATCCAAGCAATCCAAGAAGCAAATTAAAGCAAATTCTGAAGAAGGAAGCAGAAATGCCCTCCGATAAATGTTTAACAATAGATTTCGCGTTATATCCCAGAAAACGTGACTCTATATCATGACGGATGTGAAAACTTCAGAATTCGCATTCATTTCGCTTCTTTCTGTGTGTGGCTGTGAAAGGTTCATCCAGCTCCTTGGGTATACATTTTGCACTAATCTCCATAAGGTTCTCAATGAAAGCATCAGATCTTTTCTGGAGAATATAGGCCCATATCAAATTACATTATTCATGAATTAAATTTCTGGTGAAGTATAAATGAGACAAAGATGGTGGAGACAAGTGTCTGAGAACATGATGCTGAGGAGGATGTTGCGACCTAACAAACAGGAAGTGACATGGCGGTGGAATAAAACTTAATAGGCCGTGACGATGAGATTCACAATTTGTACTCTTGACTTAAAAATTTACTGTTATCAAATTAAGGAAGATGGACTCGCCTTGGAAGAGGCTATGGGCCTGTCGTAAGACAGACAACAGAATGAATGAATGAATAGAGACAGGTGGATATGTGAGACATAAAATGCGTGAAAAAATTTTAAATGAATAACTTAACGTAATTCTGGGTAAATCAGTGCAGTGAAAGCATGGACTAGGTGACAGGCACTGGATTCCCGACAAGAACAGAGCTTTCTCTTCCCCACCACCCCCCCCCCCCCTCCCAACTCTCCAGACTGGTTCCGAGGAACACGAAGCCTCGTCATCAGTGCCAACCTGGGGCTCCTTCATCGGATGTAAAGACACTGACATCAAGAATGCATGGAGGTTTAGACTTACTTCACAGTACTTCTTTATGCTGTCGTCATTATTTAAGTATAAGGGTAGCTTTACTTTCTTGAAGCAAAGAGACTTCTTGGGAAAGATATACGTGAAAGGTAGGGTAATATTAAAATGAACAGAAGGATATGTTTTGATGATACAGAGGGAATTGCATTCACCTGGCTCTTTATAGGGGACTGTTTTAAAAAACTTGAATAAGTTGTCTTTTTTCCCTAAAACGTGGGGAACTTACAGCCTAGCTGAGGCTATGTTCATTTTTCGAATATTCTGCTCCGTGGAATTAGTCAAATTTACGGTCCCTTTTACAGAATTAAATATTGAGAACTATTTTTGTGAATTACTTAACGACGCTATTAACACAAGAAAATACGCTTTAAAAGATAGGGTGACTGACATATTATGAACTGGAAAGGATTTGAAAGGAAACGATCGTGGCCTCTTCAAGGCCTCTTCAAACATTTGCCTGGTGGGACTGAGAAAAACACGAAAATCGTCAAGCAGGATAGATGGTGCCTAAACCGGGATTCGAACCAGACAACTTCAGAATAAAATATACAGTAGAAGTTTCAGGTTCTTGTAGGTATAATCTTCTGTCTAGTCGGAGCGAACTGGTAAAGCGAGACGGCGCTGGGGGTTCTGATAACGCCCCCTTCTCGCAGAGACAGACAGTGTACTGCTCCCCACTTTAGTCAAGTTTGCTAATGAGAAGGGCGCATCTGTCAACTACATGCTATGTTATTGATGACTGAACCACACTCAACCACTGTGCTCCTCTGTTCATCTCCACTTTTAATGACAGTTCAACATCCGCTCATTTGCTTACTCCTGCACATTCTGATACTCTATCATTCACTTATACGTAACCCACGCCCTGCATGTTGACTTGAAGGTCCTGGTTCACTTACATCAAATAGACTATACCCGCGCTTGGCTGGGAGTGGGGGATTTTGTGAGTATATTACGCGTTCTTTGTACAAAGCGCATGAAATGAAAGCACAAGGTGATATCTTGTCATATATCTGTGGATCCTCATGATACAACTCCAAACGTACTGAACAAATTGGAATCTTCTTGGACATTTCGACTACTGAAGATGAGGCCAATCCATTGTCTCAAAACGTAGGGAACGAATATTCAATCACGTAACTTGGCATCGAATAGTACAAAATTCTCAAATTTCTTTTAAATTTACTCGTATTTCTGTTACATCCAAACTTAAATTCGTAGCACACAATATAACACAACAATATTTTCTATGGTTCGAAAAAAAAAAAAAAGGTAAAGTTGTCCCTATACACACCATGAAGACATGTGGTGGAGTAGAGGTATAGCTTCATCCATTCTTATACTCGGAACTAGATTGAGATAGGTAGCCGGACTCGCGACTCCGCCGCGTTACCTGCGAAGAAGTAACCCCCTGTATCCATTGTATACGGGTTAGTTGGGCCCCAGACCTGGTCTGGAAATTTTTTATTCTATCGGTCTGATATGCTCGTACACGTAATTCGTTCTTTACACGATGCTGGCCTTTCACCTTATGTTACTTTTTCAAACATTGCTAATTGCGAAAAAGCTTTAGGAAACATATACCTGGTTAAGAACGCGAAAGTTCATTACAGTTTACACAACAGTTTCGCGTGTGACCATACGCTGATACACATACTAAAACAAGAATATCCAGAGAAACACATTATGCCAACTAAAATTTTGTATCCATTTCTCGTCTCCCCCACAACAGCTATATAATCAAATATAATGCATACTGCAATTCATAATTTAAAAAAAAACAACTTATTTTAAGTACTTCCGTGGCCTAGGCATAGATGGGAGGATAAAACGTGTAGATCTTAAAATGGGGTGAACAGTCACGAACTTAATTCTTGTGTTTATTTCATTAAAAAACCAAACATATTATCATAATGATACTTTTTATCTTAAAATAAGCAATAACTATGTTGTACCATTTTAAGTTATATACCTCACAATTACTTCATTATGTTTTAAACTATAAAAGTTTTCGCTGTTACTCCCTGACGAAACACGTAGGAGGGAATATCGTATGTATATATGCTTTGTATGTGCAAGTGGTTGGTTTTTTAATAAAATAAATATACAATGTTTAACGGAATAAACAATATCAAAATAATTCATTCTTGTGGTTCAGGATGGGAAAAGTTTTGGACTTATGAGAAGACAGTAATGAACTTTCCGGTTAAACAAAATGAGGTGAATTTCTTGACTGGGTAAGGAACTAGTAGCTTCTCAAGAAGGACTCTGCTACATGGAGTCAGTTATTAGTCCTTGTAACAATTGTGATAATAAAGTTGCACATGAAGCAAGCAAATTTCCGGTTCGTAGGTACTATAGGCCTACACATTATTCGCCTGATATCTATTTTACCAATTCACTTGCTATTACAAAACCTGCGTATTCCACATTCACACCAAAGACTTATTTGACAAGCGGTTTCAGGTTTTCCGGCAACAAATGTTTAGAATGTGGCCTTTTTGATTGTGACACCGTGTAAATTTGTACGTGGACACGAAAGATTCGGACGAATATACTAACGCTAACTTCAAGAACGGCGAGACCGCCGTCAGATTATACATGCATGTTACCAGGACCCTGAAGAAGGAGGCAATATTTTCACCCGAAACGTCGGTATTCACCTACAAGATTATACGAGCTCTCAACCAACCCCGCAAAACGTAAGACGAGTCTTACTGAACGCGTCTTTAAAACCAGATGTGATGTTCCGTCTGTATGATTCACAAGTTCTTGTAACCGTGGTTCCGCTTGACTCTCCAATTATCAGCTTCGAGCACGTGTCTCTATGTGACATGCACAACCTGCCCCTCCCCCTCCCCCTCCTTTCACTGCTCTGACATACGTCACGTGACGAGCGGTTGTTGTGGCTTAGTATGGTTAAGTGTGGCGACGGAGAAACGCGGAAAACTGGGAAAGGAAAATGAAGAAAATAATATAATAAAAATCCTATTGCAAGTGTCAAGTCGTCCTTTACGTCATCAATCTTTGTTTGGTATCAATGCCAAGTTCTGGAAAACGTATTTTTCATTCTTGGAACTCTCCTTTCCTCCCTTCCTTCTTTCAACTTCTATCCCAATGCCTTGCTCTTCTGTTCCCACAAACAGCAACCCTCCTATTTTAACCCCTAAACTTCTGTTCCAGAAGATGAATGTGACACAATTTAAAATTGCATCTAAGTGTATATATATATATATATATATATATATATATATATACACACACACACACACACATACACACACACACACACACACAGCGCGAGAGAGAAGCTCAGAACTGCACCTGACTACAAGCTTGCGCCTGGTTGGTCACGTTCGGGCAACCCAAACTTCAGCTAAGATCGATGTGGTGGTATATCTAAAACTTCTTTCAGGTAGTGTGTTAAACTTTTATACTGTGCTGTATTGAGCAGTTACAGCAGTATGCTGAGTCGTTTTGTTGAAGTGTACTGGTCAGATATACTGCAGTTTATTGAGCAGTTACGCTACAGTCTACAATACATCTGGATTTTAATTAAATTAACTTATATTTTTATGTATTTATTATTTATTTATTGGAAATAAGAGCTAATTTATGTATTTTATAACGCTGATTTTGAAGGAGAGGCCTCTTCCATAGCATACTTTTCAGATTACGTAATTGTGTTTCTGTCCGATGATAGCCCAATAAAACGGCCGAAACATGTAGTAGAAAAGTGAATAAATGAACGTACAGTGTTCAAGTGTTGTGTTTGTCTGGGTAATAAACCGATATTGATTAACTAGCACAAGGGGATGATGTTACCTAAAGTCGATAACTATGTACAAAACTACACGTCGTAACATCCCAGAAGATAAGAATACTTGAGGAACTGAACCTTACGGTTCCTTAAAATAAGTAAAGTCGAAGCCTGATGGGAGACGATCAGCCTATAAAGAAGGAATGTGCTACATGAAGTTAGAACACTATACAGGGAATACACAAAAGAATGGTGCGGTTTCAATGGTGAATAAAGGGAAACCGCACCATTCTTTTGTGTATACCTGTATGTTAACAAACGCACTTCTGAAATCAACACACTTCTACAGTCTCCAGCTAACAGGGCGAATGAGTTTCTATCAGTTCTGCAGTCGGTGTTACAAAAGACAGAATGGAGGGCGGGCGCCAGACAATTAACTGGTGGCGGTGTCTCCGCAGATGAGAAGGGGAGGCGTGATACATCAGCGTCATGACGCCGGCCCAGGCGCCGTTCTCTGGTGTAGTGACAGATTACGTTCGACCTATAGTAAGGCTTGAACAAACAGGGTCAAATTGCTGTTAATTCGCACCTCATGAAATGACCTTGAAACGAATTAGAGGACTTATTATTGCAAGCTGTCTCTCTTTCCAATGTTTTCGATATTGCACTGCCTGACCGTGAGGGGATGGGGGGGGGGGGGGTCGTGGTTAAAATTCTGGGAAAAAAAATTAATTAACTCTTTACAGCACAGAGAGAAGCAACTGCTCCAAAACTCAGTGTTTTCCTCACAGAGTGTATTTATATGTTCCGTGGTATTCTAAGCCAGACAGGCGATCAAAGTAAGGGTACAATACGATCGTTTGTGGAGAATATACGGAGTGTTAAAATATCGGATTTTCCACTCCATTAAGACTCGAAGAAATTCCACCCTTTCAAGACGTTTGCACGCAGCATTTCAAGCTTTTAATATTCTTCTTATAATATAATTTTAACACAATTTTAATATAATAATACGCATTGTTACTTAAGAGTATATTGACATTATTATTCATAATTCGTCGACCTCGGTGGACTAGTGGTTAGCGACCCAAGGTTGGCGGGTTCGATCCCGACCGAGGTCGATGGATTTTTAAGGGTGATAAAAATCCGGAGCACCACTTCCTTCGGAGGGGAAGTAAAGCCGTCAGTCCCATGTCGTAGATTTACGGCATGTAAAAGAACCTTACGGGCATGAATAAAAATGTTGCGTAAGCCAAATTGCCTCCATTTCTCACCCAAGCCTCCTGACTGCCTGCCAGATGGCTCTGGCGGGCACATCAGGATCGATAGAAACAGTAGCGCGGCCAGTTGACCAGTCACCAACTGCCACGAATGCGCACGACTTAGTAACCTCGAAAAGAGGAGGCAAGAGGAGGCCTGGGCCCATATAGGGCTGTTGAGCCATGGTTATTATATATATTATTATTATTCATATTTTACCATTTACAATCAACAAGTCACATAACAACGCTATACATGTCTTTGAATCAAAAACCAAGACCAACTAGATGCAAAATCACTATTAAAAACTTTAATAGTAGTATTACATTAAACCCGACATGTTTCGGTCAGGTACCTGACCATCTTCAGGGGTACACTACATTAAAATGCTATGTCCATATGTAAAACACACTTAGCTGTGAGCATATAAAGTCTAGTCGTGTATGATGTTTTTATAAAACACAGTTTTAAAGTCACTAAAAACTTTTTTAGACGGTCAACACTTGATATTCCGCACTGGTTCCACCTTGTAATGGCTTATAACACTGTTTTCGTATGCTTCTTATGTATGTTCACTTATGCTTCTGTTTTTCAACCAAACAGGGCGTCTCGTAAAGAGTGATATGTGTTGCACCTTGTTAAGTAGATTTTCTGCATTTGAAGTCTATGTTTGTGTGTCGATGCGTTATTATTGGCGTACTATCATTTCTTATGCGTGGTTTTGCATTGCTTGTCCTGCGTATTTCCTGTTGGATGATAGTGATTGTGCATCTAGTTGGTCTTGGTTTTTGAAACATACGAGATGCACGGTGAAAACAATATTAAAAAAAAAAGTCTTTGAATATTCTTACTCCCTAAGTATGGCTAAGGACAGTAGCCGAAACATGTAGGAGTACTTTTTAATTAAATCTTGTTGCAATTAGTATGTAATAAACTTGTTAATATCTGACAATTGTTCGGAAGATGTACAATATTACGTTCATACTGAGAAAGTTGCCCATACGCAGGCCATGGAAACATGTAAGTTTGACGATGGATGTAGTTGACTGATCTGCTTCAAGCCCCGGTCGCTTTATTCTCAGCCAGAGAATAAAAATCGTTTACTTTCTGTAGAGTGTTAAATGATTGTTGCCAAATAAATGTGCAGTGCGACATTCCTATGTATGTCAATATGAAGAGTATTATCCTCTGGGACGGTACGTAGTGTGACAGATACGTACCGACGTTTCGGGGGAACCTGCTCCCTCCATTCTCTCCATGAAGGTGAAGGAGCAGATCGTTTCGAAGCGCCGGTACTCATCTATCGGACTGCGTAATTCACATCTCAGTGGATTAAGTGCGTTTTCTGTGAGACAGAACTAAATTTGTAGGTATCGTTTTGATTAATGTCACCCTTTAACTAGTTAAACACTTCTAAGTGGCGGCCTAAAATTACAGCTTAATGCCACAATCTTTCGTTAATAGCCTATTTTATATAGCCTATTTGAGGTCCAATATATGTATTTGGAACAGATATGCATAAAATAATTTGCATTTAATTTACGTGGTTTATTTTTTCTTTAAGCATGTACATAAAATTTAAAGTGACTTTCATGTTCGGTCTGATGATCGGCGGGTATATTGAACAAACATTTAAATCCGTGCTTCGAACATGAAAATTTATGTTCATTAATTTCAGGACAGTTGCACTGATAATATTTTACGAACAGACGAGACAGAAGACAAATGTTACTCTGTGAAAAAAAATTATGAAAGACAATATTACGAGGCTCTTGATTTTTTTGGTCCTTGCTGATTGCGTAAAGTGCAGAATAAAATTTCATCCAGTTACATTTTCTTCCGTTATTTTTCGCCGCCGAACTTTTGCCTGGGAAAAGAAACCTACCCGCTGCATGCCTTACATACTATATTTTGAGCCAATGTTCTGTACCGCAATTTCTTTTGGTTTTGAGGTTAGTGACACAGAATACGAGCGTAATATTACAAAGTAAAGCATTCTCTTTCTCAGACTGTAACTTAATGTTGGCACGACCAGAAGTGGTGAGACATAATTACTTAATTACTTTCAGTAAATTTACCCCTCGTCATTTACAGCCCGTCGTGTTAAGCAGCTTTTCTACTTCGAAAAAACCATGGCCTCTACTTATATTACGTTACAGTTGCTCCAAATTAATTAAACTCTAAAGGAATGAAGACAATAATCCAATTATTTATGCATGACCCAGATTATTCACCAAACATGTGTTACATGTCACGGACGTTTACTCTACCCTTTTGAGTTGCTTTGTATACACTGATTTTGTTATGAGGAAATTGCAAAGATAACTGTGGTGCGTCGCAATGCAAATCGGTGGAGAGAAGTCCTTCTTGAAAAGCTACTTGTCGCTCAGCTTCTCAGGAATTTCCTCGCTCTGCATAGAACCCAAACTTTCATTAATGTATTCCCTCACAAGAATCACATGAATTCATTCAACATCCTGACATACTATTTAACCTAGAACCTCTTTGTATCATCTCATCTACTACTAGATTTTCCAAGCTGTCTCTTCCCTTAAGTTTTTCGAGTAAAGTTTTGTATTGTGCTTCAATTCAAAACAGGAATTTAACAAGACAGACCAATTTCAAAGCAAATATTAAATTTTTTTGTCATATTTTCGGGCATAAAAGACAAACACCTTTTAAAATTTGAATACTTCCTAGCGTTTACTACATTTATAAATTTTATTTTACACCATCATGTTACTACCGAAGGAAAATACTTGTTACATAATATTTTGCGAAATATTTCGGCGGTTAAATTGTCACCGTGGTAGACAGACATATTATACACACTGAGATATCTAATGAAGTTTCTTAAACATATTTCATTAATAATGTAACGTAAAAACACTACCAATATTTTTTACATAATAATATTGACAGTATTTTAATACTTCCAGTGGACATCTGAAGTGCATTATATGTTCATAACTTTCTTGCGTTTTGCCACAATTATGTAGAATAAATATTTATTTTAAGATATAAAATCTGTATCTATCCTTTTGTACTACGCTGCAAATTCTCTATCGAATCTTTCGGAATAGGATACAAAATATTTATCAAGTATTTTTAAATAGGATTCAAATTCTTTACAGAATTTCTCAGACTTCAATAAAACCCTTTATCAAACCTTCGGACAAGCTATTTATTCAGAGTTTCGGAACATGATACAAGATAGAGGAAAGCATAAAACATGGGAGTCTACAGATATTTCTTCCCTTCAGGTTTTCGGATTAAAATTACGTACGCACTATGATACATTCTTTACGAAGTAAAAAAGGAATGCCTTATATGGAGGGCACATCTCTTCGTCTGACCTTCTCTGGCTGTGTTCTAGTATTGGCGCATAAAGCGCTGGACAAACAGATCTTAAATCCAATATGGCCAGCGTTCACCAAAAATTGTCGCGCAATTCCTTTGCACGCAAAATTGCGAATTGCCCCTCATGTGATACACCATCAAGACTGCCCCAAATAAATGACAACAGAAATTGCTTCGCAAATTTAAAAAACCTTCTCATTATCAAATTTTATACGTATCCCATCAGCGGTTATTAGTTTATTACTTGCGCACAGACGGACAGACAGACAGATGGGCGAATGGACGGAGCGAATTAAACAGGCGACTGCAGGGTTCCCAAAATGTGTCCACGGATCCCCAAGCGATCCGCGACCAGTTCCCAGGGGATCCGTGGACACATTTCTCTTCATGGCTACTTTGAAGTTTACTTATTTTTAAATTAAAGGAATAATGTTTCGTTAAAAATAACCGCGGAACTCCTTTAATTGGCGATGTGTTTATTCCGTATGATCGTTAGAATATCTAATTAAGAAACCCCCTGTACCCACTAAGCGACAATCAGTTTAATCACGGTCAAATCATGTAATGAATGTTTACGTATGCTAATATTGTGTATTGTCGATCCCAGTGGCCGCGCCGTCTAAGGCGTGGGTCTACGGCCGTTCGCTTGCTGGGATTATGGGTTCGAATCCCGCCGGAGGCATGGATGTCTGTCTCTTGTGAGTGTTGTGTGTTGTCAGGTAGAGGTCTCTGCGACGAGCTGGTCCCTCGTCCAGAGGAGTCCTACCGAGTGTGGTGTGTCTGATGTGTGATCGTAAAGCCCCGATAATGAGGAGGCCCTGGCCCACTGGGGGCTGTCGAGCCAGGAAAAAAAATTGGTGTGTAATCGTAGGTATCTAAACTCAGTTCTGAGATATAAATTTTTTAATTTTGGATAACTATCATCCGGACAATTTATATGTACGTGGGCAACCATGGTTATTTTGCGAAGCCGAAAGGGTTCCGCGAGCTAAACGTCTGGGAAACACTGGCCCAAAGTATCTTCTTAGGTACCGTGTCCTACATTTTAAATAACGTAACAATCTACAGAGAGTAGTGGCTCAGTGGTATGTCATCGAACTGGATGGCATGTGCCATATTCACGTTGTGTCCACAGCGGAAAAGAAATAACAAAAATTGCATTCGCCGTTTTCTTCAGAAGCACGAATGGAAGCGTGAGTGTTTTGCGGGAAGAGTATCTGGTGTCTCTTGTGCAATATCGACATTTAATCTTGTCCAACATTTGCGACTACAAACGTGTAAGTCGATAAATAACTCCACGGAGCAGAGTCCTTCCTGAGAAGCTAACAGGTCCTCAGCTAGTCAAGAAATTCCCCGCGTTTTATGTAACCCGAAAGTTCATTACCGCATTTAGAAATGCCCTCTACCTGTCCCTATACTGAGCCAGATCAATCCAGTCAATGCCTCCATACCACTTCTTGAAGATCCATTTTAATATCATTCTCCCATCTACATCTCGGTCTTCCAAGTGTTCTTCTTCCCTCAGGTCTCCTCGGCAAAATCCTGTATGCAACTTTCCTGTCTCCCATATGTGCTACACGCCCCGCCAATCTCATTCTTCTTGATTTGATTACCTGAATAATACTTGCTGAGGAGAATAGAAGCGAGTCGATAAGCTGCAATAATTTATGTGGATGAATGTTTACTGTAGGGTATAATACAGGCTGTTGAAGTAGAGCAATAAATATTAGGGTTTATTAATAACATTTATTTTGAAGACTGTAACTTTAAAATTAATATCCACGACAGCCACGGACAGTTGCACTCGGAGAGGATATGTCGATTGAATGCTGTTTGGAAAAATAATTTTGAAATAAAAGTTTTAGAAACAAATTGGAAGGCTGTCGATTGGATTGTGCATTTATTTTCTCTCTTCAGGTAATTGATTCGATTTGCTCTTTCCTGCAGGCGAAACTCTTTCCAGGAAATGGGTGCGCTCACTGAACGGCTGGTGTGTTGTACAATTAAATAAATATCAGCACACGTAAATTTGTTTGTCTAAATTTTCAATATTTGTTTATTTAAATTGATAATCTCACACACTTTGACATTACACTGTGGTCTCTCCACTTGCTTTGTGATGTTGACAGAAATGTTGTCAGGAGTTTTACGTTACTTCAAGAGTTATTAATACCAGTTCTCAATGATCCATTTGTAAATAAGTGTTCCTAAATAATCACTTTTAACACCAATGTAAATTTAGAGGTTCATAATTTTTAATTACATATTTATGTTACTTGTTATGTTTTAATGACGAGGAGTTGTTAACTCCTCTTCAAACTCCCAAGCAGGAGGCTCGCCCCGTGTAGGTTGTCTGCGAATCTTTTTCGATGGATCAAATCAAGAAGAATGGGATGGGTGGGGTACATAGAACGCATAGGGAGAGGAGTACTGCATATAGGATTTTGGTGGGGAAACCTGAGAGAACGAGACAACTTTGAATACCTAGGCGTAGATGGGAGGATAATATTAAATCGGGTCTTAACGAAATTGTTTGGGTGGCTGTGGACTGGATTGATCTGGCTTAGAATCGGGACAAGTGGCAGCCTCTTTAAAACACAGTAATGAACCTTCGGGTTCCATAAAATACGAGGAATTTCTTGACTAGCTGAGGAATTATTAGCTTCTTAAGAAGGACTCTGTTCCATGCAGTTAGTTTGTTTGTCCAAAGTTGCTAAAGCCTTTCATTTGCCGTTTCAGTGTAAATCCTGGAATGTGATACATTAGGGAGCAAATGCCAATACGCCGTGTACTTTTTGACAAGTGAGGTATGGTGGTCGTCAGTGCACACCAACGGTCGGTGCCTTTGGCCCAGTTGGTAATTTAGCAGCGAGTAACTTGAATAAGAACCTGACAAATTTGATGGGTTACACGAATACTTCTGCAAAAACCAATTTTTTCACAAAAATTTTTAGGGATGAATGAGATTGACCTCTCTCACTGGCCATTTTCCGAGGCTTCGTTGTTTCTAGGCAGCTGATTTTCCTAAGAAACGGCCCGTGCCTCCAGAGTCGGCATGTCAAATTGTGAAAGTCAGTTCCGGAATTTCGCCGAGCGCGTCTTGTTCGTCGCCCTCAGCTTCAGAAACTCATAAATTACAAATCCCTTCGAGTCCGCTCTTCCTTTAAACCAACTTCTTTTATCGGCTTGCGACTTCTTGAGGGATTTTAATCCCATCTGCAATGCGTATTTATAACTAGTCGCCACTCCGTACAGAATTATCATGTCTGGGTACGAACCATGCTTGCTCAAGAACGCTGGCTACAGGATATATCTGGCTCAAAACAGGGACAACTGGCGGTTCGAGAACATAGTAATGAGAGTTTATGATCCTCTTTTGGGTTTTTACACCATGCAGTAGATACGGGTTTCGATGTTTCGAAGAAACATACTCCCTCCATCTTCAGGGTCACTGGAACTGATTCATGTGGATGCTGTAGTGGTTGAGAAGAAAAAATTCGTCGGTTATATGGAAAAGTTGAAGAACATCTAGCCAATCAGGGCACTGAAAAGGATACAAGGACAGGCCAGTACCGAGCCAATAGGAGGGCTTTCCAATATCGGCCCTTTTTGCTCGGTACTAACCCTATCCTTCTTCTCCTTCCACTGATCTGATTTGCTACGTTTCCTGCTACTTTCCCATATAACCACCAACGGTCCTTACTCCTCCACCACTTCAGCATACACGTAAACAACAATCACACTGGACATGGAGGCAGTATGTTTCTCCGAAACGTCGGAACAATGATCTACTACATAGCGCATATCAATCCAAAAGACGACCATCACTCCATAAACAAATCGTCGTGAAAACCTCAATACATGACAGTAAAGAAACTTCAGTTTCCATCAAAGGCTATATTCGGCAACTGAGGGACAGTTAAATTCTGAAGAAAGGCTCTCTCTATGGAGTGAGTTAATTATTTGTTTAGCTAGCTATGCAGGGAAACTCAGAATATTACAATGAGCTCAAGCGGCATCCAATCTCTGTTCCATTCCAAACGTGTCGTGGCATGGCCTAACCTGATTGAAGATCTTCATGGTGGTCCTTATCCTCTCTAGGTAAATTCCGGCAAAGTACCTTAAAATAGGTCAAGCATGCTTCCTTCCACATCCTTCCCAATTTATTGTTCACCATCAGCCAATCATTCGACGCTATATACTCTGAGTTTTTTCTTTCTGTGGGGCAACAGCCCAAACCGGGTCTAGGCCTCCTCTTTTGAGGTATATAAATCACACACAATTAGACACACACTCACACACCGGGTAGGAATCCTCTGAACGAGTGATCAGCTCGTCGCAGAGGTCGCTACCTACACAATACACAACAAATGTAAGAGACGAACATCCAAGACCTCAGCGGGATATTTTACGACCTCATGCCGTGACCAAAATTTGGATTCGAACCTGCGATTCCAGCAATCAAGCGGCCGCAAATCTATGCCTTTGACCGCACGGCCACCGGGATCGGCTATAGTCCGAGTTACTGACGTGAAATTATTTCTGTGCACGCCATAAAGTCATTTGAGGGAGCGGCGTCATAGCTACAACCATTCCTAACCTCGGCACTAGATAAAAGTATGTGGTCACATTCACGCCCCGGCTGCTTTACCCCAGGAGAAAGAGCCTCTGCTACTCATTGGATAGGTGGTTGGAATGGGTCCCAGAGCTGATCTGGAGGCTTTGAAGAAGATAGAAATCAATTGTTCTTTGCCAGAAAAGAGACTGAAAGAAACGTAAATCATTACAAACTAAAACAAAGATATACAACATAAAGCAAAGAATCAGTACCTTTGTAGCTCCCGACAGCATGGCCCGTCATATATGAATAATGTCGTTAAAATTTCCACTGCAAGAGATCGACGCACATAAAGCGCTGCAGATGGAGTGTAGTCTGGAAGGTGATGACGCATTTCGCAGGTTCCTCTCGTTCTGTGACTGCAGCACTGCGCCGTCTACTTCCGTCTGAAGCGTTCAGGAAGTGGTTACTTACCTGCGACGGACAGTGGTCTGAAACAAGAGTTGTGCATCAAACGTTGATATCCATTACTAATCATCTGAGAGATGAAACACGCCTAATTAATGCATATTTGAGGTTGTCATAGCAGTGCTGCTGAAGATTAGTTCAAGGCGATGCGATCCAAGATGCCTTCTTGAAATTGAAAATAAAGGATTACAATCTTTAACACGTCAGCAGCATTTACTAGTTACATGGCGTAACTAAGAAACAGAAGTTTTATCATCACCTAAAAATATTTAAAAGTAAGACATCACGTCACAGATACACTCGTGTACAAAGCCCAAATCAGTCAATGCATTGGAACAGATAGAATTGAACCTCACTTGTTGGACATCAATTACAGCATGACATTAAAAAACATGTGACACTACATGTAAAAGCGAAACATTATTTTACGTAACACAGTCGCTGTTCGTCAATATTTTAATCCTTATATTAAAATGTTTCAATAAGAGGAGTTAATAGACACAAGGGCTTATATTAAAATTTCAAGAGTAGTGAATAGAATATTATAAATTTCTCAAAGATTGACTTACAACGGCTGTTGATAAAAACATTAGTGTTCTCTAGGCAACTTTATAAAGCGTCAGGTATACATCAAGAAGGATGGATATTAAAGCAAAGAGATGCCATGAAAATTACGAACAGGATGTTCGTTGTAATATTAATTACACAGAAGGAGGCCATAAGCTAATAGAGCGTACTGAAGGAAACACGTTTAAAAATGAAAAGAAATTGGGGCGGACAATTCGCTTGAAGCATACTACAACGACTAATCTAACTCACGATTGCCAGAACGAGAAGATGAAGGTGGAAGTAGCAATGAATGAAATGGACGAAATGTAATGAAACCAGAGGGGAATAGAGAAAGAACATAAGGAAGAGGAATTAAAGATAATGTAGAAGAGAAGTCGGAGAGCGAGAGAGATTAGCAGACAGAATAAAAAGAAGAGACGTTAGAAGGGGTAAAAGAAGTCTCTGTGATAGAATGTCGAGATGGGATGAAGTTCCAAATTAAAGAGTGGGTCGTCCACATCGCTGGCACTAAGATGAGTGAAGGCAACAAAGCGAGAGATTGGTGCTGTGCAGATGGAATTCTGGTGTGAGTGGAGACAAAATGAAGTATAAACATCATCAGATGTCCGATACCATCGTCATGTCTGGATCTGGTGGCGGTTCTGTTGTACTGTGTATTGTCACATAAGTTTTATTCGATTAAGACACAGAGAATATTAGACAGAAAAGAAATGACAGTGAATGAAAACTGGAGACACAGAAGAAAAAAATTTTTCGTTTTGTTTTCAGTATATATCGTGAAGGATAAATGTTCCTACTATGTAGTTTTCCTGTACTCGTAATTGTTTATGGATGTTTATTAAAGTATTCGACTTATTCTTATGCGAGCTTAGTATAAATTTCTTTGAAGTACAAGGCTAGAATATTTTGTTCTCCAGGCTTCTGAAATTCTGTTCGTTGTCAAATGTAACAGGAATTATGCAGTTATTTTCTTTTCATTTTATAGAAGAAACACCTATATAACTGCTTCTCCGTCTACCCACAAATCAGCAAATGCATAACCAAATTGTGTTGCTTCATACAAATTTTCTGTTTTTATTGCAAATTTTTCCCCATAGTTATAACAGTATTATTCATCACATCAGACCGTTAATTGTTTTTATTTTCATAACATTTTATAACATTTCATTATTGTTACCATATAGTAGAAGTTAATTTAAGTTTATTATAACAAAATTATATTTAAAATATGACAACTTTTTAAGTAACTATATTTATACAGAAATTCTGATGTTTCAGTAAAGGTTCTGACAGCAGGTCTCTCGGAAACGTTGCACCTTTCTAACAAATTACACAGTTTTACATCCCACAAGGCATTAAATTTCATAACTTTACCGACTTTAGTGAATCTTTTTGAAACTTGGTCTTCGGCTGTAATGAAAGAAGACGGATTTAAGGCGTTTTTGAACTGCGTGCTGATGAGAATATATGTGTTTAAGGGGCGAAGTAACAGAAGGGTGGATTACTTAATTAGGACCTCCATAAGCTTTAATTCATTCCATTTATTATTATGGTGATAAAATCAAGGAGGATACGATTGGTGGGCATATAGTACGCATGACGAATCAAGAAATGTGCACATACATTTCGTCGTAAATTGTGACAGAAAGAGGCCACCTTTGTAGACCTAAGTACTGATAAAACATTAATATTAAAATGATTTTGGGTAACTAGGAATTGGCGATATGTACTGCAGGCTAGTGTCCCAATTGGGACTCTTATGAATGCGGTAATGAGCTTCCGGTTTTCATACAAGCAAAGAACTTATAACTGAGCGACACTTATCTTTATTAACCATGGACTGAAGTGTCAAATAACCTGAGCACTGACACTTTGATCTCTCGAGTTTGGTTATTGATTCAAGGGTGCGGACTTTTATTCGAAACAAACAATTTCAAATTGCGCATCGCATATTAGGCACAGGAACAAACAACTGCAGGCATAAAAGTTTAATCAAAAACCAGTGGTTCCCAAACTTTTTCGGTCCAACGCCCTCTTGGTTCCATATACACACCGACAGCGCCCCCTTACCTTTTTTTTAAAAAAAAACAAATGCGCTTTTGTTTCCACTTTTATTTTATATTTAAAAATCGTTTAAATAAAATTATAAGAGTTAAACTTGATGTTTTATGTGTTAATTAATAAATTCAAACTTGTTATATTTTTTATGATTAACAATAATTCATCTAGCAATAGTTTATTTAAAAAATAATATGTGCTTGAATAAGATTCATAAATTAAAATACTAAGAAATTTAGTTCATTTGTTTATTTTTAAAACACAAAAAATACTTTATTTGAATTTTGTTATAAAAATAAATGCACTACTTGTCTACCAGCGCCCCCCTGTGATAATAACTGCGCTCCCTTCCACCTCTCGTACCTTTTAGCGCCCACCTCGGTAATCCCACCGCCCCCAGGGGGCGGTACCACCCACTTTGGGAACCACTGAATTAAAGGATACTTGAAATTTCGCTTTTTAGCCACACCTTGCAATTACAAAGTTTTCATTAGACCAGTTTGTATAATAGATTGATATTAAAAGTTCTGCTTGTCAGTACATACCTCAAAGTTTTATTAATGATAACTTGGCGAGCCATAAAAATCAACAGTACCTAATGCAACTCGTCATTACGCGTAAGTTCATGCTCGAGATGGTCATCTGTACTAAAGAGAGTAAGTATTGCGCGCAGAAAAGAAAAGGAAATAATTTTAGAAACACACCAACAAGCCAGTATCACGACATGTTTCGCAGCGAATATGGTCAGTAGAATTTGCAAGTGTGCTTGATGAGGATTTAATGAGAGCATAATACTCCGCTGAAAAATTCCTAGAATTTAAAACTAATATTTCATTTTTTACAATCACGTTGGCATTTCGTCTTTAATATTTAAAGTTACAACGGAAGACCGTAACAGAAGAGATGCCTTCAGACATTTAGGTGTAAGTGGAAGGATAACATTAATATGTATCTAAAAGAAATAGGTTTTCACTGTGGACTGGGTGCAGTAATTTAATATGGGAAATACTTCTGAAGAATAAGTTGAGATGGTCGGGGCACGTAGCATGTATGGGGAAGAAGACAGGTGCATACAGGTTTTTAATGGGTACACCAGAACGTAACGGGAGAATAATATTAAAATGGCTTCAAATATGATGGGCGGCGTGGCCTGGATTGGTCTGGCTCAGGAAAGGGACAATGGGCTCTTGTGATCACGGTAATGAACATTCAGATATCACAAAATGCGATGAACTTGTTGATCAGCTCAAGAAAGATTAGCTTCTCATGAAGAACCCTGCTCCACGCGGTCATTTAATTAGTTAATACTTCTCAGTGCTTTGAATTTATAATTTACAGCCCATTGTTAATTATAGGTAATACATTTCATCATATAAAAATATCTGAATATCTGCATTTTGCCCACAGTTTTGGTGTCTCGTATAATTCTCACAACTGCCAACGCTCGTTTCTCTCGATAACAGTAAGAGTTTGGTCTTTACAAAGCATGCTGTCCAGTGTGTATGAGAGATGTGAAATTTTGATATTGTTTAGAGGAATTTTAAGCTTCAAGTATTGAGCCAGTGGTGCATACTCTCATAACCTAGCCTTACTTCCTTCCTTCTTCATATATGGAAATCAAAAAATTTCTTGTCCCAGTTCTGCCATAGCTTATAAATGCTTATGTTGAAGGCCTTATCGACATAGCTCATATATTCAAATTTTGTTATCCTACAGTTTACTGTTGGTAACAGATTTAGTTCTGTAGAGTGTCCACTTGCGGCTCTGTCAACACCTTGATGAAAGACCAGATTCTATTCACGACCAGCTGGGCGACTATCAGCTTCACAAGTAGGCTCATGTTGCTTAAATTTCCGTTATTTTTCTCGTGTTGCACTTGTAATCTGATGCCGCTCTTTCGACAGATTATACTGAGGCATGCAACTTGGACATTTCCAACAGCTTCTTCAACAGTCACTATTCTGCACTCACAATATAACCGCCAGCAGGTAACACTTACAGATCAAGGGGTACTTACTGTACGTTAAGCAGGTACTATTTTGTAGAATCTTTTTCAATAGAAGCATTTTCACGGCGGACCCCACAACATAAAAATTCATTGCACAAATTTCTTCGTATTTAGCGGCTACAATCCTAATTAATTTATCATCTCCTATAGTCAACCTAACAAGTATATGGGACACTGCCAATCGTACAGTTCGAGTTATAATGAAGAATTTTCGTAAATTCTTTCTTTGTGCGGCGTCAGGCGAAACTACTACAGGTTACGTGTGATTTCAGGCTTCCGCCGCGGTGTAATGAGATCTTCGATCTTCTAGGATGTTACACAGCGTAGACTGGTAGTTATTACCGACGTTTCGGGACACACTATCTGTCACATCTTCAAGGATCAAGCAGTCCAGTCCACTTGTCCCGAAACGTCGGTAACTGACTACCAATCTGCGCTGCGTAACGTTCCAGAAGAGCGAATATCTACTGTAGGTTAGATCGCCGAATGAGCATGACTGAGCATGTTCATGCTTTCTCCTGATGATGGTAGCAGAATCGCTTTCCGAAACAATGTTTTATAAGAAACAAGAAGATGGACAATGCCATTATTTCTGTGTAATCTGAATAACACATTGTTAATTACTAGTAAAGGTAAAGGTAAAGTTCTCCTTAGAACAGGCCATGAAGGCCCAGAGGGGGAGTAGAGGTATAGCTCTACTCTTTCTTTAACCTCGGCGCTAGATGGGGGTGGATGGTCAACGCAACGACCCGGCCGCTTTACCCCCGGGAATGACCCGGTACCCATTGTGCAGGAGGCTAGGTAGGCCCCAAGGCCGGTCTGGACGGGTGCTGAAAATCTCGCCCCCAACCGAGATTCGATCCCCAGACTGTCCAGCCCGTAGCGAGTCGCTATACCGACTCAGCTATCCCGGCCCACAATATCACTAGTACACATGTTTACTACATAAATATAAAATTGAAATGCAAATTTAAAAGTAGATCTTTGGGCTTGTTACACTAAGTAGCAGGGTTTTTAACTGCCAACGTTTCAAAATAACTTGCCACCTTCATCTTCGAGGTTCGAGGAGTCCAAAAGAACTAAATCCTGTACATCCATGCTATGGAACTGTCAACCTTAAAACTATATCTGTTTATCAGTTACCGTCAACAGACAAAAATATTTAATGTAGCTTCCTATTACTGTAACTCAGTACACGAACTGTACAGTAGTACAATTATTACTTATTGGAAAAAGGTAGAAATATTGATTGAAGAAAACGTAAGTTTAAAGCCACAGACCAAGAAATACTCGTATTTGCAACATAGGAATAACAGGTTTTTCTTACGTACTCTTGATAGAACAGGAAGGTATCCATCTGTCAAAGGCTTTGCAACAAACTTGGCGAGAAACGCACGGGATGTAGCGAACAGAGTTGTGCTTGCAGTTCTACTGTTTAAACTGTCGATGAGCGACATGCACTCTACGGAGCCAGAACACCACAGAGAAGATTAAAATCGCGGAATAGCTTCCTCGGAACAGTGCAAGTTGAACCACCTGAAGACTTCCCCCTTACCCATATTTGCCCTGGTAGCCACCTCCTTGATTTAAATACTTGGAAATCTCTTAACCGCATTAGAACAGGGGTGGCACTAGTAAAAACAAATATGGTTAAATGGGGCAAAATAAACTCCGACGACCTGTATTGTGGCTGTGGAGAGGTACAAGATATGGGACATCTCCTGTCATGCAGGGCTTGCCCCCAGAAATGCACCCTCGAGGATTTATGGCTTGCAAATAAAAAAGGATTTGACGTAGCCCAATACTGGGCAAAAAATCTTTAATTTAATGGTACGGACACGATAAAGAAAGAAGACTGTTTAAACCACCCCCCCCCCCCCCCGATTTTAGTACACGACACGTCACAAAACGTTCTTGCTGGACGATTATACGCTGGTCAATGTGCCGATTTGTAGATTTGAATTTTGCACTGGTTGAGCATCCGTCATCACCACTACGGACGTGCACAGTGTCTTCTACATCAAGGTAGAGCCGATATTGTTTAGAGTCTGCTGTAAACGGGCCGACAGTTTTTACTTTGGTACAAAATAATGAATCTAGAAAGTGAGTCACCTTTCCTGAGTCGAGAAGTTGAGAGTAAAGTGGTGGAACGTAGGGAATTTTCATAATGGTTACGATAGAATATAAGATGTTTAATCTGAAATTGGACATCACGTGTATATGTACATTAGCATATAGTAGCGCTGTTGGATAGATGTGGTAATTATTTGTAGAAATGAACAGGCAGAATCCCATTCAACCCAGCATCCCCCATTCACTGTCTCAAGCCCTCCGGAGACGAAACGGCCTAGGAAGAGTGACAGGCTAGCCAAGTGGCACGCACGTCTGCAATCGCGTCCTACTATTTTGAAGAGAAAAAAATTCAGGGTTAACAGTTCTATGAAACCATGATAGGTCCTCCTGAGGGTATGAAGCACCTATCCTGCCGAAAGTCGCTTTCCCTGAGTTAGGTATAGAGCGTCAATCTTGTCCCAGGCTCGGGTAGGACTTCACTATAAGAAGTAAAAGCTATAGTCGCTGGGAAAGATAAATTTATTTATTTATTAAAATGGCGGTTATGTTGACAGCGTCATTCACACATTTCACCTCTTGCCTCCCATTATCTTTGGCTTTCAAATGTTGAAGATAAAGCAGCGCATCTCAAAAAATGAAGAGCTGCTCTGCTTCATCTTCAACACTTAAAAGCCAAAGATAATGGGAAAGAAAAATAGTGTTGATTAACAACCTTGATTAAACCTTCAAGCTCGGCTAAGCCACCACATCGCCACTGTCTGGCTTGTAAGGCAGGTAGAACTTGATAGTCAGCAGGCAGTGCAAATTGAAATATGAAATTAGGTCTAAAACTTGCAGATGGCAGACAGCGCGCTAGACCAGTGGAAGATATTGGATTCTCTTGCGGCAGCTCCGAGTTCTGTCAATAAGCTAGCGATTGCAGCTCTGCTATTCAACTGTAACTGCACAGTTATTAATAAGATTATGTGTTAATCCTCACTGTTGAATATGCTAAGCGAATGTTACTGCTCGCACAACAGGAATGATTACGCATGCGTCGTTACCAACACGTTTCGTATTTCATGAGCAGTATGAGATAACGTCACTAGATCCCGTTTATATCCTGAGATCCACCTTTCTTATACTGGCTCGAGACAGACACCTCCATAAGAAGTCCCTGATAAAATACAACTGAAAGAAAATGTGAGAGAAAAAAGTGTCCCACAGTCGGCGACAGGGGCTACAGAATTCTGCTACAGTGAACAAGAAAAGGCAGTGACTGCCACTTACTCGTTTATACAGCGTACCGGTAGGTAAAAAGCAGGCCATAAAGAGACTGTCCTTTCCATACCCATGTACTGCTGTTTGTGCATGACCTCAAGGTTTTTAGCTCCGTTTCTGTTCTTTAGGCAGACATCTAGGAAACCGGGACAGTGTAAAAAGCAGAGGTCACAGGAGACAGAGAGAAAGTGAGACGAGATCATAATCGGATTGAGTCCAATGGTCTGCCGTACCCAGGAGAGAGCTTACCCGCCGCGAGGTCTGACCCTGGATTACAGGTCACCCTGCCCACCCCGTCAACCAGCACTCTGTTTTAATGAACTCTATGGTAAAGGGGGCATCTGTAATCTAGCCAGGCACATGGTCACAGACAGCAATGACAGGAAAAGCCACTGAGAATTAAAAAAAAAAGCCCTAGGGAGTGACTATGACAAAACTATTCTACAACCGAGAGATAAACAAATTTTATAACAATTTCTGTATTTTTTAATACTCCGCATTCAGTATAGAGACATGAATTTTATCACAAACTGATGCCTACAATGGGTCTTGATTCGGAACCTAGAGAAGAGCACAACTCTGCCTAGCCCAGCATCTCAATATTTTCCTTCCAGTCCTTCCTTAAGCTTCATCTGCGATAAGAACACTCACTCTCACCTCAAGGCAAGCTCACGGTCATGTTTGGGTAGAGTAGGGGAGAATGCGGGAATGGTGGACTGTGGGTAATGGCGGTCAGTTTATATTTCATAAACGGTATGTATTAAAAAGTGTCTGCAAGTGCTGACACCTAGCGTTTCGCACAGTAAGCTGCTACAGTCAGCCATGTTGTTCCTTTGTCTGTGATTGTCATGTAAGGATGACAGATTTTGATGGTTTGATGTAAAAATCCTCTTCAGAAAATTGAGGTAAGTACACAGATATGATTTTCCTACATGGTGTTATGTCGCGGTGGCGCAGTTGGTTGAGGCACTGCGCTACAAGCCGGAAGGTGGCGGGTTCGATTCCCGATGGTGTCATTGGAATTTTTTATTGATATAATCCTTCCGGTCGCAATATGGCTCTGGGGTCGAATCAGCCTCTAACAGAAATGAGTACTATGACTATTTCCTGGGGGGTAAAAGCGGCCGGTGCATAGGGCTAAACAACCTTACCTCAACCTCCTGGAAAACTAAGGGCCTGTTCAGGCATGTAATGGGATAGCGTTACCTTTGCTTTTTACATGGTGTTATGTAGACGTACATAAAGGTTAAATATATATCAGGACAAACCAGAAAATTACCAATATCTATGTGTTATGTTTTAACCACATGGCTTCCTTGGTAGGTTTGTATGTTGCGAGTAATGGTGGTCAGAATTTCGCCATGACCAGGTATTGCTCCCAGCGTTTGCTAAAAATAGGGCCTGAATTATTTTCTTCGCAGCTGCACTGAATGATTTCGCAGATGGCCTGGAATTTGGGTGCATGGGGAGTGTATCTGGTGGGACTCTCCTAATCATCACTTGTGTGACATTTGCTTCAAGACGCCCTAGTTTCCTAAAATTTCTTATATTGATAAAATTTAATATTGGATTATTTTTGTTGCTGATACTTTATTTTCTGTTGTAATTTAATTCTTTGTGGCAGTTTTGTGATGTCTGCTTATATTTACTGAAGTCACCAAGGAAAAATGTAAAGCTGTGACATTCACCTCGTAAATTTTTTTCTCCAGTTGCCAAGTTCTTGAGTTTCTTTTGCTGGCACTTCTCTAAACAGGGTTACTGTCCACTGCAAGTTGGTGTTTTAGGAATACCTGTCTTAATGCTGTCTACTTTAAAGACACATTAACTGAGAGTTAGTGGGAGCAAGAAATTTAAAATATCATAATAGAAGTTGAACTTTGTAATTGTCATATTATCGTATTTTACTGCCTGTGCACATCATTCCATGCTTAGTATATTGTGAAATTGTATTTTCAATATTAAATGACATACCGTGATTGACACAGTGGCATGTATTTGTGTTCAATGTACAACTGCGACTGTGACCGGTATTGCCCGAACGGAAGGGAAATGCCGGTCAAAACGGTGTATTCGTGTTTCTTTCCTAGACACTATACTTCATTTCCAGTACTAATTAACACAGGTTATTTATAATGCAGAAATGTCAAGCTTGTTAATAATATGTGTCACACTGAATTGAAATGTAAGGTTCTTGAGCAGTAATGAGATTTCCTTAGTGTCCGCCATTCGCCCAGTCTCCCCTATTTACGCTGAACACTTGCGGCACTCGAGCGCAGTCCATTGTGCTTTAAACCAGAGGTAAAAAATTTTACAAAAATCTAGAGTCACCTCAAAATTCCAGGCGCCAGAAGGGTGGCGAGAAGCAAGTTGCACACTGAGGGCCCACAGGCGGCACCGCATAAAATCTAGTCGCATGGTTTTTCTGCAACCCTGCTTTATACACGCTCATAAAATTAACCAATAAAAGATCAGCGTAAAAATATTACTTTTGGTACAAATATTCATGAATTATAACTCTCGAATGCCTTACTGAGGCTCCACAAACCCAATTCCCGGTAGAAGCAAGAAACTGTTTACTTTACCGAAACGTCCAGACCGGCTCCGGGGCCCATCCAACCTCCTATTCAATAGGTAATGGGGAATGTTTTCCCTAGGGTAAAACGGCGGGGGCGTGAATCAAGGACCGATATTAAAAATGAGTGGAACTTTACATCCTTCACGGCGTGAACAGAGAAAAATTCTCCGTCTACGTTATTGTAAAATATTTACAAACGTTCCATGGAAACTGCATTCTTCCTTGTTCTTTCCGATGTTTAAACGAAATATCAACTATTATGTAGTTTATGTACTTTTAAATTATCATCAACGTGTAAATGGAGTTAGTAATATATCGGAGGTGTAAACTGTTCCTTCTGAAACGACAGCCCTTCATCTCAAAGCAGCAAATAACAACAGTGCTTTCAGTTTCACTGTGCACAATTTGTTGTGACAACAGCAATGCAACTTCTCTTAAAACTGTCTTTCATCACACTACATTCAAACACACGTTTTCTCTCGAGCCAAAAACATAGAAACATACTCATAAAATATGGCACATATAAAACCTGTCAATCTCTAATGGGCCCAAAGTTTTCACACCATGAATCAAGTTTCAAGTCTCAGCCAGGTGCACTGGAGTTTAGATTCATTTTTCATGTTCATTTCTCTCTCTTTCCCTCTAAACCTTCCAGCGCAATGCTGCGAAATGCTTCTCTCGTGCTCATAAAACAAACGAAACACAAAACATTGCAATCCTTCTAGATGTAGCCGGATTTTTACACTCATTCACTCTATGAAGTAGGGTTAACATGTTGGACAGTTTGACGACTGCTTTTGTCTAAATCCCTGCGGCACTAACCGGGAAATATATCTTGAAATCCTCTCCCATATACCACATACCATAGAACACAGGAGATGGAAGAAGTGAAGTGGTCTCTCAGGTCAAATATGAAATCCTATCACTTGCATCACTTAAAATTTTTACAACACTTTCTGCATAATAACCATCCTCCGAAATAAGTAACACAGATCGACACCACATATCCTTCCTCTGACAAATTTCTACACACTTCTTGTCATGTCGAATGTTTTAACAATTTAAATTATGTTACTTCCTTCTTAATGCCAGTGATTATTGCTGTAATAGGTAAACACAAATTTCTTAGAACAGAGCTGTACATTGCTAGATGCATGTCGTTCGCCATTCGGTTTCGTTTAGCTCGCGAAACTTTCCCTTCAATTCGCGAAACAAAAGTGATAAAGATTTCTTCCTCCTTAAAAACAAGCCTGGAAAACTTGTCCATAAAGCTTAGCCAAGAGAGGTTACATAGTATGCCGTGTATCTTTAACTTACTTACCGAAAAAAATATATAACTTTAGATAATACGGAATTTGTATGAGTCCATGATTGCACGTAATATCGATACAATCCATTATACATTTAAGGGTCGATATCTACACGGGAATATTATAAAAAATGTCTACTTTTATAATCCAGCCCGACGTTGTGTATCTAACGTATAATGCAGCCCATTTGTGGTTTGAATTTGGATAGCTCTGATTTAGAAACCTGTCGTTCAGCGGTAATGTAAAGCACTAATAAATCTGCAGTTGCAAATTTTAATTGCACAGCTTATGCTCTCAATTTCCATTATGTAGATCAGAGATGCATTCTAAGTTCAGCAAAAAATTCATTTTCTTAGACCTTTCATGGATGATTCTGCCGTATTTTATGCACTAAAGTACAGATTTACATAATTCATGCCCATGCGACTTTTAGAGTGCCGAAGTGGCAGACATGAGCATAAGAGGAGTTGTTCAGAAAGAGAATACAGAATATACTGAAAAATTAATTGCCTTAAATGTGATGTCGGTGCCTTAGGATTGAGGCCGATTTCTGAATTCAGTGGTTTATCCTATGCACAATAGTTGTGGATTGCATACAAAACACTGTCCGTGAAGCATTACTACTGTGCCTTATCTTTCTTCGTAAAATGTGACTTTCACTTCATCTAGATTACATATTTCTTTCACTGATAACAGCACACAACTTACAGTATTACGATAGCGCACCACGTGTTCTAACTGAATTTATAACAATATGGGGGTTTCGAATTTATATTTGTAATATCATCTTGTAATATACTTTTCAGAACTATTTTGCAACATTTTCTATATATATTATTAATTAACAATATTTTGCTGCTTTATGTTATATTTTTTATTGTGGCCTAAGTCACCATTCTTCCATAAAAAAAATCCCTGTATTAATACGACTAAGCCGATGCTAAAAACTTTTAATATCGTGCCTCCAACTACTAAATAACTGAAGCTTGAAACGGATTTATTTGCTTTTACAAAAATTATCACAACATAACATAACGCAAATTCTGTTTTTTTTTTCAATGGCTCGACAGCCCCTTGGGGGCCTAGGCCGCCTCATTTTTTTCGAGGCTTCACGATCACACACTTTTTAGACACAGCACACTCGGTAGGACTCCTCTGGACGAGGGACCAGCCCGTCGCACAGACCTCTACCTGACAACACACAACACTTACAACAGACAGACATCCATGCCCTAGGCGAGATTCGAACACACAATCCCAGTAAGCGAGCGGCCGTAGACCCACGCCTTAGACCGCACGGCCACTGGGATCGGCAAATTCTGGTATAGTACCGCAAACTATAACATGAACTAGAACATTACTCACTAATCATACTATCTTTTTCTGTGTACGTACAGAGGTAGTGACAGCGTCGTTAAATAAATCATAAATAAAGATATAATTAATAAGAATTTCTTGTGAACTTTTACAGTGCTTGGAAAGGACGTTGACCTCCTCCCACGTCCCTGTCATAGTTACAATTTGTCTGAGTATTTAAAATACAGAGTCCTTATTTTATCTGACAAAAAACTTTATTAAGTCCTACCTTTATTCCTCAGTGCGTCTCAGCGGTTGGCTGAGTGGGCCGACAGGAAGAGACATACAATATTTGCCACATAATAAAATTACATTATATGAAAAAAACATTATTATTTAAAATAATTTTATTCATACTGACAAAACTTATTAGCAGTAACACGCCATGGTACTAAATTCGATCCTCATCACTTTGAACATTACTTGACACAAAGGTGGCTAGATATGGTTGTAACGTACGTGCATAAACGCATATTTAGCTTGTATTTCGGTAGAGGGGGGTATCACTTTCACGTATAAACCGATGTACCAGCTGCAAGGATTAGCCCTTAAATTTTTTTTATAGCCACTAGCCACCTGCTATCCCATTATTGCCAGTACACCATACGTACGTATCCGACATCTAATTATAAGCTTGATAAAGTCTGTAGTTAATAGTGCGTCGTTAAGCAGGTTTGTTTTGCCCCAAATCACAAAGGAAAACACAACTGGAAGTAGAAAACGCACGCTGTTTACTGCATCACAATTTATAAATATTGTAGCAAATATGACCTATATGGCAGTAACTTTAAATTGTTCACCCTGCTGTGTGTACTAGCAATAATGGCAATAATATTCAGTCTAGCATAAATATTTCATTTATTTGACACGGTTAAAGTCACATGTTTCGGCTACTTATACGCCATCCTGAGGCTATAAGTAATTAATACGTAATTTCCATGCATACCGTAACGACTACACTACATCTAAAAATACTTAATTTTAATTTTAAATTCAACATATTTTAATCATGAAATTACACGGCTGCATTAAGCGATCCAACTTAAAATATTACGCTCCTACTTAACCAGTTGAGTTCAGTCTTGCTTTAGTTGACAATGTAACTTTATTATACATGTGGTATGTTAATTTTTAATTAATATAGTCTGAAGATGGCGTGTAATTAGCCGAAATATGTAGCTTTGCAAATTGTGTTAATAGATTGTGTGGGTGTTTTTTTGTAATGTGCGTGTGTGTTTTTCTTTCTTGTATTGTGTATAGGTGTTTTTGTAAGGTGTGGATGTTTCTGTAAGGTGTGGATGCTTTTGTAAGGAGTGGATGCTTTTATAAGGTGTGGATGTTTTTGTAATGTGTGTACGGTGTTCTAATGTGTGTACTTGTATTTACTGTATGTATTTTGTTTTGTAATTGTGTATAGTTTGTTTTGTATTGTTATTTTTATGTATATTTATATGTCCACTTGTATTGTGTGTACTAGTGTAAGGACTACTGCCACCGGGTGAAAACATTTGTATTGTGTGTACTAGTGTAAGGACTACTGCCACCGGGTGAAAACATTTGTATTGTGTGTACTAGTGTAAGGACTACTGCCACCGGGTGAAAACATTTGTATTGTGTGTACTAGTGTAAGGACTACTGCCACCGGGTGAAAACATTTGTATTGTGTGTACTAGTGTAAGGACTACTGCCACCGGGTGAAAACATTTGTATTGTGTGTACTAGTGTAAGGACTACTGCCACCGGGTGAAAACATTTGTATTGTGTGTACTAGTGTAAGGACTACTGCCACCGGGTGAAAACATTTGTATTGTGTGTACTAGTGTAAAGACTACTGCCACCGGGTGAAAACCCAATTGCAGTAAATAATAATAATAATATTAATAAAATATAATATTTGTGCTAGACTGATAGCGCCAACAGGACGTGTACCGCTGAGAATACCTTTCGATGAGAATCCGACCTAGCAACCGAAAATGGAACAATGAAATGGGAGTCCTTCTGCAGACCCTTTCATGCAGTACTCTATTCTGACTGAATGGAACGTAATGAATTCCCGATTTCGCTGAAAGAAAAGAGTATATTTGTAAAGATTGAATTCTTTTTTCATCACACTGGCAATTTTTGAGAGAATATGGTCATCAGAATTTCTGGGAAGAACTCAGTGTACTGCGTTCCACGAATCACGTGCACCTAAATGATGATTGGTTCCTAGTTTATTAAGGATTCTGTGTGCAATGAAGCTATTTTACAAAGTCAAATGGGAAAAATGATAAGCATAAATGGTAAGTACTTTGTATAGCGTTCTTGCGAGTGCCCAACCAGTTGAAAGAGTCGGACGTTCCTCTTGTTGAGTCGGGCCAACGCATAAGGCGTGAGTTTTCTTAGTGAACCGTCTTGTCTAGAGAACTCACTTTAGGTTACTACGTGGAAGGAAGTCGTAGTCTATTTCAAGGTAATATCCCTCATTCTTTCGAGAGACTGAGGAAAACCGTGGGAATGAATTGGATATTATTTTATACAGGACAGCGTGTAACAATTGACAGTAAGAGTATGAGAAGTGATTTTTTTTCCATCTCTGAATTGTACAAGTGTACCCATAGATTCCTGATGCTACTGGTTCATCCCTGAGCCGAAGGGAGGAAAATAACACACATGGATGTATCTTGTTACTGGTTGTAAAGGTCTCACAACGGTTCTATAAATATTGGGGGAAATCAAGTATTTGTTTTCTTGTTTTCTCAGAAAGAAACAAAACACAGAGTGTGTGCCTTTTTTTTTTTTTGTCTCTTGTCTCGCGTTAAGCCCTGACGTGGCTTACTGTATGCCATCCGGCTGTTGCCATGAAGACTTGCGAAGCCGTCAACAGACGTGCACAAAATCGCTTTAGAATTCCTGTCTTACATTTCGCATCTCCCATTCTGTGCCTGCTTGGGACACCCGTATGATGGGAAATGGAAAAGCTGCGTGCCAACTGATGCAAAGAAAATTATGTAATAAAAGACATAAATACACAGCAGACATTTCTGTTTCCCGTGGTCACTCTTCAGCGCATATAAAAAGCAACGCAGCATTCTGAACTCCCAGACAGTTTCATACATATATGAATGTTTCAGTGGCTTGACAAGGGAAGCACAAAACGTACTGAGGGGAACTGAAAATCAGAGGGTTTTAGAAACACGTGAATATCATTAAGGCTTCCATTCCTAAACTACGGGACACACAAACAACTATCCAATTGAATGTTATATTGCCTTTACTTGCATGCCAGTAGCCATTCAAGTGTTCAACAAATTTTCCCCCATTTTTACCGAAAGAGAATTTCCTTTACCATACTCACAATTCTCCGCATTATACCTGTTGTGAATCTTCCATATACACCTAAGTCCCACCTCTTAAACTTCCACCACGAAATTTTTTTAGCATTTCGTATTTTTCCCATGCAATCTACATGCCCAATGCACCTAATTCTCAGTTTACGCGCCCTCTTTATCAGCTAATGTTACATATCTAACTATAATGGATAGAGTTACGTTAACTGAAGACGAAATAAGGAGAGGAGAGTAAAGCCCTTCACTTAGCGTTTTCTGGCACTGGCGGCCATTTTACGTATAATAGTCTACCACTACATTCTACATCTACACTCCTTCGTAGTACCTACAAGAACTAAATTTTGTTTCGGATTTGGAATTCTAAATTATGATCTGGTTTGAATAGGCTTGTGCACCACGGTCCTTGCTGGTGTTGTGCGGTCTTAGTTTAATCTGTATTGCTGTTTTTTACTGGAGTTCCCGGAAACACTACGCAAGTAACTTATCTGCTGTTTGTGAAGATTATAGAGCTTTTCTGTATCCATTACTGTGTATTACGATGTTTTAAATGGGATATTTTCATTCTTGTTTTTGTGTTATATATGTGTGTATGTTTCGACAAAAAATGTATTTCATTATTCTTACTTCTCATTTATTTTTATAATAAATTTATTCTTTATGACGGGAATACGAGGAAGAAGACGTAAGCAGCTACAGTACGATCTCAAGGAAAAGAGAGGATATTGGAAATTGAAAGAGGAAGCACTAGATCGCACTCTGTGCAGAACTCGCTTCGGAAGAGGCTATGGACCTGTCGTAAGACAGACGACGGAACAAATGAATTCCTGAGTCCATCCACGCAAATTCCTGGATGGTACGTAAAATTATGCCACATCCATTCTAGTTCTTCATCCACTAATCATCACGCGTTAGAGTGGGTAACAGCGTCGTCAAATATACCACAAACATTTATTTTTATACCACGAAGCTTTCTAATCTGATAGACTTTTCATACATATTCATGTAGGAATAACAATTTATGGAGGTTTATATTGTGACGTCACACAATCCGATTAATAAGCTGAAGCTTGTATATGTCACTGTGCCAGAAGCTGGAATCAGTCAGATGATATTGTGACGGCTGACTGCTTGTTGATCGTGATAAACAAATCAATGATTTATGCTTGTTTGATGTTTCAGTGACAGGTGCGTCAAGTTACACATAAATATGGCTTCAGTCAATATGCCAAGAGACAAGGTACGCAGGCACAAATATCGTACGTAAATGGATTCAGATAATAAGATGTGAAATAATGGCGATTATCTGCACAGTAGCTGTTAAACAGCACTATGATACAAATGTAATGGACCCCGTATTTTGACAAAAATTAAGAATAAATAACAAGGAACCCCAAAAAATAAGAGTCATGAAGATGTCTGAAGAGCCTACAACAGATGAACACAGAGACGGAAAACATTGCTTAAGCAGGGTTTCATAAGGAACACAATAATTTGAAATGTTTGGATAATCGACGATGTGTTAAATAATAGAAGGGTAACAAAAAGTATTCTTCTTCTTCTGTGGCGCAACAGCCCAAATCGTGCTTAGGCCACCTCGTTGTTGAGGTTTCTAGATCACACACAATTAGACACGCAGACGCGGTAGGACTCCTCTAAACGAGTGATCAGCCCGTCGCAAAGGCCGCTACGTACACATCACACAACAAACACAGACGAACATGCATGCCCTCAGCGAGATTTTAACCCACGATCCCAGGAACCAAGCGGCTGCAGGCCTAAGCCGTAGACTGCATGGCCACTGGAATCGGCTAACATAAATTATTTACATAGCATTATCTTCATAAGGAAGTACAGAGTTAAATTTGTTTTAAATAAGTACAAATTAATTAAATAATATTAAAAATGAAAAATTACTTGACAGTGCAGCAGCAGGTAAAGCAATCCCATTACAGGCCTGGACAGGCCCTGAGGGTTCCAGGAGGTTGAGGCTCCCAGATTTCTAGACAATCGGCACATGAAGGTGGTAAGGTTGTCAGCCCTACGCACCGGCCGCTTTTACCCCCCAGGAAAGATTCCTGGTACTCATTTCTGTTAGAGGCTGAGTCGACCCCAGGGCCATAGTGCGACCGAAACGATTATGTCAAAGAAAAATTCCAGTGACACCATCGGGAATCGAACCCGCGACGTTCCGGCTTGTAGCGCAGTGCCTCAACCAACTGCGTGCCCTACTTGACAGTGAGTGGCATCTTTTGTATTTCGACCATTATTTTCATAGTACTAAATCAAGCAGCAGTGGATGGGTAGGAATGTGGGTAATAAAAATGTATACAAAATTTTCGTAGGTCTGTCGTAGAAGGAGGCCACTTTGGAGGTCATGGCGGAGATACTTTACGTTAACGTCACTTATTTGCCTTACAGAAATGACGAATGTGCGTGCACTGGAAAGTAGTTATCAGGACAGGAACCAGTAGTGACTTTCCTTTCTGGCAAGCGATTTGTCAGTCGCATCACTTTCGGCCAATCAAAAGACATCCAGCAGAATGGAAAAAATAAAGTTGGTTTCCATTGTTGTAAGTTCGTTTTCAAAGCGAGAAGCGAGTATTAGTTCCTTTACTGCCTATCTCTGTCCGTCCGGATGTATCATGGCGACTTCAGCCACACGTATTCTAGTGAAATTTCATATTTCATATTTTTACTAAAATTTGTTGATACGTACCGATTTCTTTTAAATTCGGACAAAAATAACAGACGCTTTACACGAATTCCTACGCACATTTATCATGGGTATGAGATTTTTCCGAGGATGTACGAGCCACCTAAAAATCTAGACGCCAGGAGGGTGACACAAAGCAAGTTAGACACTTAGGCCTCGCAATATTAGGCACCACGGAATAAAATTTATTCGCCAAGGCGACTTGGCGGCCAGAAATTTTCCGCCCCAGGTTTATGATATCTTGACATGATAGCGGTTCGTAACTGAGACAATGCTTTGAGTGAAGTACACGCTGAGCCAGAAAAAGCAGCGGAGGCTTGATCATTGATCAGATCTGCTGTAAAGCCGAGTAAGTTTTAGAAACGTCGATTGTAAATCTAGCCGCTTCCGATATCTCCATAATGATCGCCAATCTATAGATAATATACGGACACAACTTATGGTGTGTCTGTCACAATACTCAGTGTTTTCTTAAATTTATTAAATAAGTTTAATATCTAAGGACAACACAAAACTGAAGGCGCCAGAAGGTTTAGACTCTGTGGGTTTTCCGAACATATTTGACTATCAATAATACTATGGCACGCCACCCCATTGGAAACAAGTATCCCCCCTCTCCCAAACAACGTAACAAAGATCTGTGCTACAAGTTTTGTAGCCACAGGAAGTGGAAATATTGAAACGAACGGAAGAATGACAGTCAAAATATGACAAAGTTTTGAGTCGGAGTAAGGAATAATGTCGACAATTGGATGTAGAGATTCAAAGGAGTGCCGATGGTGGATGTTGAGGCACCTTCCGTACAGCAAGAAGACAAAGCTCTACCTTCAATTTATTTTTTTTTCTATGGCTTGACAGCCTCTAGGGGCCTAGGCTTCCTCATTTTTCGAGGTTTCGCGATCACACACTTTAGACACACCACACTCGGTAGGACTCCTCTGGACGAGTGATCAGCCCGTCACAGAGACCTCTACCTGACAAAACACAACACTCACAAGAGACAGACATCCATGCCCCCGGCGGGATTCGAACCCATAATCCTAGCAAGAGAGCAGCTGTAGACCCACGCCTCAGACCGCACGGCCACTGGGATCGGCCCCTTCATTTTATACCTCACATAAAAATACAGGGCAAGGAGTGGTGAAGTTTTCCACACTCCAGTTCCGGCACAGCAGAATTGATATCATTAATGGCGTCAAAGGCTGAAGTACACAATACTCGTACTTTTGAAATGTGAAGGCAAATCTTCACTAGTAATGCCACATGACATAGGCAGACAAGTGGGTCGACGTGAAGTGTGTGGTTACAAAAACAGAGCCGATCTGCATACAAAGAAGCTTCATCATAATTTAATAACATCCGTAAGATTTCTACACCGTACGTGGAAAACGTAATAACTCTCCAAGCCGTCATCTCTAAATCCTTACTCTTCCAGTGACTTTCACAGCTATTTTCAACACTCTAGTCTTGTTTCAGTCATTTCTCTTCATTTAAAACGTAATACTTTAATGCTATTATTTAGTAGGTGGGATTTTCTTCTGAATTTAGTTGGAAGAGAAGGGAAAAGTTTGGTGACATAAGCAGAGATTTTTGAGGCTACAATTAAAATGGACCTTATAGGAACAAGATGTGAAGATGCGTTCTGGATTGAACTGGTTCAATATTAAATCAGTTGTTAGGCTGTTGTGAACCTCCCCGGGGGCTGCCGCCTTATCGTGGCGGGGAGGTTTGTGAGTCCCGTTACGACCCTGAGAGCTATGCTGGCGGGAGCTAAGCTCCTGGTAGGGCCACCCAAGCCAGACAGGTCAAAGGGCAGGGACCAGGCAAAGAGCAGCCCACTGGTCCTCCAGGTTGGGGGTTGGGACATTAGGCTGACGACCTGATACCCGGAAAATATCTCATTGTCCAGAAACCCGATTTCGGGATGCCAAAGCCCACCAAGAGCTGTAGTGCAAGAGAAGAAGAAGAAGAAGCCTGTTGTTAAAAAGGCGATGAACTTTCGCATTCCAGAGCAACAGTCAATTTTACAAAAAGGGCTCTAATTAATGGAGTTAAAAAAGCATGATAAATAATTATGTTAAGAAGTTTTAGTTCATCCCAAAACTCAAGTCTCTAAAGTGTTAATATCTGCAACATTCTGAGCATGTACTCCACAAATCGCATTCACGGTTTTAGAAAAGAGACCCGGTGTTGAAATGAAACTCTCTTTCAGAAGATGAAAATCCGAAACAGGAGATTAAACCAACTACAGTTTTGTGTTACGGTACCAGTCCAGACCTGTAGAGGGGAGGTATGGATTTCGAACATATGCTGGGGCAACGGTTATCCTAGCTGAGGGTCTTCATATATTTCCTTTCTCTCCAGGCAAGTTAAAGGATGACGCTTCTATTAGACTTTTGAAGCCTCTTTCCAGAAACTTTACAATTCATCATGATGCACCATACCATCCGAGGATATATATATTTTGAGCTACTTAAAGCGTAGTTAAATAAACCACCAAAGAAATACAGGAGATAGTTACAGAGAGCAGAAACATAACTACTTTTTGTATCAAGGAAAATTTATTTCCATGTATCTCCCTGTATATAATACCCTTCATGCAACTGTATCATCCTGGTTCCCTGTGAAGTACTCACTGAAGCCGAAGAAAAAATTGAGATTCCAGCAAGTGTTCTCCGTGAAGTATGAGGTGAGACTGAAGAAACAGTTGAACATCGAGCAAATGATACATAGCGCAGCCAGATAGCAGTGTGAATGTTATAGTAGCCCGTAATATGACGGGTACATGGCTAGTTTAACATATTTGTATAAATTTAATATTTTTGTAGACTATCAATATTGTATCGTTTTTATCATTTTATATTATTAAATCACTGCAATTTTTGTATGTTTGTGTGCCGTGTCTACACCAATTTAAAAAAAATATTACGTCTTATATTATTTACAAAACAACAGCTACTGCACGTGACGAAGGCAATATCCAAAAGATTGTCCAAAACGCAATTTCTGCGCAGTCTCAGTGCCGATATGTGTTATTCTTCCTGTTAAGCGCCCATAAAATTCAAGCCGCTTACGTCTCTTGAAAGCAGGGATGTGAACATACGTTACATCCTTCAATTTTCTGACGTCATTCGCACATTTTATTAGCACGTCTAAACTCGGCGTATAAAATTATAAACGTTTCATGAGGACATAAAAAGTTTCAACTATTACTGACAAAGGTAAGGCACGGATATACGGTGCAATAAAACAACAAACACTTCCACCAAGAAGTACTTTACGTGTCTCGACTTTAAAGAGTCTCCTTGCAAAATAATCACCCAACATTTATCAAGTTATGACTCAGATCATGAAATTAACGGTCAGTTGTAAATCCCTTAACAAATATGGCGGTCTCAGGGACACAATACATTATTGCTGGTGCTGATAATGTTTGACAGAATCTATATTTCATATTCAGGCTGACCGGCACCATATCGACCCAAGAAGAGTGGTGTTTGGACACAGCATTGAACTGTTCCTTTACCATCTGCGACGAGAAAAATAATTATATGTTTTTTCCTCGTAATCTTATTTGTGTTTCTTCTCTGTTTTAAGTGCACACACCCACATAAACACTTAAGAGGACCACAAGGCGATCCATGGAGAACAGTTCTCAAAGTTAAGTAAAGTTATCCCTGATTTCAGGCTTCCGCCGCGATGTTAATGAGATCTGCGCTCTTCTGGGATATTAAGCAGCGTCGAGTGGTAATCCTTTAACGACGTTTCAGGACAACTTATCGGACCTATTTTCAAGGGTCAAAAAAGTCAATTTCTTGAACCTTGAAGATAGGACCGATAGGTTGTCCCGAAACGTCGGTAAAGGATTACCACTCGACGTTGCGCAATACCCCAGAAGAGTGCAGATCTCAAAGTTGTCCCTGTACATGCTATGAAAGCAAGGGGGAGTGTAGGTACACATCCAGACATTCTTAAAATTAACACTACATGAATGTGAGTGGTCAACTTCATGCTCCGACAGCTTTACTCCAGGATAAGAGAGCCCTGTTTACTCAGTAAAAATGTAGGCATTCCATTATAATTAGGTCAGAAGCACTTACGCACAAAATATCTGAAGCATGTAAAATCTTTCTTGTAAGACTAACTGCCAGCTTCAACGTCCACACATCTATCAAGGGCACGGTCTTGCCCGTGTGTGTGTGTGTGTCTTGCGGGACAGTCTGAAATATTCTGTGCAGGGGTCACGTTTTATAGTTCTCTCCCCGCTCTCTTCGTCCCGCTCTGTCCATCCTGCTGACTATTATTCAATCTGAAGGGGAAGATAATAATGTCATCTATGAAAGGGAGGAAAGGGGCAGATAAATAACACACCGATCCTGTCATAAACATGCAATCATAAGAAATTTAGAAAACCGTCAACAATGACCCAGACTAGATTTATACAGATAAAGCAATCATTTCCTCTCTATAATATTTTCAACAAAGACGCCGATGAGATATCGGTAAGTGTGAATGGCAAATAAATCCCTGTGCATTTATCGATAACCATAAAGCTTTCGATAGTATTCATAGCGGCTTTATTTATGGAGTCATAAATTTAAGTTTGACATTCTATAGCTGACAGTATATGAACACATAAATTCTTCAGAATAAACGCCTCTACAGGACACTTCATATGTAAGATACATTATGCAGCCTACATCAGAGGCAGTGGCTCAGTTTATACTTCAAATCCACAAGTGGACAAATTTACTTAATATATAGTGTTACCACTTGTGAATTTGAAGTATAAACTGAGCCACTGCCTCTGATGTAGGCTGCATAATGTATCTTACATATGAAGTGTCCTGTAGAGGCTGCCTTCTGAAACACGTGATTGAAGGAAAGTTAGAAGGAAGGATAGAAATGACGGGACGACGAGGGAGAAGACGTAAGCAGCTACTGGATGACCTTAAGGAAAAGAAAAGATACTGGAAATTGAAAGAGGAAGCACTAGATCGCACCCTGTGGAGAACTCGCTTTGGAAGAGGCTACGGACCTGTCGTAAGACAGACTACAGAATGAATGAATGGTGTTACAATGTACTTCTTTCAGCAGTAGACGTATTTATCTCGTCAACACAATCCCTTTCTTTTCGTAAACCAATTTTGCATTATCTTACAAAAGCTAGCATTTTGACCCTGCCCTTAGCCATTGAACTACACTGCATACCATCAAACATATCAGATATATATACCAGTAGTATAGGCGTAGATGGGAGGAAAATGCTAACAAGTTAGGACACTTCTGATGTCTTAACCCTATCACATTCGTTATTATTTTGAAGCAAAAATCACCTTAAATTTTAGTATTTTAAAAGCAACTTCGCACATTTTACACAACACATTATAAGCATTTTTCCTGTCTTAGCAACAGCATTACTAAAATCCCGACAAAAGCCTATAGCAAAAAAATATGAAACAAAGGCAGTGAGGTTATAAATTCGTGTTTTAAAAGAACGTTCCATTAAAGCAACGAAAAATACTTCCTTCAGTGCAGTTTAAATTCGATCACTACATTCTTTTGTTTTTCTCGTGGGATGGTATATTACAGGTCGTCACGTTTTGATCGTCAACTCTTTCTCTGGCCTCCCTGGCTCTAAAGTACTTGTACTTGTCTCGTAAATGGCGAGATGGCATATTGCTTGCACTTCATTTGTAAACGGCGATATATCAACTTATAAGTAGGTGTTCATGTGAGGTGCCTCGCCGGCCTCTCACCGCGGAGGCCCGGGCTCGATCCCGGGTCAGTCCATGTGGGATTTGTGGTGGACAAAGTGGCACTGGGACAGGTTTCTCCCCCGAGTACTTCGTTTTTCCCCTGTCAAATTTCATTCCACCGGTGCTCCATTACTCGGAAAAATTAAAAATTAAAAATCTTCATCACTGGGTTGCACAGTAAGCCTGAAGGCTGCGGTGCGTCCGTAGCATCTGCTGCGGGGTCCTTCACAAAAAAATGCCTTATTTTTGTCCGATTTTAACCAAAATCGGAAGACGTCGACAAATGCTAGCGAAGACCCCCAGCATAAAACTTGTTTTATATCCGTCAAATGGGAAACTAGCTGTTCCATGCGGACTGAACTAGGAACATCACGAAGGTAATGGTTGATCGTGATAACTGATCAGCCGAAGCGCACGAAAAGGATCGTAAATAAATAGGATAGGAAGCCGTAGACTGGATTGGATTCAGCTGGCTCAGTGTAGCTTCAGATTCCTCGAAATGCTGGGAATGTATTGGCACGGTGAGCAACTAATCAGCCTTTCGTCAATGTAATTAACTATTTTGGGGTTCGTATCAGTATAAACAATTTTTTTTTTAGTCGTCCTCTTCTACCTTCTCCGGTTTCCCGTTTCAGTGTCGAGGTTTGTAATTTCTTTTGATCGCATTGAGAGACACAACCACAGTCGGTAGGACTCCTCTGGACGAGGGATCGGCTCGTCGCAGAGGCCTCTACCTGACAACAACACACAACACACACAAGAGACAAACATCCATGCCCCCCGGTGGGATTTTTTTTTTTTTTTGCCTGTCCGGGGTTTTTCCCCTTTGATCCATTTTTTACTGTTTAAATCCTTTCGTCCTTCATGTCACTTTACGTTCCATATTACCGTCCTTACAACAACACAACGCAAACATCCATGCCCCCGGTGGGATTTTTTTTTTTTTTGCCTGTCCGGGGTTTTTCCCCTTTGATCCATTTTTTACTGTTTAAATCCTTTCGTCCTTCATGTCACTTTACGTTCCATATTACCGTCCTTACAACAACACAACGCAAACATCCATGCCCCCGGTGGGATTCGAACCCATGATCCTAGTAAGCGAGCGGCCGTAGACCCACGCCTTAGACCGCACGGCCACTGGATCGACAACAAGAATTCTACGAGGTTTTTTTAGGTTTTCTCAAAATTATATCCGGGTTGTTAAAGGGGAAATTTGAAAGGAAACACGGACAGCTAATCGTTAGTGTCTAAGATCAGAGGTAAAATGGCTATATTCCAATTCTCCAATTTCAGCTTCATTCACTTTACCCTAATCATAAGGCTTTCATGCACATTTCGTCTCCTAACATTGCAGATATATCAAGTGCACAAACGAACCTAACCAACTAAATACATATTCATTGGCTGTCTCGTATTAACAGCTGTTATGGTGTTAGCAGCTATATAATTCTCATATACGTTTCAATACACAGACTCTCTCTCTTTGCATGAATGGCTTCAACTTCAGCGCTGTATACACATCGTATTGAAGCGCATCCAAGGGGGAACGGATTAAGGTCTGTGGTTTATATTCTCCCTTTGCCTTCCCGCCACCATGTGTTAGCTGTCACAGCCCGTTGGATGACACAACTGCCGAAACAGACGGCCCAGTTCGTTTTTATTGTAGTTATACAGCAGTGTATTATACTGTCTCCAATGGTTCAGTAGTAACCACCATCAGCTCGAAAGCTAATAAAAAGCTACGCACAATATTATTATGCTGCATTATTTAAGTGGGGAGAGATAGCTCAGTCGGTATAGCGATTCGCTACGGGTTGGACGGTCCGGGGATCGAAACCCGGTAGAGGCGGTAGAATGGGTAACGGGTCTCTTTCCTGGGGGTAAAGCGGCCGGATTGTGGCGTTGACCCCTCACCCCATCTAGCGCTGAGGTTAAAGAAAGGGCGGAGCAATACCTCTATTCCCCCTCTGGACCTTCTTCAAAGGGTGACCTTTACCTTTTACGTTGGTAACAATATATAAAGACTTTTCCGAGGTTTCATACCACACATTATGTCAGGACCGAAAGCAAGCGTCGCTAGCTTGGAGTCTGCTTCGTAAATACGCCCGTCCGCCATGTTGTTGTTACGTGTTGTGTCAATTTAAAAGTGCTCGTATCAAGATTCCTGAAAATCGGTCAACTGGCCAAAAAGTTGAAACTGGTTGAGAGGACAGATATACAAAGAGCATGTTGATTGCAAAATCGTAGTCTTTTCCTTTTTACTAAGGAAAGTGACTTGAAAATGGAGCCAAAGTCACTTTTTGAGACCTAGAAGGGTGTACAGCCACGAATCTTGAACATGATCTTAAGTCCTTACTTTAAAATATCTCACTTTTATTCTTCCTGCGTAAGCCAATTTACCTGCAGCATACGTGTTGGTTGTAGAAGTCGGTGCTCCTTTCAATATAAGTACAATTTTCCTTGGGCTTATTGGAGTTTCTGGTATATCTTAGCTGCAATGTTCGACAACCTATCGTAACTGAAATTTAGGGTCAAAATAAATAAAAAGAGAATGGTAAGAACATTTAATTTTCAACTTAAACTGTTTCATCACAATATTTCTTTATCCTCTGACATATTTCCCAAGACTAACTAGCCAGAATACATGGAATGCTGGTGCGTAGGATGACGTTCGCTTTATTTACCGCGAGCTGAATTTGCATTACAAACAATTTCGCTATTAAAATGAAAAAGAGGTAAGGTGATATCGTGTAGTTGTATGGAGTTCAGAAGTAGTCGTCTTGGCCGGTTTTTAGATGAAATGAAAATTCCTCTTACAAGGATGTACTGAAAATCATGAGGAAGCCAAGGTTCAAAATATGTGATCCACATTAAGAAAAACGTAAGTGAATTTTATAAAGTAAAATCACCAAACTAGTTAAACATTACGTATTAAAACATTGGGAAACAGATTTCACATAAAGAATTTTTAAAAATTTATATCCTATTTCATACAAAAAAACACCTTGAATGTCAATCACTAAAATAAATAAGCTAATTCTGTTCAGAGAAATAACATCTCTTCTTAAAATCACACAAAATTAGTGTACACATCCTGTGGGTAATGCGCAGTTTGGGAATAATGAGCAGATATCTCATAGAGGTACCGAAGTGCAAACCGAGTTTAAAACATCAGAAGGTCAACCTCCTTGATTTCTGAGAAGTCAGCTCATCTTTACCGCCAGAGGGCTCAGTTTGTCTAACTAGGGGCAGAAAATTGAAAATTTCGAGACCTCAAATGGAGACCGAACCCCGTCCCAGCATTTCGGGGAGGAAAATTACTGCCTATGCGCAGATCACGGACAGAAAGAAGTATAATGTTATGCACGGTATATTTAGCGCACTGTCACTCTCTCAGAGTATGTAGCTTCGAATTGCAGGGTGATTAGCGTATTAGAAAGGCAGTGGAAAAAGCGGTCGTAGCATATTTAGAAAAAACTAGGAAAATCATGAAAAGCCTCAAGTTGCCGGTGCCCAGGCTGAGATTCGAAACCGGCACCTCCCAAAGACGAGTCAGGTGCAATACCGTTTGAGTATTTGCTGGCACTAATGCTACTTATGATTCCCCTTTAATTTCTCATCATAAAGCGCATCTTTGGAAAGGAATAAAAAAATGTGGGATGCATTATCCTACTTAAGGATATGGTTCAGTGAGAGGCTTTTGTTAACACGGTAACGAACCTTCCGCTTTAACAAAGGGCCCGGTGCATTTTGACCAGCAGAACTACTCGCGACTTCTCAAGAATGACTCCGTTTCATGGAGTTTGCTAATCAAAAACTACATATATTTTATAACGACGAAAAGATCGCGAGTTTAGATCTTTCTGGGGGCATGAGGAGGATTAGAATTTTGCCAGGTTAATGTATAATGGTATAGACCTTTCGAAGGACTAATTCCCCTTCAAAATATCCACAACAAACTTAATCTAAGGATTCTCTGAATAAAATGGCGAAAAATTCTAAGCAATCCCGAATTCGCTACGTTGTTTGTGTGAGTGCATGCGCGACAGCTCTTGCGATGTAACTAACTCCATAATACAGATCCCCTCTTGAAAAGCTGGTGGTTCCTCAGTTAGTCAAGAAATTCCCCACATTATATGGATCCCTAAGCTTCATTACCATATCCAAAAGAGGTCGCCACATTTCAATATTCTGAGCCAGATCAATCCAGTTCACAGCCTCCCAAATCATTTCTTTAAGATCCATTATGATTCATCTACGCCCACGTCTTCCAGGTGGTCTCTTTCTCTCAGTTTCCCCCACCAAACACTGTATGCACTTCTCCTCTCCCTACGCGTGCCACATGCACCGCCCATTTTCATTCTTCTTCATTTTATCACCAGGATAATATTTAGTGAGCTGTACAAATCATGAAATTCCTCACTGTGACATTTCCTCCAGCTCCCTGCCCCCTCGTCCCTCTCAGGCCCAAATACCTTTCTCAGCACTCTCTTCTCAAACCTCCTCAGCCTGCTTTCCTCTCTTAATGTGAGAGATCAAGTTTCGCACACATATCAAACAGCGGGCAAAATTATATTTCTGTGTATTTTGATCTTTATATTTTCGGAAAGTAAACAGAAAGACAGAAGAAGACTCTGGATCGAATGGTGGCAATTATTAACCAAAATTAACCTGTTCTTAATTTTTTCATACATGCAATTTTGATTTGCTAGGGTAAACATAGAAGTGCTGGTGCACTTAATAGCTAGCCCAGGACTGTGTCTCTAGAATAGACCTATATCATAGCATGTGATTGCGTGTACGTGAAGAGCGTTAGGACTAGTTTTAAATATGGTATTGATTTCATATTAGTATCACCGTGCATCTTTATGAATTAATAAATTTATAACCAACTGATACACAACTGAACCACTTTTATTGTGGCGTCTATATTATTATACGCCCCTACATACGTTTCGGACCTCAGTCCATCCTCAGGGAGTCTCGTTCGTAAAAGCCACTAAATCAAATACATGTTGTCAAGGGACATATAGCACTTATGTACCACTATTGTGGTAAAATTGTCTTAATATAATGGTAAAAATATTAAAACACAGTTTTTTATGTTAAAAACCTTATTAAAAAATTTGTGTCCTGGTTGTATAACCACCTGAGGATGGACTGAGGTCCGAAACATATGTAGGGGCGTATAATAATATAGACGCTACAATAAAAGTGGTTCAATTGTGTATCAGTTGGTTATAAATTTATTAATGGTATTGATTGTTAATTTAATTTATCTAAAATCAGATACACTCTCGTTCGGTTGCACAGTATGTTAGCAACCTACATGTGCTGTGCTATGTATTTCGTCTCATTGTAACATTCACCATTTCGACGTGTCATATGGCACCCCAAGGCTTCTGTTCATTTTCAATTCCATCAGAATTCCCGATTTATTTATTTTTTATTTTTTTTTGCACAGATTCCATATAGATTTAATATTGAATCGCTCTTTGAAAGCGAAAAATCCAAGCGCATTGACATATAACAAACACTGTGCATGTAGCTCGTGCTGGCAGTGCGATATACAACATCTTGCAACAGACAGGCTCAGAGAAGCCAGAGTCATGGGCGGGGGGGGGGGGGGGCGAAGAGTGGCGTCAAACTTGTGTTAAAGACTGACATTTCGGAGGATTGGGACAACCCTGAAGAAAACAGAACCCTTCTCAGGTACTTTTTAATGTTAACTCTTCAGTGATTATGGGGTTTAAATTCAAACTACTGCCCTGGACAGAGGGGTGTTAAATTTGTCGTAACCCGAAATGCATTTACGACCGTACAGTGCACTGAGGCTGGCACTGAAGGTTTAAATCGACTGGGTTCGGATGGTGGACGAGGACGGTCCATGACGCATTTATATGCCGTGAAACGTTCTAAACTTTCTTTTATGGTGAAGTCCCCGCAGCAGATGCTACGGACGCACCGCAGTCTTGAGGTTTATTGTGTAACCCTGCGATGAAGATGATTAGTTTTTTTTTTTTTCGCTTTTCCGTGTAATGGAGCACTGGTGGAATGAAACTGACAGGGGAAAACCGAAGTACTTGAGGAAAAATCTGTCCCAGTGCCACTTTGTCCACTACAAATCCCACATGGACTAAGCCGGGATTTTTTTTTTTTTTTTTTTTTTTTTTTTTTTTTTTTTTTTTTAATTCCTGGGTTTTCCCCTTTGATCCATTTTTACTGTTGAAGTCCTTTTTGTCCTGCATGTCACCTTATGTTTCATGCTATCGTCCATACACCTAACACAACACAAACATCCATGCCCCCGGTGGGATTCGAACCCACGATCCCAGTAAGCGAGCGGCCCGAAGACCCACGCCCTAGACCGCACGGCCACTGGGATCGGCCAATTGAACACGGGCGTCCACGGTGGGAAGTCGGCGACTAACCGCCTGAGCTATGGCACGGCCTTCTGAACTTACGTTTGTCAGTAGTGTGCTGTCTGCCATTATATGAGAAAACTGCATTCAGGATTACTTTTGATAATTTAAAATATGATTTTTTAGAATAGATATGATCAGGGAAATACTAAATTTTGGGTGTTTTCCATCGCTTTTATGTTCCTGAAACCGCAAAATGTGAATTGCGAAGGCAAATTACTCGCAGACTACCTGTTTTGCATAAAATTCCTCTGTGCCTCTGTCACACAGCACGATTCTAGTGAAACGAAGCTGAGGGTCTCCATTCGCAGTGAATTAGACTTTACCGGACTGGAGGACTGCATGCGCCAGCATCCAAAACTTCATGTAATTTTACTGTTGTCAAATTTGGGTTTGCTACGAAGGCGCTATGAATTTTATTGAAAAAAAAGATGGGTCCAGATATATACAAGAATAAACAGCCATAAAAAGACGTTTCTCTTTTTTTTATTCACTGTCGACCACTTTATCCTTCTCCATAATACGTATTTATGATCCTCCCACATTTCACGCGGCAAGTCAAATAACTTATATCGAACGAAGTTACGTAAGTGAATAGAAACAGCACATAGCCTGTCTGTCAACAAAAGTGTGAAACGCTGTCTTGTATTTTGCTTTCTTATTTTGCTTACGATTTATAAAAGTTGTATTTGGCTAGGCTGATCAGAAGTTGGCGACGCCGAGCAAGAAGATAGAATCCCTCGTACAGTCCCGAATGCTATAACACACACCATCCTGCTGACAGTACGTTATACAGTCAAGGTGAACTATAAACTGTAACCAATAATACATACTGTAGATAGGTTTGAAATAAACATTAATTAGTTAATTTATTTACAGGTGTTAGCTGCAGGGTGAATGTCTAGTTTGAATTATTTAATGTAAAGTGAAGGTAAGCCCATCCCAGTGGCCGCGCGGTCTAAGGCGTGGGTCTGCGGTCGCTCGCTTACTAGGATCGTGGGTTCGAATCCCACCGGGGCATGGATGTTTGTGTTGTGTTGTAAAAAAGACGGTTGTGGACCGTAAGTGACATGAAAGGACGAAAAAGGATTAATACAGAACAAAAATGGATCAAAGGGGAAAACCCCAGGAATTAGTAAAAAAAAAAAAAAACACACACACACCGGGGGCATGGATGTTTGTGTTTGTTGTAAGGACGATAATATGGAACGTAATGTGACATGAAGGACGAAAGGATTTAAAACAGTACAAAAATGGATCAAAGGGGAAAAACCCCCGGACAGGAAAAAAAAAATCCCGCCTAGGGCATGGACGTCTGTCTCTTGTGAGTGTTGTGTGTTGTCACGTAGAGGTCTCTGCGACGAGCTGGTTCCTCGTCCAGAGGAGTCCTACCGACTGTGGTGTGTCTAATAAGTGTGATCGTGAAGCCTCGAACAATGAGGCGGCCTAGGCCCCCAAGGGGCTGTCGAGCCATTGGAAAGAAAAGAAAGTGAAGGTAAAGCAATCCCTGGACAGACCTTTAGGGTTGCAGATTGCAAGACAATCAGCGCACATGAAGATGGTAAGTTTGTCAGCCCTACGCAACGGCCGCCTTACCTCCCAGGAAATATTCCTGGTACTCATTTCTGTTAGCCTGAGTCGACCCCATGGCCATATTGCGGAAGGAAGGATTACGTCAATGACACCATCGGGAATCGAACCCGCGACCTTCCGGCTTTTAGCGCAGTGTCTCAACCAACTGCGCCACCGCGTGCCCCATTTACAATAAAGTAGGTCTTATAAATTATTGTTTAAAAAGAAAAGAAATGTTTAGAACAAAATATTATTTTTCTGTACTTCGTGCTTCAATTGTTTCATGACACTAAACGCTGTACTTGAGGTTAGTCGTATTTTTAACTTCACCTACACTTCTTTTATCGGCTTCAGATACTCAATGACGTTGTCAAATTCTGGATCAGTGCTGAGTCTGCTCAATATTATAAGCCACCACACGTCCAAATTTGAAGGTTTTATACCTAATCCACCACTGGAACAGAAGAAGATAACGTAAGCTCAGTCTCCCAGAAGACAAATTGCTACAGTGAAGGGTACGAGTGAGAGAGAGAGAGAGGCAGGCAGTGAAAATTGCTCTTTAACAAATAAAGTAAAACTCGCAATTGTAAGCTGCTGCCAACATTTCATATCTTTACACATATCAAAGTATAGCTGAGGGCCGGGATAGCGCAATTGGTATAGGGACTCGCTACGGGCTGGACGGTCCGGGGATCAAATCCCGGTGCAGGCGAGATTTTCCGCACCCGTCCAGACCGGCTCTGAGGATCACCCAGCCTTCTGTAAAATGGATACCGGATCTCTTTCGCGGGGGTAGAGCGGCCGGGGCGTGGTGTTAACCGCCCACCCAACCCCATCTAGCGCCAAGGTTAAAGAAAGAGTAGAGGCATAGCTCTACTCCCCCTCTGGGCCTTCATGGCCTGTTATAGGGTGAACTTTACCTTTATTTTTTCCACAGTTTGGCTACCAAACAAGAATGCGTATCTATGTATTATACGTGCGTATGCTTTCACCGTTACGCAGGTAATATTTTGACAAATATATTTTTAAAATGGATTTTATATCGTATTAATTTCTGTCTTCGAGGGTATTCATAACACTGACTTAGGGCGTTGGAGATATACAGCATGTCATTAAAGTCACGTTACACTTTTCATAACTCTGACTACAGTGTTGGAGATATACAGCATGTCAGTAAAGTCACGTTACACTATTCATAACACTGACTTAGAGCGTTGGAGATATATAGCATGTCAGTAAAGTCACGTTACACTTTTCATAACTCTGACTACAGTGTTGGAGATATACAGCATGTCAGTAAAGTCACGTTACACTATTCATAACACTGACTTAGAGCGTCGGAGATATACAGCATGTCAGTAAAGTCACGTTACACTATTCATAACACTGACTTAGAGCGTCGGAGATATACAGCATGTCAGTAAAGTCACGTTACGGTTTTCATGGTTCGTGTTTTGTTATTTTGTAACAATGTTTGAAAAAAAAGAATGAAACAAGAAACAGGAAGTAAACCCTGAAAGTTTAAATGTGTTTTTGTTGAAGATTATAATTCCTCCTGGTTACTTTTGTGGGTGTGAAAATTAAATCTGCCACAAGGATGGAAAAACATAACGTACAAGAGGATAACTATAGAAGAACTATAGAGATAACTATAGAATTATAAATATACAGAATTAAGTCAACATGTTTCGGCTTGTTCACTTCATTATATCCTGAGGTTAAACTCACAAGAATACATTAAGGAAATGAGCTATTTTACATACACGATGCGAAAAAATCAAGATCTCAAAATTTTACGGGATTATAACATATATAAACACATGAATATATCTTGAAGTGACTGAAAATTAATTAAGCCCAATGTACGATTTGTTGACTCTATTTTACCAATTCACAGTAAGTATAAAATAATGTCGTGGTCGTGCCTTGCGTGTCATTTGTATCAATTTACAAAATTGCTAATTATTACACTATCTCGCTGATGACGGCAATATATTGCCGAAACATGTAGAAGGAAGAAAATAGATTTTTTAATACATATTTAGTTGTGTCCGGTGTTAGTTCTTGACTGTACACTTATACAGGGTTATTCAAAATGATTGTCGGGGTTTTAACAACTTGTCATACACAATACACTTGAGATAGCAGTATATGTATTTTTTTATTTAATAGAACAACACTCCAAGTTTTTGTGACATACCTTACAGGTGCTCTATATGTGCACCCTTTGTGATTCTACAAACATCAACACGATAATCGAGTTCGTTCCAAACTTTTTCTAGCATGTCAGCGGTGATGGTTTCAATGGCGGTTCTGATTCGTACCTTCAGTTCCGGGATACTTGCGGGAAGAGGAGGAACATAAACCTGATCCTTGACGTAACCCCATACAAAGAAATGACATGGGGTTGCATCTGGAGAACGAGGTGGCCAAGTTGTTAAAACCCCGACAATCATTTTGAATAACCCTGTATAATAAGTACACGGTGCATTAGGCAGTTGCATAAGATTGCTTTGAACTTTAGCCGTAGCGATTCGCAAAGAAAATGTCCTAAAGACGTTTTATGTTTTGGTAAAAGGAAAAGTTTTCTCTTTCTTGCCCCGCTCTCTGCTGATTCAACCGAGGACTGCCACCTTCTAAATTATGTTCCAAAAATAGATATTTATATCAAACCCCTAAGCTAAGTCGAAGAAACTTCAGACATGAAAATCTCTTTTTCAAATCCCTGTGGTGGAAATCCATACGTCGCAAAGAGGTTCTGCTTTCATAATTCTCCTATTCCTCATATTCATATAATGTGGGAACTTTTTCTCATCATATGTATTAGGTTCATGAAGTCTGACCTCCTCCCATCGCTAAGGAATAAGAACATTCTAAGCGCTGTCTGAGAGTCCGTATAAGAACTGAATTACATTACTCTGTCTCAGACTACTTTGACGGCCGGCGACATGAAAAATCCCCCAACTAAAACTTGAATGCATTTCTATTGCATTGTTCCATAAGATATTTCAACTTGCCTGAAGATTCAATGAACTTGACAGCATGCCTTGTCTAATGACAGAATAACGCAACGTCTACCTAAGCACCCAGCTGTAAATACAATTTCCAATATTGCAAATATAATGCAGAAACAATAGATGGTCGTTTTCCAAGAGCTGTGGCATATCACTGACTACTTCACTACAGAAAAAAAAAGAAATGAAAAAATTTTGTATTATAAAAAAATAAGATCTGTTAAATAGGAAGTTTTGGAACGCCTGCGAATTAGATAAAAGTCTGTATCCAGAGAATACGTCATAAATATTGCTTCAAAAGGAAGAGGGAAATGGGATGTCCATATTTGGCACGGAGGGGAGAGTTTTGACTCTTTTATAGCCACACTATAATTCCTAAAAACGGTAAAAATTTCTGACATCTTTTGAAGTTACATTTTACAAAATGCGGGTTTTGAGATGACGGCTGAATCCCTTGATTCGCGGTAACAGAATTCTGTTTAAATGCTTATGTAACCAGTTGTCCAAACTCAAGGAACACATAAAAACGGAGTAAAGAAAAAAGAAAACAAGGAATTCCAAGAGAACTCTTAAAGTGTATTTTCCTGTTGTATAGATTTCTAATTAGAAACATATAGCAGTCTTCTTTATTTTTAATGTCATTTTATCTTTGTGAACAACTTATTACTAAAGTACTGCTTCTCTCTACTTTACATTTGTCGGATATAGCCTACGACGTTTACACATTCGCCTTAAACCTTCAAGACTAAGGTTAATCTGACTTAAGTATATTTAAAAATTCAGCCCGTACCTCGCAGTAAACAAAATCCATCTCGGTTATAAAAACCAATCCGTTAGTGCTGCATTCGGAAATAATCGCTGTTTGTTTTTGAGATCCACGTCTAACACAAAAATATCCTGTGAGGACAAAAGGCAGAATTTTTTAATGTCAAACCTGGTGGTATATATATTAACCACTAAGTCTTAACGGATTAACGGTACTCAACTCCCTTATTCTAATACTAGAATTGTATGGAAGCATGTTGCTGTACCAATTCAAAATTATGAATGTCTGTCTTACTGTAAAGATTCACGAAGAGAAGACTGAGACAGACAGACAGACAGACAGACACAGGCGTTGGTGTCGCCTGTACTACTGAGAATTATTCGCCATGAAATAATGACGGAAAACAGACACGTTTAGTTACACAGGCAAGTGTTCACAGAAGTCCTTACATCATATCTCATCTGTGGTTTAGTTTATCGTATTATTTATAATGTGTTCAGAACAAAATGAAGAAAAAAATTTTGAAAAAAAATCGTAAGCGATTCTTAAGGCCAACAGACTTTTAAGGGTTTTGTGTGTTAAATATAAGACAACTAATATAATATTTAATGAGAATTCAAAGGTAAGTCTCTTTTAATTATTATTACGCCAACCAAATTATGCACTGGATATTCATGAGCTATTATAAAACTCCTACATGTTTCGGCACCGAGGTGCCATAATCAGGGAGCCGTTCAGTACAAAGTAATGTAGGTCCGACACGCTCACCCATTATTATGTCGCCTATACAGAGGTGATTACAATACTAAACATTAAAATCTAAAATAGACAAAGTTAAAAACCATAAAATTACAATGTCGTATTATTAAAAGTCTCTTTATTTCTCCAATACTCTCTGTGTCTTCTGCTTTTGTCTGCAGTCATTACCGCGTGGTGTCTCCCCTAGAAACACTCCCCCCCGGAGATCCGAATGGGGGAGTAGTTTACCTCCGGAATGTTTTGTCTCCAGAGGAAGCATCTCGCATTTGGCATTCGTCTCTGTTTCTGGAAGAGACTATCCAGGAAAAGTAATAATGTGGTAGTTTTTCCATTTGCTTTCCACATCGCAGTACAGCAGCCGTTCAGACCACTCTGGTCACGCCTGTTGCTACACGATCATGAACCATCTCGAGCATCATTTGCTCTGTGCTTCATGTCGCTACTGATGTCGCTGCTTCCGGCATCAGGGCCAATACTCTCAGAAGTATAAAATTTGTGGTTCTTGTAGTCGTTCATATAAAGATTGCTGTATTTTTCGCATGTGACGCCGTGTAGTTTGGGGCCTAGTTATCAATATTTCGGCGGTATCTATTGCCTGCATCCTTACGGACCCTGCAGTTGGGAGTAGCATTTTTTTGTTGAAAGGTCAGCAACTAAATACCAGACAATAAGCTATCACATACCACAGGGCAGCAATCTTGATATAGTTACATTTCAGATGTACGATGCGTCCACAGTTTAAATATAAGAGCATTAAGCTTTAAATGTCAGTAGGGCAAAAGAGCTAAAGGGTGACAGTCCGTAAAACATTGGCCGCGACTTTCAGTTCTTGAGATGCGTGGCGTAGCTAGGGCGATTTTGGCGCAGGGGTGATTAGTCACAATACCGCCCTCAACAAAAATCCAAACTTTAAAATAAGTCACAAATATTTATTGAATTTACTTTTATTTGGCTCAATAATTCAAAATTTCTGGGGCGCAGAAAATCAATTTTTTTAATTTAAAGTACTCATTTTGGCGCCTCTTGGACTCTTCCTCCCTAAAATATGAAAATTAAACTTACATCATATAAACAACACGATTACTTTCGACTTATCATTAAATTGGCATATAGTATAGAAAGAAATCGACATGGCATTACATACCTTTTCTATTTTTTTTACCGATATCTTGCTGCACAGAAATCGCTTGATGCATTAAATGGCCAATATTCAACGGAACATTGGTAAAGGTTTGGCGTCTGCGCAAGAGCGCGTCCCGTATAGTTACACGCCACTGACTTGTATAAATATAGATGGCTAATTATTCTTCTTTCATAGTTCAGTACATCATAAATCCGCCATTATTTCTCGTTTTAACTTCGAGAAGTCGCCACTAGGGTGCACCCAGCATAAACTTCAGCTTGTGTTTTACCATCTGCTTGCCTTCGTCTTCTGGTGCGCCTCAGCAATCACGAACTACACCCCTACTCCAGCTGGCCAATCTATTCTTATCTGGCCAAGAGTCATTCTCTCGCTCTGTCACTCTCTGTCTCCCCCCAAATGAAGAAGCCTGACCAAGAGTGGCAGGAAAAGTTACAAAAGGAATGACGATTGCTTCGACTAATGGAAAGAAGTGGTGAAGACAGGCGGGAACTGGGGGCGAAGTGAAAAGAGTTGCATGAGTTCTGAGGAGGTTGAAAAGGATACGGAGAACAGAAGAGAACTTCCGATTTGTTCAGGGATCAATATCACTGTGCAATGTCTTCTCTTTTTAACAAAGAACTGACAGGTCCTTCATCCTTCTTTCTTTTTACCCCCCATATAAAATTTTTTCTTGTTACTAATTTTGTACTTTAACAAAAACTGAAAGGAAAGAAAAAAATTACAAACCTAGGTTGAATTAAGTAAGTCCAAGAAGTAGAGTTTGTCTGTGGAAGGTAACATTTGCTCCGATAAATTTCACGTTACTATCACCGAGCATCTTCACTAATTAAACAATTTTTACACCAACTGATGCACTATTAAAACCACCTATATTGTAGCTTTTGTAAATATATACCCCTACATATGTTTCGATCCTCAGATCATCGTCAGCGGATTTTCTTTTTTGAAAGCCACAAATGATGTAATTGAAGTGTTAGTAGCTTTCAATAAAAGAAAACCCCCTGACGATGATCTGAGGATCGAAACATATGTAGGGGTATATATATTTACAAAAGCTACAATATAGGTGGTTTTAATAGAGCATCAGTTGGTGTAAAAATTGTTTAATTTGCTCAGATAGTCATTATGCTCCCATCTACGCCTACGTTTCCCAAATGGTCTCTTTCCTTCAGATTCCCCAATCAAAACTCTTCTTCCTCATATGAACTACATGCTACCTCCACCTATATTTTTCATACTTTTCATCTTTTTCTCATGGTTTTCTACACATTTTTAAGTGAATTAAAGTCGACTTCCATTTCTCTTTCTCACATTAACCACTCCTGCGAAATAAATTCAGAGGCTCCGTTCTTTTCAGTACTATTGATATTAGGCAAAGGACATTTTTCTGAGCCGATCACGTAAAGTACAGGGTATTAGTTTATTTTACTGAATGCGACAGCACATCTCTATGTATCTCACGTGCACTAGTTTGATTAGCAGGGATACTGTTTCAGAGCATGCAGAGGAAGAACGCCAGTCACGTCCACAGACAACTAGTAAACTAAGAGCTGTCGGAAAAGCCAAAACCCAGAGGGACTACTCTTCCCATTGGCTACAGATCTGTAGGCCTACTCTTGAAATGTCTTCCACAATGAAAACGTCAGCCTTCTACTAATACAATCTGCTGTTTACTTATCAAAAGATTCATTCATGACTGTTCAATTTGTGACAGTATCATCGAAAAAACAGTATATCACTTTAAAATATTCTTTCAGCTTGCAGAGTTTATATAATGTAAAGTTCGCAAAATTATGTGAGATAAAATAAAGAAAATGATATCCTTTCCAAATTCTGAGAGAAATTTTACCAAATTTTCTCTGTGTACGTTGAGTACCAGGCCTGAATTGATCAGATCCCGTTGAATGAACCCTTGTCATGTTCAGGCAAGAAGAACACATTAAAGTGTGTACGTCGTAAATTAAAACCAAAATGACACCAAAAGTACTAAAAGGCGCCCTGTCATCTGTGACATAGAGATAACTCAGTCGGTGTCGTGACCAGACAGGGGTTGGATGATCGAGAAATTGGAGATGATATCGTGACAGGGGCAAAATATTTGTCCTTCCAACGCGCCCAAATATTCTCTGGTGCCCATATAGCCTCCTAGTGAATTGATACTGGGAGCCCCTTTCCCCGGGAAAAAGTGACCGGAGCGTGAAGCTGATCATTCATCATTACCTAATGCCGATGTTAAGAATGCCTGGAGTTATACAGCATGTACAGCACAAGGCGCATCAAATTCAGGATGTTATTTACAATTCATTTTGAGTAAAAAATTCTATATCGACATACGCCCTATTGTAAGGCGTTACGTCGTTACGAACATTTTAATGTACGTACATGGCCGTAAGTCGCCCTCGGTGGTTAGCGTGCTCGCCACTGGACCCAAGGTTCGCGGGTTCAATCCCGACCGAGGTCGATGGATTTTTAAGGGTAATAAAAATCCGTAGCACCACTTCCTTCGGAGGGGAAGTAAAGCCGTCGGTCCCATGTCGTAGATTTACGGCATGTAAAAGAACGTTACGAGCATAAATTGAGATGTTTCGTAAGCAAAATTCAGCGGCCATTTCTCACCCAAGTCTCCTGATTGACTGCTAGATGGCTCTGGCAGTCATATCAGGATGAGTAGAACTTGTGCAGTCAGTGGACTGGTCACTCACTACAGAATGCACACTTCCAGACCAAGAAACCTCTGAAAGGAGGCCCTATGCTCCGCAAAGAGCGACAGGAAGTAACTAACTAAAAAAAAATGGCCGTAAACTAATCGGTAGAATAACATCACGAAAGAAATATATCCATTAATCCCTAACCTACTGTGCAAAATGTGTCAGACAACACAAAACAAAAGCAGCAATTAAGTCTTACTCTACTACACGTACATCAAAAGAAAATTATGTATCAGATAAAATACACAAAAGAAATACATAGGCTTTAAGCTGTGTTACGGAGTTAGTTATGTTAGTTTACGTTCTACCAAGGTCACAAGATCTCCCACGCCCCTTGACTACCTGTGACGCCACACGCAGGACACGGACCACCGGCAAAAGTCACAGACAAGAGAAACGCTATTGCAGCAAATTATGGAATCCATTGACCGCGTAAAGAGAAATGATGAAGTTATCAACAAACCAACGAATTCTCTTTTGAGGCACACAGAATTGTGCATACAGAATGGTGGAGGTTATTTTGAACATTAATCAGTGTAACATAATGGAAAATTGACTTTTTTGATATTATCTAATCAAAAGTGGCATTTTTTTTCCGTGTTATTAACATAACTACGTAACTATGTTGGTAACATAACCAAAAATTGATGATTTTCTTTTGTGGTATTATCTGACAAATAATTTTCTTTTGATGACGTGCATGCATTAGAATAATACTTAATTATTGCCTTTGTTTTGTGGTGTTATCGTATAAGTGTTGTACAGTAGGTTAAGAATTAATGGACAGCTTTCTTTCGTAGTGTTACCTCAAACCTAACTTTACTTTTACGTATAATGTATAAAAAATATGTGTATTTTACCATTTCCTGTTACGGCTATGTACGCATATTAAAATGCTCGCAGCGGGTATACGTTTTATATCTTCCTTTACTCAAAATTACTCATAAAATTTTGTATGTGTATGGGTGTTTTTGTAAGGTGTGTACGGTGTTCTAATATGAGTACTTGTATTTACTGTATGTATTTTGTTTTGTATGTGCATGGGTGTTTTTGTAAGGTGTGAACGGGGTTTTTCTAATATGTGTACTTGTATTTACCGTATGTATTTTGTTTTGTATGTGTATGGGTGTTTTTGTAAGGTGTGGATGTATTTGTAAGGTATGGATGTTTTTGTAAGGTGTGGATGCTTTTGTAAGGAGTGGATGCTTTTGCAAGGTGTGGATGTTTTTATAATGTGTGTACGGTGTTATAATGTGTGTACTTGTATTTACTGTATGTATTTTGTTTTGTAATTGTGTATAGTTTGTTTTGTATTGTTAATTTTATGTATATTTATATGTCCATTTGTATTGTGTGTACTAGTGTAAGGACTACTGCCACCGGGTGAAAACCCAATTGCAGTAAATAATAATAATAATAATAATAATAATAATAATAAATAACATCCTGAAATTTGGTAAAACTTATGCGGATCAATCCTGTATATCCACGTGACCATACGCCTTCTTAGTGTAGTGCTTAGCAAAGAAAAGGGACAATTTTCGCCGACAATAATTATCCTGTCATTACGTCACATACTAACGTCGCTGTTTCAGTTCAAGAGTTTAGTCTACGTATCATCGACAGAGATGAAATTTGATGATGGATATTTCCCACACATCTGAAAGGATAAGGTTATGCGGTCCTTAAAGACATTGGCATAAGTTAATTCTTTTAAGAATAAAATTCATCCAGAAATTTAAAATTTCAGTCCATACCTCACAGAGAACATGTTGCCCTTCAATTACACAAAACAACTGGCTAATTCTCTTTAAGGAACTGATAGAGGTTTGTTCCAAAAAATCATACGAAACGAACAAAAAAGAACTTTATTGGCAAATTACAAAGTTCTTTAATGTTTTAACGGGCAGCACATGCAATAATCACTGTGCGTTAACAAATTAAGAATAATGATTCAATTGGAAAAATTATGTAGATTTGAATAAAGGAATTTGATAATAAGTGGATAGAATTGTGGATTTGGGGAATAGACTGTCTTGGCCTACAATTTTTCAAGGTCTTTTCTCACCTGGCTAAACCAAATAAAATAATAAAGTAACTCAGCCAGACTAACCGACAGACCGGCTAATTCCCTGAGTGTGAATATACCGGCAACAACCTGCTGTCCAGTATTGCGGTTTGTACACCTGGCGCTGTGCTGGCTGTAAGCAGTTATACATTAGTAGCGCACTATAATATTGAACCACCTGAACAACGAAACAAAGAAAAAGACAGGAAGCACTATCAAACACATACAAGCTCCAGGCTCAAATCAGTGACTTCCTAATTTAAGTCATTGAAGCATAAAAATGTCAAGTATTGAGAAATGTATATAATACAGACTGTTTCACTTAAAACCGGCCCGCATGCACGGCGAAATCAAGAAAGGATTTTGTTTCCTTTAGTTTTTGGTAGATTAAATGCACGCTCTTAAGGAAGATGTTGGAAATCAGATCCTTGTGAATTAACACATTTTTGTGCGCGTGTTATCAAAAACCATTTCATGATTTCGCCGTGCAAGCGGGCCAGCTTGAAGTGGAGCACCACTTATTTCTACTCAACACACACTAATTATCTGCATTACAAAGACCAATCTGCTAATGGGGAAATTAATACACAAACGCTGTTTATCCTGCAAACGATAAGAAACACATATATACACTGTGTGGACAAAATGCAAATTTGGTTCATGTTAAAGTGGGTAGTACACATAATAACCGATGTGCTTCAAAAGGTTAAAGCGCAGAGTAGCAGAAGGTAGGTTTAAACCAACAGCCACCATCTTCAACATGGCATCCTGCCCAAATCTTTTACTCCCATTCAGCTACATCCTCGCTCTGTCTTTCTCGTCCTGGCTTTTGTACCTCCCTCAAATTTTCACTGTCCTTTTGTCTATAGAAATGTCTGAAGTGTAAGGGGAGGAGCAGCCGACGCGAGAATCGATAGATCGCGAACTTCGACAGATGTGACTTTTAAGAGCCAGAGGCAGAAATTGGGACCAACCTCAGTCAGTATGGCTGTAATAGGGAGGTCTCAGCATGAACAGAGATGAACAGACTAAGGGAGTTTACCGTAGTCACCAGACGGACACACTTAGGTTATTTCAAGTCCATGTTTGAAATACATACATTATCTTCTCTGTCTGTTACAAATTAGAATTTCTGGCCTTACCTAATTCATAATTAAGTAATGGAGCTACAAGTCCACTTTAGTCCTTTGGAAGGTCACTTTAGGCATGGGATCGGTTCGCCTAAAGGCGTCTAACGAGGAAACTAACACACAAAAAAGAGGCGAACATACATATATGTGTATATATTAGTATACATACTAGGCCCATATTATATGTGTGTAAAAATCACTTGTCGCGAGTGGAATTCGAGAGTACGATCCCAGTTTCTAAGAGCTAGAAGACATAAGTGCCATGCGACGGGCTTACACAGTCTATACTGTGTCAAATGAGAGAGGATGGTAATTACTAATTACGAACTGTGAGTAAGTCTGAAAAGGAGGTTGTTTTCGGTTACTCGCAAGTAAAGCCATCCCTCTACAGGCCTGGACAGGGCCTTAGGGCTCCGTGAGGCTGAGGCTCCCAGAATTGCTAGACAATCGGCACATGAGGTGTCAAGGTTGTCAGCCCTAGGCATCGGCCGCCTTTACCTCACAGGAGATATCCCTGGTAGTCATTTCTCTTAGGGGCTGAATCGACCCCAGGGCCATAGTGCAGCCGGAAGGATTAATAATATAATAATAATAACCATGGCTCGACAGCCCTATATGGGCTTGGGCCTCCTCTTTCCGAGGTTACGAGGTCTTTGCGTTGCGGCAGTGAGGGAGCGGCTGACTGGCCGCGCTTTTCAACTCGATCCTGATGTGACTGCCAGAGCCATCTGGCAGTCAGTCAGGAGACTTGGGTGAGAAATGGCCTCTTAATTTTGCTTACAAGCACTACTAGTTCTATTCATGCCGTAAGGTTCTTTTACATGCCGTAAATCTACGACATGGGACTGAAGCCGGAAGGATTAAGTCAATGAAAAATCTCAATGACCCCATCGGGAATCGAAATCGCGACCTTCCGGTTTGTAGCGCAGTGGGTTACTCTAAGGTACTACAGTGATATCCGCTTGGAAAACTCGATGAAAATTTGTTAAGACAGACAGAAGCTCCTCTAATATTCTAACCTGGGTTTTCACGAATTAAGGATTACAGCATAACACGCGTCGTATCGCTTCCATAGCAATCATAATCGTACATTGCTAATTTTATTTTATAAATCATATCAGTATATATATACTACTTGTTTCGTAATTAGATGTTAATAACTGCTTGTCTGTTAGAGAAATAGTAGTAATTAATTAGTTGGGACTTTCGCTTATATAATTTAAATAATGCGCTTCTTTTGTGAGTGAGTCACAACCTGGAATCAAGTGAAAGGAAATTCGGTCGACAAGCGCATGCGCACAGTAAAATATCCTCTGTTGCTCTGTATTAGAGTTCACAATTTTTCCCTACCAAGCTACAGTGTATGAATATTTCTAATATGGCGCGGGGTGAAGCAAGTAGTCTAAAATTAATTGAATTGATACGTATGAATAAAGTATTCACGGTTAATGTATCAGAGCAATAGTGTTGGATGAGTTGCGTTACGTCAGTGTTTAAGTACACGTGTTGTAAGAATCTTCAATTACTTTTCACTTGGCAGTCCGTCATTTTTGAAGGGTAAACACGTTATTATATAAAATCTTCCCGGGTTAACGGTGGTATTAATTCGGAGAGGCTGAACGCCTGTGGATTATTTATGTGTTGTTTTCAAGTATTCACTTCATGTCAACAACAACAAATATTAAAACTGCAGAACAAAAACGTTTGACAGAAGAAAACGGAACTGGTACAAGATTGTGAAGATAAAAAAAAATAAAAAAATCTTATTTATTTATGATTAAGAGCAGATGTTTTTCTCGACTTTCGTGGATTTAACATAAATAAATTATAGCTTTAAGTTCGTAATGCAAGATATCTAAAATATTTAAAAGTTGAAATTTGTAATTTATCTCTGACAAAGTGTGGCACTGGCCTGAATCGTGTGTAGGTTGAAAATTAGGAAGTAAAATTTTCCTTTCGGCTGCGTCCGATTAATAGAGATCTACTGACTACCAAATGCAACCACATAAGAAACTGAATTTTAAATAAGAAGAGTAAATGGAGAATTAACCCTTCAAAGCCTAGCGGCAAATACATCTACCACAAGACAGAACACTACAAATATTCATTTTTCCCTCACAAGTGTTCCAACGTGTTCCCTGTGATTATTAAGTAAAACATCCACTACTTCGTAACATACGCTACTGTAAACCAGCTCACCATCAGGCATAGTGTTTTTTAGTCTTTTTCACTAAAATTATTTTTATTTTTCCCTATTTATAAATTTTGGTTCGTGTAATCATTTTAGTTAAATTGGTTATCGGAACAATTTTTTTAATTTTTTCCTTGTATACTGTAAATATTGTAAATTGTAATCTTCAATAAATCCACTACATGCCCATACAGCACCCAGCGATTGTTCTTTGGGAAGGAAGCACATCTTCATCTGTGTAGTATGAAATTAATCCTCATACATACTGTTGACTTTAATTGGTTAATACAGAAGAAACGTAAAGGTTGAAATAAAGAAAGAACTACAGATTTCCAAAATTCAACTTCACCCAAATCACAGGACTGTGTTAACACTTACCCTAAGGGAGAATATGCACTTTTAACAGAATAAAGATACTCCGTCCATCTCAATAAAAGGGACAATCAAGGCCAAAGATATACTTCTCAGAATACAAGTGTAATTAAACTGAAAGTGACGTCTTCTGTTCTCCGGCAGCAAGTAACGGACTTGTGTCTACAAGCCGGCGAGGAGTCCACACGACTCTGCCGCTCGCATATCGACACAGTACGTAGTATTGCGCAAATGCGCAGCAAGAAATGTAACGGAAAGATTTAAATTCCTTTCGTCTGTGTCTTGAGGGAAGCAGCACGGAGCAGGTAGAAAAATATCGTATTGCTATATAAACGAATTCTCTTGCCGACAGAGAAAGAGGGTTGGTTATAGAATCATGAAACAACTTCGTTACGAACGGCTGACGCCGTTCGATAAAAGAACGGATCTTGGCTTTGCTTTAGTTGCTTGCTACCAGTGGAAGAGGGAGACGAAGAAAATGATGAAGATGAGGGAGAAGAAGAGACGACTCATCAACACTGCCTAATCTCATGCTACCTCAAAAGATTTCAGTGTCTCATTGTGTAAATTCTGTGTCACTTCCAGTTTACATTCCTAACAATTTATCTTTGTGGTGCTTTAGTAACATTGTGCGTAGTAGTAGTAGTAGTAGTAGTAGTAGTAGTAGTAGTAGTAGTAGTAGTAATAATTCAAATGCTCTATTGCAGAACTACACAAGCCCGATTACCCTATAACAGCCAAGCACAATAAGTGTAAACAAAATTGAAAACTGTAAGAAAACAATGAAAGTAACATGTTACTGGCAAAAGTAAGATAAACAGGATTTAAATATCGGCTAGATGCTCTTCCCGCTGGTGGCAAACACTACTGCTATTATTAACGATGACAATAACAATAATTATATAAACATAAATACATTTTGCCTGTTGTTGAATATGGGTGTCAAACTTGATCCCTCATATGAAGGGAAAAATATAGTCTGAGGGCGTTCGAGAGTAGGGTGCTGAAAAAGATATTTGGGCCTAAGGATGAGGAGTTAACAGCAGACAAGAGGAAATTCTACATTGAGGAGTTTCGTAATCTGCACTTCGCACCAAAAGTTATTCGAGTGACCAAATCAAGAGGAATGAGATTGGCGGTTCATGTGTCATGTATGGGGGAGAAGAGAGGTGCATACAGGGTTTGGTGGGGAAATCTGAAGGAAAGAGGTCACTTGGAAGGCCTAGACGTAGACAGGAGGGTAATATTAAAATGTATCTTAAAGGAATTGGCTGGGATTATTTGGCCTGAATTGATCTGGCTCAGAATAGGGGTAAGTGGTGGGATTTTGTGAAGACGGTAATGAACATTTGGGCTCCATAAAATGTTGGGTATTTTTGGCTAGCTGAGGAATAATTAACTTTTCAATGAGGACTTTAATTAATAACAACAACAGCGTGACTCTCGCCAGAATGACTGGCCACAGGCTGCACTACCCGCATTCAAGTCCCGCCAAGGGCAGATTTTTTCTCTTCGCCACTGCATCCTTGACGCCCCTAAGAGTCCCAGAAAACCTTCTAGCCAAAACGTACCGTGATTTCTGTCCCGATGGGGAAATACACCCGGAGCCTGAAGCTGATTACCCAACTCCCCCTAGTGCCCAGATTAAGAAATCTTGGAACCCCTTAGGCAAAGGTAAAGCAATCCCATTACAGGCCTTGACAGGCCCTTAGGGCTCCAGGAGGTCGAGGCTCCCAGGTTTTTAGACAGTCGGCAAATGAAGGTGGTAATGGAACCCCTTAACTTGCCAGTTATATATATATATATATATATTATATATATATATATATATATATATATATACAGAGTATACTGGATAATCAATTTCAGCTACAACTTTAAAGTTTATGTTACATTGATATGCATAGATAAAACTAAATATATACAGGACGTTCGGAGACCACGTCATTACTTGAAGGTTTTAATATCTGAAGCCATTTTTTTTTCAATAGCTCGACAGCCCCTTGGTGGCCTAGGCCGCCTCATTTTTTGTCGAGGCTTCACGATCACACTTTTAGACACACCACACTCGGCGAGGCTTCATGATCACACACTTTAGACACACCACACTCGGTAAGACTCCTCTGCACGAGGGACCAGCCCGTTGCAGAGACCTCTACCTTACAATACACAACACTCACAAGAGACAGACATCCATACCCCCGGCTGGATTCGAACCCACAATTCTAGTAAGCGAGCGGCCGCAGACCCACAACTTAGACCGCGCGGCCACTGGGATCGGCCCTGAAGTCATTAACTAACTAACTAACTCCATGGAACAGAGTCCTTCTTGAGAGCTAGCAGTTCGTCAGCTAGTCAAGAAATTCCCCGCTTTTTATAGAACCCGAAGGTTCATTACCGCACTCACAAGAGCCCGCCACCTGTCCCTATCCTGAGCCCAGGTCCGAGGCTCTGTATAGTGTTTCGTAACATGGCAATTATTTACGGTGAGGAGTTGTTAGCACCTCGCCCAACCCCCAAGCTGGAGTATCACCCCTTGTCGGCTGTCCGCGACTGCATATTCGCAGCTACCCTCCATATTCGGAGGCCGTTCCTCCATCCGCAACCCGAGGACGCGCCATGCCGTGGTGACAGGGACCCACTAATCATGGCCTGAAGTCATTGCCAGGATGAAATATCATATAAATATGGGTCAGTTACTCAAGAAATTCCGCGCATTTTGTGCAACCCGAAAATTCGTTACAGTGTTTAAAAGAGATGCCACATGGCCATAACCTGAGCCAGTTCAATCCACCTCCTCCCCATAATTTTTATTGAAGATATATTAAAATATGTTTTCCCATCTGTGCCTAGGTGTTCCAAGTGGTAACTTTGCCTCAGATATGCCCACCAAATCCTATATGTACTTCGCCTCTCATCCATAGACCAAATGCAAGAATAAAAGTAAGACCAGAGTAGTTAGGATAATAGCAACGAATCCTTTATGAAATGTATGTTGGATGGAATACAGTGTTTTGGATCTACAAATTACAGACAGTCTGTCTAAAGGCTCAGACTTGCTGTTCAAGATTGGGTGAAGAAGTCTGATTATGTGCGACTCGGCAGTGAAGGAAATAAATGCAAATCGTGAGACGAAGCCAAGCGAAAACGTAGCTCCTGGCTGCTTGATTTTCTGACCCTTTGAAGCCGCTGTCTGCCTGTCTCAGCTATTCTTTGAAATATCGCGGTTTTCCAACCGGATAAGCTTTCAACAAATATCTTGTAAGAAAGGCCCTTTGAGCTGAAACTAGTAGCAAGCATCACGTATTTCCCCTACCTATACTTTGCTTACCTCAGTTTCTTTTTCTTAAAAAAATATATATCGTATGTTGCAAGCGGAAATCATAACTAGGCCCTACACTGATATAAAGCGAAGAAAAACACACTTCTTTAAATGTTTAAATATTTACATTTTATCTCTATGAACGCGTAAAAAGGGATATAGTCACAGCCCGCCACCTAAAGCAGTAATACCAACCTTCTAGTGTACATTCCTTTCAGTGTTAAAATTTCACTAAAAAAGAAGTAACAAAGACAACCTTTTGATTATTTCTATGCAGCTTATATTTTAAGTTGGTAAAAATCTAGGAAATATAACTAAGTTTTAAGTGCTTGTACTTCCATTAAAACTTACAAATATACTGGCTGGTCTGTGAGAGGGGTTATTACATTAAAAAAAAAAATATATATATCACTTTGGTTAGATGGGATATTGTAGTCAGTATACTGATTAGATAGTAACTAGGTTACGGGTTGGATGACCGAGGAATGTTGGTTCAGTTCCAGGCAGGAATAAAGATATTTATCTGCTCTCCAAAATTTCCAGACCGGTACTTCTTATTTTTTTATTTATTTTATTTATTTATTTTATTTAAATTAAGCACTTTTAGAAAAAGGGACAAGAGAGTCATTACAAGCTAAGGGTTTTAGTGGGGATTAAATAGAAATAAGGGATATGAAGTGAAGGGATGTGAAGTGATGTGAAGTGAAGTGCTTTGGTTTCGAAGTGAAGTGAAGTGAATTAAGTTCTTGGGGGATATAATTATCACGTACTTTGTTCTGACTTTATACTGAGGATATTCTAACGCATTGAGATTATTTAATGTGTGGGTGTTTTTGTAATGTGCGTGTGTTTTTTTTTGTATTGTGTATGGGTGTTCTTGTAAGGTGTGGATGTTTATGTAAGGTGTGGATGTTTTTGTAAGGTATGGATGCTTTTGTAAGGTGTGGATGTTTTTGTAATGTGTGTACGGTGTTCTAATGTGTGTACTTGTATTTACTGTATGTATTTTGTTTTGTGATTGTGTATAATTTGTTTTGTATTGTTATTTTTATGTATATTTATATGTCCATTTGTATTGTGTGTACTAGTGTAAGGACTACTGCCACCGGGTGAAAACATTTGTATTGTGTGTACTAGTGTAAGGACTACTGCCACCGGGTGAAAACATTTGTATTGTGTGTACTAGTGTAAGGACTACTGCCACCGGGTGAAAACATTTGTATTGTGTGTACTAGTGTAAGGACTACTGCCACCGGGTGAAAACATTTGTATTGTGTGTACTAGTGTAAGGACTACTGCCACCGGGTGAAAACATTTGTATTGTGTGTACTAGTGTAAGGACTACTGCCACCGGGTGAAAACATTTGTATTGTGTGTACTAGTGTAAGGACTACTGCCACCGGTGAAAACATTTGTATTGTGTGTACTAGTGTAAGGACTACTGCCACCGAGTGAAAACATTTGTATTGTGTGTACTAGTGTAAGGACTACTGCCACCGAGTGAAAACATTTGTATTGTGTGTACTAGTGTAAGGACTACTGCCACCGGGTGTAAACATTTGTATTGTGTGTACTAGTGTAAGGACTACTGCCACCGGGTGAAAACATTTGTATTGTGTGTACTAGTGTAAGGACTACTGCCACCGGGTGAAAACATTTGTATTGTGTGTACTAGTGTAAGGACTACTGCCACCGGGTGAAAACATTTGTATTGTGTGTACTAGTGTAAGGACTACTGCCACCGGGTGAAAACATTTGTATTGTGTGTACTAGTGTAAGGACTACTGCCACCGGGTGAAAACATTTGTATTGTGTGTACTAGTGTAAGGACTACTGCCACCGGGTGAAAACATTTGTATTGTGTGTACTAGTGTAAGGACTACTGCCACCGGGTGAAAACATTTGTATTGTGTGTACTAGTGTAAGGACTACTGCCACCGAGTGAAAACATTTGTATTGTGTGTACTAGTGTAAGGACTACTGCCACCGGGTGAAAACATTTGTATTGTGTGTACTAGTGTAAGGACTACTGCCACCGAGTGAAAACATTTGTATTGTGTGTACTAGTGTAAGGACTACTGCCACCGAGTGAAAACATTTGTATTGTGTGTACTAGTGTAAGGACTACTGCCACCGAGTGAAAACATTTGTATTGTGTGTACTAGTGTAAGGACTACTGCCACCGAGTGAAAACATTTGTATTGTGTGTACTAGTGTAAGGACTACTGCCACCGGGTGAAAACATTTGTATTGTGTGTACTAGTGTAAGGACTACTGCCACCGAGTGAAAACATTTGTATTGTGTGTACTAGTGTAAGGACTACTGCCACCGGGTGAAAACATTTGTATTGTGTGTACTAGTGTAAGGACTACTGCCAGCGGGTGAAAACATTTGTATTGTGTGTACTAGTGTAAGGACTACTGCCACCGAGTGAAAACATTTGTATTGTGTGTACTAGTGTAAGGACTACTGCCACCGGGTGAAAACATTTGTATTGTGTGTACTAGTGTAAGGACTACTGCCACCGAGTGAAAACATTTGTATTGTGTGTACTAGTGTAAGGACTACTGCCACCGAGTGAAAACCCAATTGTAGTAAATAATAATAATAATAATAATAATATAATAAAGAGGTGCTGGGCTTTACTGCCGGCGGGGCGTGCTGTTGACCACTTACTGTCATCTTCCCCACGTTAAGAATGAGTGGAACTGTACTTTCACTGCCCCCATTACCTTTACGACATGCACGTTTTCATCTCACTCTTAGCATTTACGGGGGCATCTTGAAACTTGCCGCTTCATTTACAAATGACGTACAGAAAACGAAACGTCATATACAAGTCTCATTGCTTCACATCCCAGAATGAAGTCATCTTAAAAAACCGTTTCATTTTTAAAAATAAGAGTTCGGGTATGCGCTCTTCAGGGACGTTACGCTGCGTAGATTCGTATTTGTATTCCAGGTACCAACCTAATTTGTATACCAAGTACCAACCTAAGCCACGTAACATCCCTGAACATCCAAGACCTCAAATACACCGCGGCAGAATTCTGAAATCTCGCAACGGTAATTTCCTTTATCTCGGATCCGGGTCAGTTTTACAGACACACGCAAAGATATTTTCATATTATTTACAACACTTACAAAGTGACCTGAATGTTGAAGTATTACAAAGTGTACAACAGAACAGATATGATAAACAAGCTAAACATATAAATCAAAGTCACATTAGCTTGCAATGAGGCTGACGCAAATACAGACAACCGGACGAGTGCACAAGCCTGATAAACGAATGACATAAAGTGTAAAGGCTTTAGGAATATCTAATTAATTCACTATAGTACAGCCACACGGTACTCAAAGGATAAAGTTTAATTTGTTAATGAAGCAGCCAGGCTATATCATTACACAAGAGAGAATAAAAATCATACACTTGCATTTCAGGGACTGTAGATTTTCTTTACACACGCCATATTTTTTAGTAATGCCAACAACACTTTTAGAATGTTGCCTTTCTTTCCGGCTTTTTCACGTACATAATGATGTATCACGTGGCCTCTGAAAGGAGTGTACTGAAACATTACACACGTCACTGGGAAGGAAAGGTTACAAATGGGCCTGGCGCAACTGAACCTCCTTGTTGCAGCATGAAAATACAATGAGACGATATTGATAACTTGCACAAAAGATTGTGACGGGCCTCCTAGTGTCTCTTTGTAGACTCCCTAATACCTTCAACAAGCTAAACATTATCAATGTCGGAACGTGTTATTGAAAAAAAAAAGTTATTCAATTTCTTTTGAGGCGAAGTGTGTAAATGTAAAGATATTTATTGGAAAACTGTCAAGTATGATCATTGAATAATATAAGTTTGGTGTGAGAAATGTCAAAACGTCGAAGCCAGAAAACTCGCTAGCAATAGAAGGACGACGCCTATTACTGTGATCCGGTTATGTGCCATGGGACTTCATGAAAATGCCAGAAGTGCAACCAGTCTCTCGTCTTATCGCCACAAAATAAAATCACAGACCTTCGTTCCGTTACAATTTTCACCTCATCCCTAAACTCCGGCAAATTTCAATAAACCCTGAGATCTGCGCTCTTCTGGGATATTACGCGACGTCGTGTGGTAATTGTTTACCGACGTTTCGGGACAACGTATCGGTCCAATCTTCAGAGTGAACATGGGACCGATACGTTGTCCCGAAACGTCGGTAAAGTATTACCACACCACGCCGCGTAATATCCCAGAAGAGCGCAGATCTCATCAACATCGCGACGGAAGCTTGAAATCAAGGTTCAATAAACCTTAGCGTAAGAGACGGACAGTGAAGGAAAGGAAGAATAAACTGGATTCAAATGATTAAAGCCTCGTAGTAAGTGCAATTTGGGTTAGTATATCGACCATATGATGGACTGAGAACTACTGCCATGGAGCAGAGTCATTATGGGGAAGTCGATACTTCGTCGGTTTTTATGAAACCTTTTTGAAACCATAACACTTATCACCATTTTTGTAACAGGTTGTCATTGGACACAATATTGAATCAGTTAGCATATCGGCATAATCACATCCTACATTTTTAAAATTCGCTTCAATATTATTCTCCCATGTATTTGTAGGTGCCCCAAGTGGTATATTCATTTTTTTAATTCCCCATTAAATTCTTGTGTGCAGTGATCATCTGCAGCATGCGTGCTACATATCGCGCCGATATCATCCTAGCTGATTACGCCACTCTCATACAGGTCACAGAGAAACTGATAAGCATTAATGTTGTCTACCGCTCAACAGCAAAACTGGGGCCTAGACCGCCTCAGTGTTGAGGTTTCTAGATTGCACACAGTTAGACAGAGGCCCAGTAGGACCCCTCTGGACGAGTGATCAGCTCGTCGCAAAGGCCGCTACCTACACAACACACAACAAACAACAAACACAAGAAACGAAAACCCATGCCTTCGGTTGGATTCGAAACCGCGATCCCAGCAATCAATCGGCTTCAGACTTACGCCTTCAATCGCATGGCCACCGAGACTGGCACTTTTTTGTGGTGAAGAGCCCCGAGCAGACGCTACGCAGTCTTAAGGCTTATTGTGCAACCCTGTGATGAAGATGATCAGTTTTTTCCGTTTTTCCAAGTAATGGAGCACCAGTGGAATGAAATTGACAGGGGAAAACCAAAGTACTCGGGAAAAAAACCTGTCCCAGTGCCACTTTGTCCACCACAAATCCCACATGGACTGACCCGGATCGAACCCGGGCCTCCGAGGTGAGAGGCCGGCGACTAACCGCCTGAGCCATGGCACGGACAGACTGGCACATTACAAATGATCGCAAAGAAATAAAAAAAGAAGTTTAGGAGAATTTCGCTACAGATGATGCAACTTGCAGCGGGAAAGGAAAATGTTTACTGCGTGAAAACTTTTTTCTCCCATTTCAGTCATTTGATTCTAGTATAGCAAGAAAATTGGTAGAAGTTAAAAGTCGTATCTCATTTTCAAAGCTTGTACATTTAAGATCAGAAATATAAACGTGGTGCACGTTAACAAACGTAAAATTACCCCTCTGCTTAATCGTCTTGCACGGTAGTCGAGGTAGACTCGACACATTTTTTTAACCTTATCACTAGGTGCACGTGAGTGAGCAGCTTCACGCTTCAGTCGCTTTGATCCACAGTGATTCCAGACCTTAACAACCTGTCTCAAAGTGGTGGTAGGGAGGAAGATTGCTGTCTCTGCCGGACCACGAATTTCGATCATCCAGATATCGTTCTGTCAACAAAATGACAAAATTCAGAAGTGAAAGATTTTAAATAAAAATAACATCTAACATTTTCCTTGGCAGTAAAACTTTTGTCATTCTTCCTGTCAGCACGTGATGGTAAAATGTACCGTGCACTAAGTGAATTAGAGCTAATTCTAATGGCCATACAACAGAAAGGGGAAAAGGGGAAAATTAGTTTGAAAAATCAATGAAGCACAATAAACGTTTTGCAGTTTAAATAAAATCCAATTAAATTTAATCTCATTTACGGACCTTTTTTTCGAAACAATTCTCTTTTATTGATTTTTCGTAATAGCACCATTATACATAGAATAATAACTCTTGACAGAATATTTGAAATGTATGACCAAGTAATTGGATCCTAAATGTCTTTATATTGTAATGAAAGGCATGTTTTAGACAATTAAAGAGGACGGTTTGGGTTATAATAACAATCACAGCGTTCGTAGCTGAATGTCTGTGTAATTTAACACAAATTAACACGTTACACACACAATAAACGGGGCACTCATCACAGTGAAGATGTTATGACGATTCTAAATGACGTTTTTCTCATCTTGCATTCAGTACGAAAGCAGGACAAATACTGCCGTTACTTTACAAGAATGATACTATGAAATGACAATTAGTGCAGGTTGACGTGATAGTGTTCGAGTGATTAGAGGATAAGTTTGATCTGTGCCGATTTAAGCAGCACACCTTGAATGCATATGGGGAGGGAGGGTGGATGTATATATCACGCATTATTAGCCTTGGAACTAGACGGAGGTGCGTTGTCAGCTTCATGTTCCGGCCGTTTTATATCTGTACTTATAGAATATGAGAGTGGCTGGGTCCCAGAGTCGTTTGGACGCTTTGGATAGGAGAAACTTCTCTGAATCAGCCCAGGAAACAAAACCACAATTTTCACGTTATTTTCGCCGTGCATTTTGATTCAATTAACAGTATTAAATATAAACAACAAATGCACTTTTGGTATTTATGTTACACTTTTACCCTACACATGTTTCGGCTGTGGTCCAGCCATCATCAGGGGTACACTAGTAGGTTCACTTCACTGGCACTGGTTCATTTGGTATTATCACAAGTCATCACAATGTTTTTGTACCTTTTGTTCACTTTCAAGTGAAGTTTGTGCTCGTCTTGCGTCAAAAGCTCGAGATATAACAGTCCGGGTTGCAGTTTATAAAGCAGTATCTCGTTGGTAGTAGATAAAAAATTAAAGTTGTTAAAATTGTTAAAGATTGTTGAAATTACTGGCAGATGGTTTTTTTATTGGATGTTGACACCCGCGTCCTGTTGTTGCTAGTGTCTTGTTGTGGTCGCAACTTTGTCATTCCCTCCCTTCAGGCCCAAATATCTTTCTCAGCACCATATTCTCAAAAACCCGCAGATTATGATCTTTCCTTAATATGACAAACCCATTTTAGTTCTGTATATTTTAATCTTTATAATTTTAGATAATAATAATAATAATAATAATAATAACCATGGCTCGACAGCCCTATATGGGCTTGGGCCTCCTCTTTCCGAGGTTACGAGGTCTTTGTGCATTTGCGGCAGTGAGGGACCGGCCCACTGCCGCGCTTTTCAACTCGATCCTGATGTGACTGCCAGAGCCATCTGGTTCTTCTTCATGCCCGAAGGTTCTTTTACATGCCGTAAATCTACGACATGGGACTGACGGCTTTACTTCCCCTCCGAAGGAATTGGTGCTCCGGATTTTTATCACCCTTCAAAATCCATCGACCTCGGTCGGGATCGAACCCGCGAACCTTGGGTCCAGTGGCGAGCACGCTAACCACTAGTCCACTGAGGTCGACTATATTTTTAGATAAGGGATGGGAATACAATACAATACCGAATGGTAGCAAGCTTTCACAGAAATTAATCTGCCCTTAATTTCGTCGTGCATGCAATCTCTTTACTAATGCATTGAAAATGTACGGAATTTAACTTCTAACATGTCTTAAGCTATCCAAAAAGAGGCTCATTGTGTTTGCTACGAAAGAGCCCAAGGTTCTCAGGTACGTCCCACGTGACTGGAGTTTATATTTATTCCCAAGTATGGGAAGGACATTCTGCCTGAGTAAAAACGTTACTGGACTTTAGAACTTTCATGCCTTGCACGTCATTTTTGAGGTTCTCACAGCGGTGACGCTGATAATTAAGATATTAAATACTGCGTTTTTTTCGAATAGTAAATTGGTATCGACAACTAGAAAGATCATAGTGCGTTCATTTTCAGTGTCAAAACAGCCCACGAGGAGCCTTTATAAACGCTTTCCCAATTCTTTAGGTCAGGATTAAATTGTAATCTCTTATTTTAAGTTTTAATTCTTTTTTTTTAATTCTAGCTACGACGTCTATTGTATAATATTTTCAAAGATATTACCCATGTTCCGCACAAGGAAAAAACTCGTCTGATTATGAGATAGTAATGAAATTGAGGTAACGTTCGATTAAATCGCACTGAAATAGGTCGCTGTTTTGGAAGTTGAATTTATGTATTGGCGAATAGGTCTATACACGAGGTTAGCTGCAGCATGTCGATATAGTGTTTACTTTCGCGTTAGCAGGAAAGATAAAGAAAAGAGGCTTAAGGATCAGAGGAAAGAACATAGAGGTAAAATAAAAGGACACAGAGTAAAGTTTAGCAGACTTGTTGTAACCTTTAAATGCTAAGTCAGTCCGGTACAACCGCTCTGACCTGGTTATATGCTGCTTAAAGTTCCTGATTCCTTTTATCTTCAACACAAGAACACGACGTAATTCTATGTCTTACAACTGCCGCAGGATATCTTTAAATTCTGTAAAATGTCATCTCCAGAAATACAAAAAAAAAATATCAAGGTAAAATTATTTATATCTTACTTCTCCTCAGTGTTGTAATCCTCAAATAAACTGGCACCATCGTAATCTATAAATGCCTAGATTATTAAGACAAAATAACTGAACATTAATTATTCACGTTTGTCCTAGGTTTGGGCGCAGTGTACAAATTCTGGTATCGTAAAGCAAAGAAAATTACCGGAATTTGATCTCTTAGGGAGAAGAAGTAGGTGCAGCGGTTTTTAGGTAGCGGTAAAGTGGGTGGTTAGGTTTGGTGGTTGTACCTGTTTACTTCTATACACTAATTCCTGCAATTATCCTTGACCGAATGATCAAAACACTTAACTGCTCAAATGACGCAAACCACCAGCTCCATTTACACTAAAGAAGTATATTTACAACTACCAATTAACAGGTTACATAGCAAAACATATTGTGCCCTCTGGTTCCGAATGTTTTGAATAACTTCAGATATTTATGAGCTAGTTTATAATTAATAATTAATTTTACGAACTTTGGTTATCTTAAACTCAACTATTTGTAAAAATAGTTCATTTTCCTAACGTACACTAATTTCGTCTGAAACAGAATTATAGGCCCAACATCATACACTGCGCTTAATGGAAGAAGACCGAAAATATTTGGACTGCTTGAAACTGAAGAAGGCAGGAAAATCCTTTGAAACTTTCGGTAATTATTTAACTTGGCATGGTATAAGGACCCCATAAGACTTGAATCTTTAGCAACACCGCTGTGGGAACCTCGAATCTTGCAACATGTGTCGTTATTAAAGACCGAATTTAATGAAAATAAGGAGTGTAGAGTGCAAGTTAGTTTGTTTCAGTGCTACGAAGCAACAAAGTAAATTTACCGTCAGATTTAAGATATTGTCAGCATTTGCTATGTTGTTACTATCCTGAAATATGTCTCGACGGATAGAGGATAACCACAAAACCCTGTCACTACAGAACATACCCCAAACAAGATCCGAACCAGGAACATTTCTGATATGTCTAGAGCGTACACCAGCTTGATCCGTCTCAAAAACATAGAAAATGTAAAGTTTTGTCTGTTTAAGCCACAAAGACACATAGGGGGAGTAGAGGTATAGAACCATTCATTCTTAAACTAGGCACTGCATGGAGGTAAGTAGTCAAATTCACGCCCTGGCCGCTTTACTCCCAGGAAAGAAGCCTGGTACCTATTCAATAGGGGGCTGGGTGGGCCCCAGAGCCAGTCTGGACGTTTATGGAGAAGATAAAATACATTTCCCCTACCGGTATTCGATCCCCGGACGGTAAGGCCCGTAGCCTAGTCACTATACGGATTGAACTATTTGGGTTCTTTTGTTTGGTCTTAAGTATAATATCATGTGAATGAGTCTGATTATCACCAGTAGAGGTAATTTGTATAGGTCCAGTAAACTGTATAGAGCACCACAAGAAAGTAAGATGTGTACTGTCTCTATCAAAACTCTGGAATTTCTTTGACAATCGTAATAAAATAAACTTTTGTTTGAAGAAACAAGTGTTTTGAACCAAAACATGTTAAATACATGAACATTAGTGCGGGACAAAGCATTTGTACAACAGAGGCATCTACACAAGAGACAAAGCTCAAAATTATTCCTTAAAGACCACGAATTTAAGCGACGCAGTTAATTTTACGAAGCATTAGGCTTACTTCTGAAAGCGCGGTTCATTATTAAAGTATCTACTGTAAACAACAAATGTAGTGGTTTTAGAGGAATTGCTTGCGGCTGCCACAAAGGAGAAAGGATGAAAATAGGACAGAATACTCTTCACGCTTTTTTTAATTCTTTTTCCACTTTATACGCAACTTTATTCTCATTTTTATACCTTATCTCTCTCTACTCATTGTGCAACATTTCTCTACTGTACGTCTTTCTGAAAAGTTCTTCTCGCTTCTCTAGATAATTTTTTTTTCTTTCTTTTATAAAATCTTACTGGAAACCCAAGGTGTAAGGAAAAGAGATACGGTGTAACACAACCACCAAAATACTTTCAGTTGTTTAACCCTTAACATTCAGTATTAATCATTACTTATTTTTATGTAACATTATTTTGTAAGAGATGGAACTATTTGAGACGCGTACAGCGCAAAAGAACAGGCAATTCGTATATCATGACAAAAACATACATCAATTTCTACTTAAATGTTCACCTTCCATTTAGAAAATATAAACTCTTTTATCCCATTCCCAAAGATATCTTAACACACACCTTAAGCTCTTATAAAATAAAGGGCTCTAGGATCGTGGATAAGCCCCACGATCAAAGAGAATTAATTATTTGATGATTTTTGATCTGCCGTGTCCAGAATATCTGGTGCTCCATGTTAGGAAAGTTGGAAGTTATCTGCCATATCCAAAATATCTGGTGCTCCATGTTAGGAAAGTTGGAAGTTATCTGCCATATCCAAAATATCTGGTGCTCCATGTTACCGAAAGTTGGAAGTTATCTGCCATATCCAAAATATCTGGTGCTCCATGTTACCGAAATTTGAAGTTATCTGCCATATCCAAAATATCTGGTGCTCCATGTTACCGAAAGTTGGAAGTTATCTGCCATATCCAAAATATCTGGTGCTCCATGTTACCGAATGTTGGAAGTTGTCTGCCATATCCAAAATATCTGGTGCTCCATGTTACCGAAATTTGAAGTTATCTGCCATATCCAAAATATCTGGTGCTCCATGTTACCGAAAGTTGGAAGTTATCTGCCATATCCAAAATATCTGGTGCTCCATGTTACCGAAAGTTGGAAGTTATCTGCCATATCCAAAATATCTGGTGCTCCATGTTACCGAAAGTTGGAAGTTATCTGCCATATCCAAAATATCTGGTGCTCCATGTTACCGAAAGTTGGAAGTTATCTGCCATATCCAAAATATTGGTGCTCCATGTTACCGAAAGTTGGAAGTGTTCTGTCATATCCAAAATATCTGGTGCTCCATATTACCGAAAGTTGACGAAGGTATCATGAGACTTCTTAAAAACTGTACCCACTGTAAATGAACGGATTTTCTTTAGCCAATTACGGCCCTAAAATATTACTGGACGAAAAATAATGTAAAACCAAAATGTGCTATTTCCACATTACAGAAGATATCAACATTGGCGGAGCATAATTAGGCATATCCAACAGAATTGTCCTCCATGTGTCATATCTCACATACGCCTATACATGCTGATCCAGTTCTTTGAGACTTGTTACCGCGTGTCACTGAGCTGCATTGCCGAAGTTTCGGAATAACCTGCTATCTAAAGCTTCACGGCCTAAGTGAGTAAGGAGGGGAAGTATTCCGGTTACATGGGCAGGTAATCCCTCAGACGTACTGGTGGGACAAAAGAGGCTGGTACTCCACTGAACACGAAGGCAACATGTTCATCGGCGACGTCGGAAAAACAGCTTGCTATCACAAGAACAAAAACCCTAAAATGAGATTAATAATATCAACGAATATTCTTACAGTAAAGTAAAATACTGTGTCTTTGCCGACTCCATTAAAGCGTATGGAGGAATGAAGATGTAGCTCCATTCATTCTTAAACTTGGCACTGGTTGGAGTTAGATTTAGGCCCAGGCGGCTTTACCGCAAAGGAGAAGCCCCGGTTCTCATCGAATAGAAGGTTGGTTGGGTCTCAGATTAGATCTGGACAAGGCCTTGGAGAGGAAATAAATATCTTGACTCTGTCGGGAATTCAACCAAGATTCTCCTCTGTCCAGCCCGTAAGCCTATCACTACAACAATTACGCTATTCTGGCTCCCAAATAAATCACCTTGAAACGTTGAAACTAGTTACAGACCTACGTGTTTTATAATTTCCAAAACTCGGTTTATTGCTGGCATGTGACAAAGTCTGCCCTCCTGCAAAATGTGCTACTTGCTGATAACCTTGGGCTCATTTAACTTTATATACTTATTTCTTGTCTAAATTAGGAAAGTTTCAGACACACGAATCCGTATCTCTTGAACACTGTCCCATACAATGTCTTGGCGTATGCAGGAACACTACAAGACTCATAATGGTGCATTTCTATCAGTCGGACTGTTTTAATTTATGATGATTTTAAGCACAAAATAAAAAATCAGTTTACTAATATAACTATGAATTTTCGTATTTTATCTGAACATGTTAACTTGTAGAAAGATATTTGCTACAGATGTAATTCTTGTTACAATTGTTTTTCCGTTTCTCATAAAAATATGAAATCATTATTATTTTATGAATTCAATAACAGTCTTTTGAACATATCAATTAACTCTGTCTCAGTGCCTTCGGCAAAAAAGCAAGACAATAAAACTTTCTATTTGGAACGAGACACTGGATTTGGTACTGCCCCTTGCACGTATTTACTGCTTATAGACAATTTTTCCTCTAAATTCTAACACTATGTCGGTTAGCATGCTTACAGTGATGGAAAGTGGCTTCGTAATTAAACACAATTTTAGCTGTAAAAAATGTCTTCCCTCTTCAAGATTTGATAGAACGTCACAGTAAAAGGTGTAGCGAACTTTTGATTTGAGCGCTTACATGTTACAGTGGTACTTGTAGTTTTTAAATCCAAAATTCGTATAATTTTGTGCTCTGATTTGTGTCATGTTTAATTGTCGGGCAGCCTGTCTTGTTGATTTGCGTGGACTGCAAAAAAAACGCCTTATAGATTTTATTCGCTTTAGCTTCAGCGACTGACCATTTATCAGGGCTTTTTCCCTTTACAAATGCAATCAGTCTCACTGAACAACTTACTGGTGTAAAACTTGTAGATGGAAGGATATTATCTCTCGTTGTTGCCTAAAAAATGTGCGAAATCTGCTTTGCAAAGTAACCACATATTTTGATACGTGACACCAGAACACACGCTTAGCCTTCTGCAATTGAGACGCCATTTTCCACAACTACGCTGTTACCGCCCCTGGTGACAGGATTTGGAACATCAAGTAACGCGATTTCAAGTCTCAGTCACATTACCTACTTGAATGCGTTTAGTGTTCTTATTGTGCTTGTCATTTCATGAGCAATATCACATTAAAATCAACTGTATTTCATGTACTCAATCTAATTCCAATCCCCAATATGCCTTCACTGACCTTTCAAATTTGACAAAAATTAGGGCCGACATTTTTAGCCCATCAATGAGTATAAACTTTAGATTAATGTATTTATTATCATGAAAATTTTCAACACATCTTTATAAAGTGTGGCAGAGATAGTCGTGAAATTTTTACATAGAAACTGTACACCCTAAAATCAGTTGTTACTAGAATATGGTGACCGAAACGTACACTGGTCTTAAACCCACACAAAGTGGTGTAATTTCAGCTTCAGTCTGTGGCCCTTACTAGACAGAGCAACGCATTTTCACAACATTTATCAACGTCCAACGTTCTGGTGATATTTCATGTGGTTAGTGGATGAGACGTGGCAGACTGAGTTCGAACTTAAAACAGGGGAACGAAAAGAATTCTCGAAATTCTTTGCGCAGTTGTCATTTCTCGGTGAATTCCACATAAATATACCTGTCTGTCCACATAAAATCCTGAAAGGAAGACAGCATTTGGGTACACCCATATTGTGTAAGGTTATATTCAAATTAATTGTGGCGCATAAAGTAATGGACGTTTTACCTAAGGAAAAATTGCACTTAAACAAAATGAGAGAAAATCCAGCAAGAGGTTAGAGTAGGTTCAGTAAGATAGAAAAATCTTATAGTTGCACCGTCAGTATGGATATTTAATAAGCGTAAGAAACAAAGTTTCTATGAACCGTACTTCATGTGTTTAAGAAATGTAATATTAAAAAGCAAATCGGATTAAACTGGCTTAGAATATGGTCTTGTGTAGGGGTCTTGTGGAAACGGTGGGTAATTAAAATTCAGATTCCATAAAGGCCCAAATATTAGGCTACCTCAGTCACAATTAGGATCTCAAAAATAAACCTGCTTCATGGAGTTAGTTTAGCAGTTTAATATTATCCTCCCATTTACTCACAGGTCTAGAAAGTAATCGCTTTCTTTTTCCATTGTTCAATTAAACACGTGCAAGCAGCTTACTCCAAGTTGAATCTACAGCAGACTCTTAAAAGATAAAGAAAAACACTCTTTGTGGTTCTTCCTTCCTGTCGTGGCGACTCATAACAAAGAAGACTAACACTATGTAGGTACTTTGCACATATTGGATTAACACCCTGTAGGTAAGTCGCACATATTGACACGAGTCACTTATCGAATAGACGGTCCAACTCCATTTTACCCCCGCGGCAGATTACAGCCCCACAGTAGCTCCCCTCTGCCAGAATTATACCCTGTCGTACTCACAACGACAGCCTTCGCTCTGTAAATGGCTTAATGTCACACAGTCAAGATCACATTACGTGATATATTCCTTGCAAAATACTCTTATAGTTAGTTAGTTACTTCCTGTCGCTCTTTGCGGAGCATAGGGCCTCCTTTCAGAGGTTTCTTGGTCTGGAAGTGTGCATTCTGTAGTGAGTGACCAGTCCACTGACTGCACAATTTTCTACTCATCCTGATGTGACGTCCATCTAGCAGTCAGTCAGGGTAAGAAATGGCCGCTGAATTTTGCTTACAAAAAATTACTAGTTCTATTCATGCCCGTAAGTTTCTTTTACATGCCGTAAATCTACGACATGGGACCGACGGCTTTACTTCCCCTCCGAAGGAAGTGGTGCTGCGGATTTTTATCACCCTTAAAAATCCATCGACCTCGGCCGGGATCGAACCCGCGAACCTTGGGTCCAGTGGCGAGCACGCTAACCACTAGTCCACCGAGGGCGACACAGCTACAGCATAAGGTTACAGTATTCTCTTAACTTCCCACCCCCTCCCCAAACAGGTGGTGTCTCTTCAGAGTCAGATTTGAAAATCGCTCATGTTAAGGAACAGAAGCTTAGATTATTGCAGGTCTTCTTAATAACGTCAAACTTAAAATAACAACGAACTGCTTACTTCGAGTCTTTCCATTACACAGATATGTCCAGTAAATTATCAGGAGAAGCAAGATTCATCTAAATGTTGGTTAAATCTGTTATGTTCTTCACAAACGCTTTAAGTAAACACATAAAGTGGAGATCGTGTCTCTCAATACTTTCTCTCAGAAATTATTCTACATACGAGTATTTCGATGACATTGATACTGAACGGTACACAGTGGAATACGTCGTGGAAATTGAAGTGCCTTTCGTATAGGTCAAATATAGCCGCCATTTTACAGAAAGCTAAAATGGTAATTTTATGTGATGTATAATAAACATCTCATTATGTCGTGCCATGGCTTAGGCGGTTAGTAGCCGGCCTCCCACCGCGGAGGCCCGGGTTCGATCCCGAGCCGATCCCAGTGGCCGCGCAGTCTAGGGCGTGGGTCTACGGCCGCTCGCTTACTGGGATTGTGGGTTCGAATCCCGCCGGGGGCATGGATGTTTGTGTTGTGTTTGTTGTACAAGGACTAGTATGGATCATAAGTGACATGAAGAAGGACGGAAGGATTTAAAAGTACAAAATGGATCAAAGGGAAATAACGGGACAGGAAAAAAAATCCCGGGTCAGTCCATGTGGGATTTGTGGTGGACAAAGTGGCACTGGGGCAGGTTTTTCCCCAAGTACTTCGGTTTTCCCCTGTCAATTTCATTCCACTGGTGCTCCATTACTTGGAAAAATGAAAAAAATTATCATCTTTCATCTTCATCACAGGGTTGCACAAGAAGCCTTAGGGCTGCGGTGCGTCAGTAGCATCTACTGCGGGGCCCTTCTCCACCAAAAAAAACTTCATTATCGTTTACAGATATTATTTGAAATATTTTTAAGAATTTGATAAAACACGAAGAAAAATAATTTACATAGTGTGAATACATTCCTGTAAAAAGCCTAAGTGTACTAAACATTCGTCTTTCAATCTCTACTTATACAATTTATTGAAAAGCACAGTTACACGAAGCAACGAAATTTGTGACAGCAACGTGATAATTTTTTTTGGAATAAAGCAGAGATTGATTTTGATAAGTACGTAATTTTACTCAAAAAAGACTGAAGATAAAGTGATTAAATATGTATGCTTATATAATATTAAATACTTAAAATACTGTATTTTATTAATGATGCAATGTGGAACGCAAGCGAAAAATACGAAGAGCTTCGTAAGATTATCCACCCTATTTCAGATACATCCTATACAAGACATAAATCTGTGGTATGACTTATTTATTGTTACATCTTGCGTAAGAACTGCCTTCTAAAACGCTTTATTAAAGGAAAGATATAGGGGAAGAAAAGACGAGGATAAAGATGCAAGCAGCTACTGGATGACATTAAAGAAGAGAAAAGTTACTGGAATTTGAAAGAGTAAGCACTAGATTGCACTGTCTGGAGAACTGGTTTTGGAAAAGGCTATGAACCTGTCGCAAGACAGATTACGCGATGATGATGAAGATGATGATGAGGAGGAGGAGGATATTTAATTTAATTTAATTTAATTTTAACCAGTTTTTAATTTTTCTCTTATTTAATATTATTCCACCATTTGGAATAATAATGTTAGTACTGATTATAGTATCCACTGTTTTTAAAGGGAGGCATCTACCTGATACACTTTCGCTTTTATGTAAACTGAGCAACTACTTGATGACCATAAAAATCGGCCTAAAGATGTTGTAGTGAACATAAATAATATAGTTCAATAATCACCAACTAATGCACATAAACTTTATTCACAATAGTTTATTCTTAAAATTCCCCTATACGTATTTCGGTGGTTTAAACCACCATCTTCAGGGGGTCATAGAGATTAATATGCATAGATTTTACAGTTATTACATATATGGTTACATTCATATATGTATATATATGTACTACCAATAATTTTCAGGCTAACTACAAACTATGTAATCATTTTAACAACTTTTAATTCATTTTATAGTAATTTTACATACTGTACGAAGTGGACAATATCAGCCCACTCATACTCTACATATACGAATATAACCATATATGTAATAACTGTAAAGTCTATGCATATTAATCTGTATGACCCCCTGAAGATGGCAGTTTAAACCACCGAAATACGTATAGGGGAATTTTAAGAATAAACTATTGTGAAAAAGTTTATGTGCATTAGTTGGTGATTATTGAACTATATTATTGAAAATGCACGGTAAATGCAACGTTAAATAAAGAATATAGAGTTTTCTTTTTGGTTTTTGTTAGTCTGAATATACAAATAAGATGACATTTAATGATATGAGCAAAGGAAATGTTAGTTATCGCAGTACACTCTTAGTACGAGTGCAAACATCAAGGCATAAGTAAATCGAATATAAAGTGTTTGTATATAAAATGCTTACCAAATTCGGAATACATCATTCCTTGACGGTTTATTTGAATGTATTACAGAATTTGTGACAGAGTGTGATACGGTTCGTGACTTTTATTTCGTAACTTAGGCCTCCTTAATTAAAAAAAAAAAGTGTAACAAATTTGCAGTCTACAGAGCGGGCATTTATGTAAGTACTGTTTTATTAAATTCTTTGGTAATTTACGTTTAATTTCGTTCTTGGTGATTACGCAAACAGCATTTATGATTATGTAATATCCACAAAAGTTTCGTCGTAAAAAATTATCAGAACGTTATTTTCTCCAGAACATTATATGATTTATTTATGTTGCACAACGGGTTCAAATGTCGTGATATTCTGGCAGTCTCAGCAGCGCAGAGAATAAGTACGTAATTAAATCGGGCTCTATTTAAAGACATTATCACCACAGACCTTCTACTCTATTCAGATCACATGTAAATACGTACGTCTCCTACGTTTTTGCGTTGCACAATAGAATCGGACTTATCAATTTAAATACAGAATGTGCGAAAAGTCCCTGTGTACTTGTCGGAAGTAGGATATAGGTTAGAGAGGAAGTCACAGTGAATGTACAATATTTAAGGTTACAATAAGTGTTGAAAATCTTTCCCGGGGGGGTAAAGCGGCCGAGGAGTGGAGTTTACCACCCACCCTCATTTAGTGCCGAGGTTAAAGAAAGAGTAGAGCTATACCTCTACTCCCCCTCTGGGTCTTCATGGTCTCTTCTAGGGTGAACTTTACTTTTATAAGTGCTGAAAATGACCCCCACGTTCAAGTGTATCACGTAAAATGTTTTACGTTTGGAAGCTTCCCACTTCTAGCAACGTTCAGCACCCTTCCAGAACACATGCACAGGGAGTTTTCGCTCACCCTGTATAATTGGCAATCACATTTACTTCATTCGGTTTAATTTTGTGTCAGAGGGTCCAAGTCTTAAAATGCGTCATAGTCACATGGCTTGAACACTGAATCGAAATTTTTTCTGCGATATTTAGTAGCGGATAGCCTAGCCGGGCTGGATAACAGAGAAATCGCCGTTTAATTCCCGGCAGGGATAAGAGATGTTTCTTTTCATCAGGAATCCAGACGGCTCTAGGGGCCCACCCAGCCTCCAGTTCGATGGTTATCGGGGCCCTTTCCACGACGTAAAGCGGCCGCGGCGTAAAGCTCACCACTCTCCTCCATCTTATGTCGAGGTTAAGAATGAGTGGAGCTACACTTCCAATTCGTGCACACAGACAAATTTACCTTCTAACTTTATAAGTTTCAGTAACTGGAACATCAATTAAATTTACTTAAAAACCGGTAATGAATTCTGCAGTTAAAAACAAAAGACGGAGAAAGAACAATTTGTAAAAGACATTTCACATTACGATAAGACGTGCTCAGAAACCAAAAAGGACCCGACCCATGCGACTTTAATATTCTACGTGACTGAGAAGATTACTAACACAGACGAATTATTTAATAAGTTAGGCAATGTACCAGATGATATTACTTTATTGCATCCGACATTTTCTTGCCGTCATTATTTAAGACACAAAACTCGTGTGTTCGATATTAAACACGTGATTCACTTACTGCGTGTTTCGGCTTCACTCATGTTCTATTTTGATATTACACGTGTTATTTATACCAGCGGTTCTCAAACACATTCAACCACGACAAACAACCTCATATCACACGCGCCTTGCTACAAGAATAATACCAGAACCTGCTCAGCATCTTATTCAAATAATCAAATTCGATTGGCTATTTGGTTCGCGAACCTGGATTTGGAAAGCCATGATGTAGAATTATTTTGCGATAACATTAGACACCACTGTTTATCTCAGTCGGTCTATTTTTGTAGTTCTTAACCTTAAAATTTAGTGGCGAAGCAATGTTGAACTGTCCATGCCATGAAGACATGTAAGGGGAGTAGACGTTAGCTCCACTCACTCTTAACCTCGGCACTAGATGCAGGCGGGTAGTCAACTTCACGCCCTGGTCGCTTTACCCCCAGAAGAGAAACCAGTCCCCTTTAAAACGTTACTTTTCTATCAAAGTTATTCGATTCTTAATTTACAACACCGATAATTGTTTTATCTAAATTCTTACGCTACTGCTTCTTAGCAAGATCGTTTTCTTATCTTTTTAAAGTTTGTTTTATTAATAGTAATCAATATATCTTTATTAAACAGTGTTACCAAACACAAAGGTTAAAATTTACTTCGCATTATTTGCATTCTACCACTTACCAAATTTACGTTAAAATCATTTCTGATAATCACGACATTTCTGCTTTTTTTAAATAAAATACTCTCTCGTCATTACTAATCACCTCTCTCATTTATTTCCGCTTTGCAGTTTCAAAACAGCATTCCCATAAATAAAACATAGCTAAAAGTATACACATTTAATAACTCCTTCATTTTTCGCATTTATTCTCGACACTCATACGTACAAATGTCATTAGTTTACTATCGTTTAGTTACTGGTGTTAAAATATTCATTATCAGTTCTTTAGTAACACTTTCTCATAAATGAAAATAATTATACAAAAAACGAAGGGCCCTGACGGTTAATTGCAAGGATTACACATTAATATATTTGGGTTAAGAATATTCTTAAAATATCTTCATTTTTAAAAAGCACGAAACGTTGGATTTTCGTTGTTTCATTCTAATTTCTTTCCACATTCGATGAGCCAAAACACTATCCACCTTCTCCCCATGTCCCTTCTCATTTATACATAAGTGAATGTCAGTATTGTAATAAACTGCGTAATAAGAAAGACAACAAATTTTGAAGAACAAACTCCGTCAGGGTAGCAGGACATCTCTTAAAATAATGATGCGCAGTGATTCCTAATTAACCAGTAAAAAAAATGTGGAAAATCAGAAAATTCTTAACAAAACTGCGGTGCTTTCTATCAATGCAGCAGCGTATCATAATATGATAATTGCTTAAAATGAAATAAAAGTCGTGTAAGTTCAAAGGAGGGAAGGCTCCTGCTGTTTATATTCTCCACCTTTCTCTGCGCGTCCCATATAATATTAGACGTAAAGTAAAACTGTTCTTCATTGAATTCGGAATTAAGTCAACATGGACAACCTGTACCTACTTTTAGGCATAGAAACACAGAACATAATGACAGAAAAGAATATTTCAAAATATGTTCCAAGAAAAACTTACTGAAAAGGCGACAGGTTGACTGGATAGCACTGAAGAATTCTGATATTGTACTTACCTAGAAAAAAGAAAGAATTAATCTTAAACAAACATTTTGACTTGGAATACGAAATACATAATAAGTATAACCGAGTGTAATTTACATAATCCATTAACTAACACCAGCATTCTAAAAAAATATTAGAATTAAATTTGAAAGGTAATATTTTACTCAACCACCAAGTCTCTACTATGAACGTTCTACTGTAAGTGTATTAGTATTAATGTTATCTTCATTTCCATTATGATCATCAAAGGTAAAGGTCTTCCAGTAACATACCATGAAGGCACAAAGGGCGAGTAGAGGCATAGCTCTACTCTTTCTTGACGTCGGCGCTAGATGGTGTGGGTGTTAAACGCTACGCTCCGGCCGCTTAACTCCAGAAAAGAGCCCCGGTACCTATTATTCCGGTCCACATCACGATCTTAGGTATTAGCTAATTTGACGAAGCTAAGTTTTCAAAACCCTGAAAATACAGCGGCTTCTTGAGAATGTCCTCGTATTTTACGAAACTGTATTCATAAGCTCTCGCCATTGGACCCTACACTGAACCAGACGAATATTCTCCATGCCATCACAGACTGTTTATTGAATATCCATTTTAATAATATGCTCTCATCCACGCCTAGGTGTTCACAAAGTTGCCTTTTGCCTTTAGGTTTCCCATTATAATTCTGCATGCATTCCTACCTACCCTATGCGTGCTACATGTCCGGCTTGTCTAATCTGTTTGGAATTGTTGCTCCTGATAATCTGTTAAAGTTACAAGGCCTGTACACATGAAGTTATATGCGCGTAGCTTACATGGAAAGCTTAAAATATAAGGGCCGTTCAAATGAAACCCGTTTCCTTGTGATGATGATTATTACGTCCGATCGCAGATGATCACACAATGCCTGTGTCACGCCCACGGAAACTGTTTGAAACACGTTACACGTCTTCGCAAAAAAACAAACCCGAAACGCCTTTAATTTAAAAATCTTCGCCTGCTTTGAACGCAACTGTTGACACGGTTATGAGGGTACGAAGTTGTACGAGCTGTCATGGAAAATTACATGGCTTGCAGCATATTAATGATACAAGAAACACGGAAAATTGTGGGCGTGATTTACATACACACTGAGACATTTCATAATACGTCCACTTTACATAATTAGGCATGTCAGTTCGGAAGTCCGGTTGCTGTGATGGCCAACAAATGTGTAGCTTGTTCCCGTAAATTGGGGTTGGCAGTCATCATGGTATATAGTATGACACATGAGTGTAATATAATGCTGAATTATGATGTCAGAAGGGCCCGAATGAACTGTGATTTACTGCGGTGACAGAACAAGTACCGGTTTGCATTTAATCCCGGAAACTCCCACAATCTGTCGGCTGAAAACGTTGCACAGGATTGTCCCCTGCTCCCAAATTATAGGCGCTATTCCACGTAAAATTTCCTTTCGGAGTGTTATAACCTTTCCACGTATTCTTTAATCCCAGGTAGCAGTTTCTTAATTAACATTCAGGCATGTTTCTAGGTTACTCTCGCTTAAACACCTCATATACCTTAAGTGTCTAGTGTTTAACCGGTTCCTGTTTACCAGACACTTGTTGACTAATCCGTCTTTACTTGTAGATGACTGTTGCTTGAACTCCTACGTTCAAAGTGGATGTTGCTTAATAAATTCCTGAAAATCCCAGTCTTCTGGGATATGACGCCGTGTAGACTTGTAAGTGGTTACCGGTGTTTCGTAGAAGATATCTGACCCCATCTTAAGGTCCAAGTAGTCATTATACTACGACTAATTGCACCCTGAATATGGAAGAACAGAACTCTTCCGATACTTTTGGAACTGCGTCATAACCCCAGAAGACTTGAACCTTCATCAGCACCGCTGTGATAACCTCAGATCACGCACAATCATTTCAAGCATTCGATATGGGTTTACGTAACAAATGCCTCTTCATTACAGTTCTGCATATTTTTAAGCGTATGTTGCAATTTATGGAATCTCAACACCCGTTGGTTTGCATAATACGCTTTAGACGATTCAGGAATTAATGTGAGAAACAAAACAGTTCAAAAGATAGCATTTTTTATTATTACATCGTATAGGACAAGTTTCTTCCAGGGTTTCGGAGGATCGTGCTGCCTCCATCTTCAGAGTGAGTGAATTAGATTCAGGTGGTCAATAAAGCTAATCATTTTTAAGAAAATTATTATCCTACACGCTCAGTAAACGTGAAGAGTATCATTTGAGCAACATCCGTCGTGAAAGTCTAAAAACTTAAATAATAAAACATATGTTAATAAAATGGAAAATGTAAAGCAGGATTAATTCCACAAAGTCTCCAACTTCAGGAGCACGTAATATTAGCGAGCCTAGGCTGAGATGTCACAAGTCGGGAAAGTGCGCGAATTCGTGTGCGCGTAGATCAGCGTGTTTCTGCAACCAGAGCGGTGGAGGTGCAAGTATTTGTATATATATGTATATATATATATGTATAGGTAGCATTCATTGATGATATTATTAAAAGTTTGTTGTGTCTGACGGTAATATACGGTATCTGCCAGTATTAAACAGGAATTTTTACAGAGCCGAAGAACTCGGAAACGGTAACACATCCGCCAAGGTAGTTGGTCACATGACGTGGAGCGTCATGGATATTAACTGCGATGCAATCACGTGATCGTGAATAATCTCATGACACTGTATCATGTATACGACACCACGACGCAGACACGCGATCAACTGTCGATCAGTCATTTTTAATATTAGTTAAAAACTAATTTCGGCCCTGCAGGTGTTCCAGACTCTTATGTTATTCTGGCTGATGTCAAATGTTTTAGGTATTCATTACTGAAGCCGAAGGTACATTTTTAGGTTTACCGAAGTCCGCTACTATACCTTAGCGTGAACCAGACGAATCAGATCGATTTTAACATCATCATCACATGTGTTTACATCGCACTAATGCTCCCTTCGTTTAAAACATCATGACTACAATGTCGAATGCAATTATCAACATTCCCACACTTTCTATTTGCCCTTCCCATCAAATGTTCCATAATTTGATGACATTTATAATAATGGTGAATTGTGAGATAAACCTGCAGCCCTTCACCGTGAAAAATGTAACGACTATCTTAAAATTTCCTTCCTTTTTCTGTAATTTTAACCAACAAATGCTCACAATTGTCATTATATTCACAATAATATTTTCAAAAACACTAAATTCCTACTTGCTTCGGGCCTTACATATATTCACTTCACACGGAAGAATTTCCATCAGTTCTTCTACATATGCAAGACAGGAAAATACTGTCAATTAATTATTTTACACAACAACATTAATGTAGTCCCTGATGATGAGGTCGGAAACATGTAGCAGTTTCGTTTTTTTTTTTAATATTATTGTGAATCTAATGACAATTGTGTGCATTTGTTGGTTAAAATTACAGAAAGTGAATTATAATGCACGAAATGGAGAAAATAAAATATAAAAATATTTCCTTCCTCTTAGTTACAAATATTTTTCCTTAACAATCTGTTATCATTGCCCTTAACCTATGTTTTCACTCTGAGGGGTGAGAGGTCAATTGTCTCAGATATTAACAAGTGACCGACCGGATAAGAAAGTTCAGCTATACGACAGTAGCAAAAAACTGTCGGTATGTTTCTGCAGCTAGGTACTTCTTTTCTTACAAACCACAAAGCAGAATTCTACATCATTTTTATGATATTCCTTTAAATACTAATTCATTCTTGCGATCAACTTAATTCTGTCTTATATTTACTGCCTGACTGTACCGCCGTTTCAATGAGATACACATAAATGTGGGACGAAGAGCATTCTAAACCTCCAACGTTCCATATGTATGAAATGTCAGTAATGTAAGCTGTAAGCTACTACATTACACAAGCGAGATACAACAAGCATATTAGCCATGTAAAATAAATGCACAGTTGCTGGTGGAAAACTTAAGAACTAGGGAAAGCGATTTATAACACGTTGAATCATAAATTACCCTTTCTGTAAGGCAAAACCATCTACAGCCTGTCAAACACAAAATATATTTATATAGGCAGAAAACAGTGTTTCACGGGCTGCAGTTGATTTTATCTTAGTATTTTAAACACAATGGGATTAATCAACTTAGATGCTCTTTTTGTAATTTATGCAACATGGACCATAAAGTAAACCATTGTCAGAAGTTATGCACAACCCTCACTTATACTTTAATCCCAGTACACTCTGATGTTATTTCATTTAAACACAATTCTCTTTACGTATATATATATATATATATATATATATATATATATATATATATATATATATATACAGGGCATACACAAAAGAATGGTGCGGTTTTAATAGTGAACACTATTAAAACCGCACCATTCTTTTGTGTATGCCCTGTATATAATTTTGTAGAAGCACTGCAAAGAATGTTCTTAATTTTCACCCCTCTAATGTTTATTTCACCTTCTCGCTATCTATGAGAAAATACGGATATATCACATTTACTTATGTAATTTTCTTCCTCTTTGCCCATTGTTTACCTCTATAATGGTCGATGGCATATTCTTTCTGAAATTTAGATGAACCATTAAATTAAAATCACAATGAAGAGAAAAAGTCTGTAAAAATGAAAACAGAAGCAGATTTCTTCACTGCAACGTATGAACAACACGTCAGCTTAAGGCGCCTCTACCTGTCTGCAGTCAGCACTGCAGCTGTACCCAGTAAAACTGAGGGTTTTTTTTTGCGTGGTGAAGGGCCCCGCAGCAGATGCTACGGACGCACCGCAGGAGATGCTACGGACGCACCGCAGCCTTAAGGCTTCTTGTGCAACCCCTATGATGAAGATGAGCAGTTTTTTTTTACCAAGTTTTACAATTAATGGAGCACCAGTAGAATGAAATTGACAGGGGAAAACCGACAACTCGGAGAAAAACCTGTCCCAGTGCCACTTTGTCCACCACAAATCTCACATGGACTGACCCGGGATCGAACCCGGGCCTCCGCAAAACTGAGGGTTAGTACGTAGAAACAGGAAGTGCAGCAAGAAGAAAGCAAAGAACAGAAAGGTGACAGGAGAGTAAGAGGGAGAAAATTGCCATAATTCAATGTTCCTGTTATTACTGAAGTTATACAAGTGTTATTGTCATTAACGACTAGCCGCGTGCCTGATGTTCCCCGGATTGTCATCGAATTACTTCCTGCGTCGTCTACAGTTCTGTTCCATTACAGTCACGATTCGACGAGTGGGTTCAGACGCTTCTAGTCTCTTAACTTGCTCTGTGGCAATTCTGTTAGAGACTTTCGTGTTGGCTCGCTTCTCTAGTTCCCCGCCGCTGCGATTGGACCGTGTTTTCTTCTCAGCAATATAAGCCCCTTGTCTTCTTCCGTAGTGAGTCACACCCGGTAACCATGGCGACCATGTTCGGTGTTCAGTTTTTTCTTCTTCCACAGTACGTACCGTACAGAAAACACATACGGTAAACCGTCACGTGACGAGCAGACAATATTCACGTGCTACTTGACGGTACTTTTCATCTATAGTCTTTTCGTTCTTAGAAGACAGGCGTTAATCTTACAAATGAAGTGCTGCCATCTGGTTCTAATTCTCGATGCTCAACTCTTTCTTCTGCCTCTAGTTTTGATTTTTTCCGAGCGATTATTTTTTTTGCGAGTGAGATTTCCCCATATCCTAGATACGACTCTAGTTCCGATTTTCCACAAGGGATGGGTTCTCTACGAGTGGCGGTTTTTCCATACCGTAATTTTCCTGTATGCCGGAAACAATGTTTTACATGGAAACACAGAAATAAAGGAAAAAACTAAAAACGAAGGAATTGCTCACTTATTGCGATTGTACAAAGTGCTTCGTATTAAATTTTGTACACCGGTCCAGTGTTTCTACAATTACCATGGTTTCAAGTCATGCCTGACTGAGTACTTAAGGAAGGTGGTAGCTTCTCCTCACTTTACCTACCAGTGCATCTGAACTAGTACGAAATTCCGTTCTCCTCCTCTTCGCCACCATCCGCCTTCAGGACTCAGTGCGACAATATATCTTTATGGTAAACGACGCGCAAATATTTTTCCGAAAATAAAAGACACTTCTTTGTTGGTACGCAAACATTGATCCCCTAAAATTCACAGGAAAATATTTGTAACATACAACACTAGGGGATGGAAGAGTTACATGACAAGAAATACGAGCGGAGCTTAGCTCCTACCTGAATACATACATAGTCGGCGAGTGTAAGGACTAAAGATTTATTCACACTTATTAGCTGTGAAAGGACCAAATGCCGTGTAGAAATTTGTAGCTTTCATAGCCGCAAAATATCACACTACAAGCGGAAAATATATCGTGACGAAATAACTGGTACATAAAATAAAATTACAGTGCGTTAGGCAGATATATTGGTCACACCACTGGACAGTGTACATCCTCTGCGCCATCTGTCTTGACCCACCGTCACAAACATTAATACCTCCTTCGTTACGTCCATAAGCCCACTGACATAAATTTAGGACAATAAATTACAAATAAGCTGATCACAATGGCTGCTCCGCGTATGCCATGTGCTGTCAAACACCGGAACCGTGTGTTCAAGTCTCACCTGAGTCAAGATTTTATGTTAATGCCCCCAAATCTTTTTTTATTTCATCTTTCATGAAACATCCTAACATCCGATGCTATACCATAGTCTGAGATGCCAAAAGCGTCGTAAAATAAATCTTCACAAATCATGAATCGACTCCAGGATGTCGTGAATATTAAATAGACGTACCACCCACGAAACAAAAGAGATAAGACATACAAATACATTGTAAACTTAGTTTCTTATTCGATATGGTATGCTTTTTCAGAGCCGATCCCAGTGGCCGCGCGGTCTAAGGCGTGGGCCTGGGGCCGCTCGCTTACTGGGATTGTGGGTTCGAATCCCACCGGGGGCATGGATGTCTGTCTCTTGTGAGTGTTGTGTGTTGTCAAGTAGAGGTATCTGCGATGTGCTGGTCACTCGTCCATAGGAGTCCTACTGAGTGTGGTGCGTCTAAAAGTGTGATCGTGAAGCCTCGAAAAATGAGGCGGCCTAGGCCCCCAAGGGGCTGTCGAGCCATTAAAAAAAAAAGCTTTTTCAGAGCAATTTACTTTCATAGCTCAGTTCTTCTGTGAAACATAATGCACATGTGGCAAATAAAATTGCACAGAGCACCATTGTTCGTCACCAAACGTCAAGAGGTGTCTGTTTTACGGAATTTAATAAATGACTTTACTAATTCAGAAGACTTGCATGAGAACAGTTCTATTTCTGCATTACACCGGCCGTAAATAACGCCTGGGTACCTTAAATTTATAATACAGACTATTTTTTATATACTTAAAAGGAAATCTTTCAATTAACATTTGAGAATTAAACACGACATTTCTCAATACGCAACTTACCTACCAGAATATGGGACGAGAGTTTCAAACATCGCAACTAAACTCTTACTGGAGTTGATTTTAGGGTTACTAATACAGCCTTGCTAGATAATTCCGGAAAGTTTACCATGTGGCAAATAAATCTACTGAGCACTACCCCCATCAACCCCTTAATTTGCCTCTCCCTGTGGTCTACACAGCTTAATGCCTCTCTCACATACACAAACAAATTACATAGTAGTTTATTTGGACGACGACGACTACGCAAGCAGAGTGATAATACGAAAGGTCAGCTTAAGAGGTCAATCATAATCGTGACCCACACTAACCTGCAGTTTGGTACAGTGCGCTTCAAAATTATGTGTTGTATTTAAAATTGTTATACACATATCAAATACACTTTAATTCGATCTAGTTATTTCACTGAACACTGGAGTGCTGATAGGTAAAGACATCTGCAGTATCGTTTATTGTGCAGTATGCATTGTCACTAACAGCTAAGATAACGACAGTGCGGTCGGTCTCTGTGGCCTGTGACAGTAGTTTTGAATATGGGGGCACATGTGTCTATAGGTCCATAGGGGTACGTGAATCCTGACTGGGGGGTAAGTGGAGTATAAGTTGCCAAACACAGGTGGACGTGCTCTCGGACACATAATGAAACCATATTTTCAGAAGGGGGAGGGGGGGAATAAAGGACAGTTTGTCGTTCACAACTCAATCTTTATAATTAGATATCAGTTTGTACTACATGTTTCGGCCTTATTTCCGGCCATCATCGGGTATTACAGCTAAAACATCTTGAGGAAGAATACTAGTGTACAATCATCACGTCGCAATTAAAATAAGATCTCATTTATACAAGCATCATTCAAATTAAAAAGCCGGGATTCCAGCAATTCATGCTGTAAATAAGCCGAAATTGTGTAAATATTTATAATTATCATCATTATTATTTATTACACGAATCGCTGGAACTCCGGCTTTTTAATTGCAATTATTTTTTATATAAATTAGATCTCATTTTAATTGCGACATGATCATTGACCACTAGTTTTCTTCTGCAATATGTTTTAAATGTAGTGCTTGATGATGGCCGGAAATGAGGCCGAAACACGTAGTACAAATTGATAGCTAATTATAAAGACTGAGTTGTGAACGAAGAAATGTGTCTCACTGCCCTCCTTTTTTGCTAATTCACAACGGGATGTATAAACCTAAGTTTGTAGAACTTCTATGCCTGGAATAAATCAATTATGTTTAAGATAAGAAACGCAAACGTAACTTATCGTGTTTAGGAGTATGGGTCAAACAAGGTAAAAGGTAAAGCAATTCCATTACAGGCCTGGACAGACCCTTAGGGCTCCAGGAGGTTGAGGCTCGCAGATTTCTAGATAGTCGGACATGAAGGTGGTAAGGTTGTCAGCCCTACGCACCGGCCACCTTTCCCCCCCCCCCCCCCCCCCAGGAAATATTCCTGGTACTCATTTCTGTTAGAGGCCGAGTCGACCCCAGGGTCATAATGCGACCGAAAGTATAATGTCAATGAAAAATTCCAATGACACCATCGGGAATCGAACCCGCGACCTTCCGGCTTGTAGCGCAGTGCCTCAACCAACTGCGCCAGTAAACCTTAAAACAGCGTCGAGTATAGACCCAGTGAATCATCAACGTGGGTTAGAAGCATGTGTTGTACATGGTAGATCTGACAACGATAACTGACACGATGAAAAATGATCTAAAAAATGACAAAGCTGTACCGCAACTACCTGCATTAAATCACCCGGTAAAACCTCTTAAACTTTAATATTAGCGGCATTTACAACAACGTTTTCCATTGTACTAAAAATACTCAAAACATTGCACTAAGATTCGGAAGCAAACTGCTTCATTCTTCAGGTGATATTACTCATGTACAACACTTGTTAAAAATCCATATGTTACTCTTGAAGTTTCCGTTTGACACAGGTGCAATACAAGTACACGAAGGTAAAGGCAGTACGTTCCTCAAAGTGTCAAGATCCGATCACCTCGTGACACAGTGTCATGTCCCAGAAGAACGGAATGTTAGATATGCCGCTGAGAAAACACTCGAAACATAACACGTAGTGTAAGATAGACCTTAAGTCGCCACAGAAACCAGAATGCTCTGTTGGGCAGTATGTGTAGTGACTAGACTAAGTCGTAGACGACCGAGAAATCGGACTTCTATTCCTGGCAAGAACAGCGTCCAGACCGGATATATCAGTACGCTTCCATTTCAAACGGGTACGTTGATTGAAAATTAAAAAAAGGCTAAATAAGATAAAAGGAACAATTGATAAAAAAAAATTTAAATAACGTTGAACAGATCGCAAGAAACACGCGGAATTATCACTTTAAAGTTGTACATACCGTGCATGTTTGAGATAATTATATACATAAACCAACAATTATTGCACTTTTTTATATGTATTGTAAACCCTACATATGTTTCGGCTGTGCTTTAGCCATCATCAGGGGTTTCTCTTGAAGTGTCCACTAACTGTATCTCTCACTGCATTGTCATTGATTCGTATAGGACCTGGATAGTGAGACAATGCATAGTGCCTAGATATTAAGAAACCTAATACGAATCAATGACAATGCAGTGAGAGATACAGTTAGTGGACACTTCAAGAGAAACCCCTGATGATGGCTAAAGAACAGCCGAAACATATGTAGGGTTTACAATACATATAAAAAAGTGCAATAATTGTTGGTTTATGTATATAATTAACGCGGAATTATATTTCACGATGTTATAAGTTTTGATACTTTGATTTCCTTCCTCAACACGTGAATACAAAGGCCTGTGCTGTAGCTCCGCGGTTACAGTGCCCAATCACACGAAAATGCCTGTCATCTCATATTGATGCAGCTTTTGGCAGGATTTTATCGACAGGTAGCTGATACAAGGCTGCTGTGTGTCACACCACAATTTCACATGCTCACGGTAGCAGTTGCTACAGTCCACCCTGCGTGCTGTTGTTTGGCTACGAAAACTGGTTGACAAAGTGAAACAAAAATGACTACAAAGACTGATTTTCCACATTCCTGCACACCAGCTCAGTTGGCTGTAGGCTTGCCGGGCTGTTACAAAATGTGAAAAGAATTACTTTTTTGGGTGATAATTCAGATGTCCAAATTAGTAACTAAATATGACGTCCAGCAAATAACAAAATTCTGGGGAATTTGTAAAAAGGCCTAAGGAAGGTCGAGTATAATCATGACACGGAGATGAATTAAAATGACTCTATATGAAATTTTAAGTTCTGAAAATGTTCTTTACAAAGTGTGGAGATCACGTCCTTCCGTCTGTCGGTCTGTTTGTGTTCCAGTATCAGGGACTAAACCGTTGTATGTTTTCAAGAAATTTCGCAAAGGATTTAGTTACAACAAGACAGGCAGTGTATGTATAAACGTAACATTGAGAGGCGTTCGCGTAACCATTGTTTCCGTGGTAAAGCAATAAGTATTACATATTCTGAGTGTGTGTCTGTAGCCTTACTTATCCAGCATGCAGAGCGCATGCGCCGTATTTTCATCTGTGACATGTCTGGCTCGACTGTATTTTTCCACATTATCTCATAAAAGCCACGATTTTCGGAAAAAAAAAGTTATTGAACATAAAATGCGTGCTTTGATTTTCTCTACAACTTTTGTCTGAAACATTTCTCACTCTAAAAAGAATTCAGCGAGATATTATCATAAACGTACATAGGTCTTCACGTGAAGTACACGTTTTTCTTGTCAGATTTTAATGAAAATTGAATTTCTTCAACAGATTTTCGAAAAATACTCAAATATCAAATTTCATGAAAATCATTCCAGTGAGAGCCGCGTTGTTCCATGCGGACAGACAGACGGACGTACATGACGAAGCTAATAGTCTCTTTTCGCAATTTTGCGAATTCGCCTAAAAAGTTGTCGCTCAAGCTTCAGTTCCGTGAGAGTCAGCACAATGTCAGTCATACGTTACATAAGGGCGTAGAAATCTACTCCTGGGATATGACACTGCGTCAATGGGTAAACGCAACCCGACGTTTCTAGGCTACGTACTATCCTCACTTTCAAGTGTCGAAAGATCCTAGAAAAAAGAATCTCCTCGAGGACATTTCCACCCTTGAAGATGATGACACTACGCTGTCCCGAAACTTCGAGATGCCATTACCCCCTGATACAACGTCATATCCTAATAGAACAGAACCATCTTCCTCAGCAGTTTATATTCAAATTCCCTCCGTCTACATTTTCTCTCCCAGAGAGAGCAACTTGCATGCTCATACGAACAGCGACGACAATTTTAATCACGATGTAGCCCTTACTTGGTTATTAAAGCATAAAAACATACGTGATAATAAGTAGTCACAGCTGCAGTCGTGGTTTCGGCCCCATGAATACAAATTTATCGCTTTACGTGACGATCATATCGTGAATATTCTCCGACAAGGACACCTTTACTGTTGCTCTCACAGTAAAAACCGGAGTGAGAATTGTCCTGCAGTCGTGAATGAAGCATCCGACATACAATGCACGCCGTCAGCCAAGTGTTCATGGTCTCATTAGGTAAAGTGTCTCTTTATCTAAATGGTCAGGCAACCTTCAAAGAGCCTACATATCGCTATGTCATATTCCCAGCAGCTTTACTTATACTTAAACCATCACGAAAGCAACTGAATACAAAATATTGCTGGCAGGTTTGATAACTAAGTAACGTCATGGAGCTACTGAGAATCTGCTCATTCAGGTGGTCAAAATCACTGTATGTTGTGGTATCCGGAAGTCCATTAGCCTATTTATCACAGCTGAATCCAATCCACATCCTCACATTCTATTTAAGTTCCATTTTATTTACTCCAGCTATGTTTAGATCTCCCAAGTGGTCCTTTGCCTTCAGGTTTTCTTTATGCATATTTCTATAAGTACCTCAGGAAGGGGCCAAGAGATTTTTTTCTTCTTTGAAACGTCCAGACCAGCTGTGGGGCCCACCCAACCTCCTGTCCGATAGATACCCGGGTCCTTTCCAAGGGATAAAGTGGCTGGGGCCTAAAGTTGACCAGTCATCTACATCTAATGCTGAGCTTAGGAATGAGTGACACTATATCTCGGCTCCCCCTATACGCCTTCAAGGCGTGGACAGGGATAAATTTGACTTTTCTACCGTGACCTCAGACAAGAACAATAAACTTTTGTTAATCCAAATATCAAAAGCAGAAACAAAAAAGCTCAGAAATAAGTCTTTCCACAGTTTAGGAATTAAATGGGGCATTCGAGGTTCTCACGAGGGTAATTATGAAGGTGGCCGTCCTATGAAATGTGACGCCCTGTACTGTGTAAAAGTATATAAACGTTCGGAAAAACATCTGCGTCCAATTTCAGAGACTGAGCCCGAACGAGGCACATTTTCTGAAATTTCGGCAAGTTTTACCAGATTACACGCGTCACATCTATAAAACGATAAATTTTAAGACACGTTACATTTTTTTAAATATTTGCGTCCAGAAACACAAAGCAATTCGCAAGAAACGGAATTTATTGGAAAGCAACATCTTGCTCCATCTGTACGCCTTTTTTAAAATTTAACAACACTTTCACTTTTAGATATATCCAAAATGCTCGTACGCTCGTACCTGCAAAAACCACCAAATATGTATCTACCCATAATTCGATTATTATGGAATCGTTTTGTTGTTCTCATAACGGGGATCAATCCATTAGCCATTTGGACACCAATGTCTTTTTCATACCCGTCATAAACAACACTCATTTTATAGCAATCACTGCTTAGTGCAGGTTTTCATAATAACCCCCGATTCGTTTGATGGTATAACCAGGAATCAACCCCAGCCTCACCCCTCTTTTATCCCCGTCGCTAACATTGCACTTTTAGTTTCTCCACGCCTCACCCGCATTTGATCAAATCGGAATGGAGTGCGGCAATTGTTTTTTTAAAAGTTTAGCCCCCACGTGTAGGTGTTTACATCTGAGCGCACTCTGAGTATGAACAAGCCAGACTGGTAATACTCATGTCATTACGGCTGTCGGAATAATCAGACAAGGCCAGTCTCTTTTCCTCTCTCCAACACATGAACGCTGTTATATCCGTGACATTACACTACCGAGAGAGAGAGAGAGAGAGAGAGAGAGAGAGGGCCGTGTTCTGTGTTGCCTGCTGCCTACTTCACTATACGAACCAAACTATCTGGTGGGCAAACCACCACCATTCCGCGCCATTAGCTAGACCTTCCTGAGCCTAAAACTGAACTAGAATTGCTATGGTGGGTTATTATGGCCCGAACTCGTGCATGTCAGGGAGCCATTTTTGTTGTGCCTTTGGTAATTACGTGTATCGTGTTATTCGGGCCTGCGGTGAAGGGGTAGTTCCCCCTTCCCGCCTTTTTTTTTAGCGTTCTACTACATTAGCTTAGCGTTTTATTAATGGTCCCCTCTCTATTACTTTCATTGGTCCCCTTCACTCTCTACATGAATTCAGTGTTGGTACAGAACCGATGGAATGAAGAACGGAAAACAAGCAGAATTTCCACCACCACCACCACCCCCCCCTCCTCCCAGGGGACGATGGTTACTGTTGTAGGCAACCGCAAGGTACTTTATCTGATTCATACAACAATGTAACTATGTTTACATGCAACGCGCGGAGCAGTCTAGGCCTAACGCGATGACCAACAACAGCATTGCAGACGGTCAGCTTATCATCAAGCATGCATTGTGTACGAACATTTTTGAGCACTGTGTGAGCGGACAGGACGCCTTTTCTGTTACATACATTACTTCGCCATAAACTAAATTTTAAATAAATACTAACGTGAAAAACACTAGCAAAGCCTTTCTGACAGCGTGGTCGTGCGGCTTTGTGTTTGAGTGTTTTGTTTGAGCAGAAAACTACACCGTGACTTCAGTAGACAGGCTTTGTGTGTAAGGGTAACACGCTACGACATGATGACACGTTGAAAGTTACGTGATGTGTCAATCAGTATACGTTATCATAAGAGAAATTTACAAGGTTCATTTGTCCGATGTAGAAAATCGGAAATTTGAGTACTAGACTGCGATTTTGAAACTTATGGGTACTGAATAACGAACCTTCAGAAGAAACAATCCATGGGGCACGCGGTGGCGCCATTGGTTGAGCCGGAAGGTCGCGGGTTCGATTCCCGATAGGGGTCACTGGATTTTTCATTGACTTGTGGTGGTAGGAACCACCAGCTTTTATTAAATGCTTGGTCAAGTACACAGGGTCTCGGAATGAATATAGTTTGTAGTTAGTTAGCTGCTTGCTGTTGCGGGAAGTGAGAGCGGCTGATGTACCGTGCTCTCCTTCCTCGTTGTGTTGCTGCTGCGGGAAGTGAAGAGCGGCTGATGTACCGTGCTCTCCTTCCTCGTTGTGGTGCTGCTGCGGGAAGTGAAGAGCGGCTGATGTACCGTGCTCTCCTTCCTCGTTGTGGTGTTGCTGCGGGAAGTGAAGAGCGGTTGATGTACCGTGCTGTCCTTCCTCGTTGTGGTGCTGCTGCGAGACGACGGTGTGCCGATGATGGCCCGTGAGTTGGGTAGCTGTTGCCGTACGTAGGCTACACGTCAGTACAGCGAGTGATGAGTGATGACCGCTGGCTGCCGGCAGAGAAGTCGACCGCGAGGTGGGCGAGCGGAGCGCATGGCGCGATTGGTGGGCTGTTGTACCTGGTTTCTGGCCACCTGCACTGTGGTTGGCGTGCTGGTGTCGCTTGTTACAGTGGTGGGAGACTTCCCACAGACAATCCTTCCGGCCGCACTATGGCCCTGGGGTCGACTCAGCCTCTACCAGAAATCAGGCGGCTGGTGCGTAGGCTTGACAACCTTTCACCTTCATGTGCCGATTGTCTTCAAATCCTGGGACCCTGAACATCCTGGAGCCCTTGGGACCTGTCCAGATCTGTATAGGAATAGCTTTACATTTAAAGAAGAAATAATCCAAAGATTAGAATAAAGAAAACCGAGTGAAACAGATCTCGAAACGTTCTCTGTAGATGCCGACATATAAAAAATTTATGGGGCTACAATGTCGTTACAGTGCAGCGGGGAGTGGCAAGGTACACATTCTTAGACTCGGGACTAGATACTAGAAACCTCTTCAGCCGATTTACAGATGAGAAAAGATGCTTGGGGTACCAGTGGGATTGAAGACTGGACGGATATGCAGAATGGAGGTGGACACTGTGAAGAAGAGAGAAGTCCTAGCCCTGCTGTTATTTTCCGGCCTCTTACAGCGGAGGCGCAATTTCGATCCCAGGCCAGTCCTCGTGGCATTCGTGATGGACAGAGTGGCACTAGGATAGTTTTCTCTCCGAGTACTTTGGTGTTTCCCTGTCACTGTCTTTTAGACAAATACTCTGTGTTCATCTGTTACTGACGCCAAGTAATCATACCACTTGAGAGGGTATTTGAACAACTCACTTAACAAGAAGAAAATCGTAAGCCTTTCAGGGACAGAGCCACGGTCTTCCAACCCGCAGGGAGTTCTAATTGCCTGTTTTGTCCTGTTTTATTTACCACCCAGTGTCCACGTTACTTACCAGTTTTTCAAGACATTTATTGTTTCCTGTAAGGAAAAAGTTTAATATATTCCTCTTACTATCTATTTCAGGTTGTCAGTTTAATTTTCATACAACAACCAACATGAGACCTTCACTCTTCTTGGACAAGAGTACAAGCCCAAGACGCTAATCAGCTACACTGCTTACCGTCTTGGGCGTGTACTCCTTTGTTCTAAATAACGCCCTGACGATGGCACCCCGGTGCCGAAACATGTAGGAATTTAATACCTGTCATGAATTGTATTTTATTATGTGTATATATTATATTGGTTGATGTAAAGGTAAAGCAATTCCATTACAGGCCTGGACAGGCCCCTGAGGGTTCCATGAGGTTGAGGCTCCCAGATTTCTAGACAATCGGCACATGAAGGTGGTAAGGTTGTCAGCCCTACGCACCGGCCGCCTTTACCCCCAGTAAATATTCCTGGTACTCATTTCTGTTAGAGGCTGAGTCGACCCCAGGGCCATAGTGCGACCGGAAGGATTACGTCAATGAAAAATTCCAATGACACCATCGGGAATCGAACCAGGCGACCTGCCGGCTTGTAGCGTAGTGAATATTGGTTGATGTATTAATTGTAAGAATAGGCACGGTATGAATAACATAAAACAACCATATTAACTCCACGGAGCAGAGTCCTTCTTGAATAGGTAATCATTCCTCGCCGAGAAAAGAAATTCTTCGCATTTGGTACAATCAGTGATGCAACAGTCCCACACAAACTGCTCGCCGTAATGAAATCAACACATTACGAAATTCGAAATAAGGAACTAGAATCTAGAAACAAGAAACACCTCAAGCAACGTCGTCATTCTTCTGACAGGCGTGCACTTGCCGCTCCCATTCTTCACGCAACTTCACTCCACCCCAAAACTGAACCATATGAAACTTCCCCGTTCTCTGTGAAAAGTGAACATGGCGACCAATAACCACCAAACTCCCCATTACCCGGACTCCATTCTCTCTCGCTCTCTTTTCCTATATACCTCATGCTTTACTCGTTACCACTTATCGAGTGTCATCTGTTTCCCTGAAGCTAATAGCTCTACTCCGCTGCTAACTGACGGCAGAAACACAGAGAGATTCCGTGGAGGCAGCACAACGTTGCTACGACCCACAAATCATAGTAACTTCCGCTGCTGGGGGAAAAGTGGGTAGAGCGCTCCAAGGGTTGGGGCTTTACTTGCTGGTTGCAAAACACAGACGATAATATTGGGAGCCGGAGCGGTCGACAGAGTTAGGCGGTGAAATATCTGTTCTGGAAATGAGAGGCGGCACACAAAATCCATCTTGAAACCAACTAAGTGTTGTGTTGGTGCCCAAATGGGTTTTTTAGTGTTAAAAAATTAAAACAACAAATACAGATTCTTCATAACAGGATGTTCTAATTATATGCTATAAACCAACAAATTTGCAATAACATATATGCAAATGTTAAACCCTACATATGTTTCGGCTCTGTCTGAGCCATCTTCAGGGGTTACTCTTCGTAGCGTCCACTATTTACACACTCACTATATTGTTTTAAACACGTATTTGGGGTTTCTTGGCAATCTTGGATCTATACATTGTCGCACTATGCACTATGATGAACTTGTGGTGTGGATTGTTGTATGTTGCCGGAAGATGCTGTTGTTCTGCGTCGGAGTCGCTGGAATGTGATCCTGTGTGGGACATGTCTGTAGTCTGCGGGTTTTTTTTCAGTCCTTGTTGATTTGTGTTCGAGTGTTCATAGGTTAGCACTGATCGTCCGCCATCTTGTCACTGCCATCTTGTCACTGCCATCTTGTCACTGCCGTCTTGATGCTGCAGCGTTCTAAGTTTTAAATTTCTTCATTTTCTATGGAGCCGGGATAGATTTGTCAGTACAATGACGTTGTTGGGGGGAAGGGGGGGTGGACATCCAAGGAATCATGGTTCGATTTCGGCAGAAGCATATTTGTAACCAGAGGCGCACCCAAGGGGAGTGGCTGACGGGCTACAGCCCCCCCCCCCCAAATCCCCCAAAACCGAAATTTGTAAAACACAGATTTTGTAGATATTATCATATCAAAAGTTTTACGTGATTTACCCGTCAGCCGAAAACAGCCATTGAAATCGGCTGATGAGTAGTACATTAGAATTTTGAAGAATAAATTAATAAAATTAAAAAAAAAAACAAGAAGATAGGACACTGTGATTGAGTCGTGGAACATGTAATTATACTTGTGTGTATACAAATGCAGTTGCAAACAGTGTTCTGTTATACTTAAGACATGATTTTTGTAACATAATTCTTAAAATCAAACATAAATTTTATATAGCCTCAGGGTCAGCACCTCCCCCCCCCCCCAGCGAAAAATACTGGGTGCGCACCTGTTTTTAACTCCCTCTTCTCCAAATTATCCAGAAAGGTTCGGAGTTCATCCAGCCTTTTATTCTATTAGTATCTGGGACCTTTCCGCTGTATAAAGTGACAGGGGAGTGCAGATGGTCAGCCATTTGAAACTACTGCAGAGGTAAAGAATGTTTAGAGATAACTCGTGTTACTATTTGTTCTGATGTTGGTATGTTTGCGTAACGTGACGGTGGGAGTTTAGTTTCACAGCATCAGTTGTGAAGTTGGCTTCTTACACTACAGGAAAAACGGCGTTTGTTTTTAAACACTTGTAGAATGTGAAAGTGTTGTGAAAGAGTAAATTACTGACCATCTATTTTAACTTCCGTAATGCTCTGTCAAGAAATTGTATAATGAGTCTTTTTTTCGGAGCCTCAGAGACTTACTTGCACTGCTTTAGACTGCTTCGTATACACTCTGCACGGTTTCGTCGCTTCTCGCTTTTCACTCACGCTCTGAGACACATTTAGCATTAACGATTCCCTACTCAAGAAATGCTGAGCATTTTATTGAAGGCAGAGATTAATTACCATATTCATAACAGCCCGCTAGTAGTCCCTATCCCTAGCCAACTTAGACCAGCCAACAACATAATACACGATTTCTTTACGTTATATTGTAATATTACCTTCCTCTCTACACACAGTTCTTAAAAACACCCGTTCAAGCCTCGTATTACATACTTTAAAACGCTGGTTTGCAATCCCTTATCGGTTGTCTGAAATTGTTCTTTTAACATATTCAGTTACCCTCCAGCCCCGTATCCTTCATCCGCGACCTGACGTTACTCTGTTCCGTGGTGAAAAGGATCGCGCTTCACGGGCCCACATTCTGATAATCTGAGGCATCAATTGAAAATAAGTGTACCTTAATTTTCATTTTAATTACGTAGGCACATCACTTAACAACGTATAATATCCCATTATACCATAGCTCAGTCGGTATAGTGACTAGGCCACGAGCTGGACGGTCCGGAGTTCGAATCCGGATGAAGACAACAGACTTTATGTTCTCCAGAACCATCTGCGGCCCACCCAGCCTCTTATTCAATGGGTACCGGGGTTCTATCCGAGGGGAGGCGTCCGGGGAGTGAAGTTGACCCCTCACCTTCATCTAGTGCCGAGGTTATGAATGGGTGGAGCTATACAATTACTCCCTTCATACGCCTTCATAGCGTGGACAGGAACAGCTTTACGTAGTTTACGTATTTGACATCCTATCATATGATAGCCCAGTCGGTATAGTGACTAGGCGAAGGGTTGAATAACCGACGAAACATGGTTCGATTCCCAGCAGGGATAAACAATTCTTTTCTCTTTTTTTTAACAACGTCCAGACCGAATCTGGGGCCCACGCATTTTTTATTGAATGGATACCGAAGAATATTTCCGCAGGTAAAAGCTCCCTGGGCGTGAATTTGACCGCTCACCTTCATCTAGAACCGTTTTTAAGAATTCGTGGAGCTAAACTCCAATCCTCCATATGTCTTCATGGCGTGCACAGGTGAAAATTCACTGTACATTACTTTTACATACAAAGTAAAGGTAAAGTTCTCCCTAGAACGGGCCATTAAGGCCCAGAGGGGGGTAGAGGTATAGCTCTAACCTTTCTTTAAACCTGGCACTAGATGAAGGTGGGTGGTCAACTCCACGTCCCGGCCACTTTACCCCGGGAAAGAGACCCGGTACCCATTATACAGGTTATTCAAAATGATTGTCGGGGTTTTAACAACTTGGCTACCTCGTTCTCCAGATGTAACCCCACGTGTTTTCTTTGTATGGGGTTACGTCAAGGATCAGGTTTATGTTCCTCCTCTTCCCGCAAGTATCCCGGAACTGAAGGTACGAATCAGAACCGCCATTGAAACCATCACCGCTGACATGCTAGAAAAAGTTTGGAAAGAACTCGATTATCGTGTTGATGTTTGTAGAATCACAAAGGGTGCACATATAGAGCACCTGTAAGGTATGTCACAAAAACTTGGAGTGTTGTTCTATTAAATAAAAAAATACATATACAGCTATCTCAAGTGTATTGTGTATGTCAAGTTGTTAAAACCTCGACAATCATTTTGAATAACCCTGTATAGGAGGCTGGGTGGGCCCCAGGGCCGGTCTGGACGGGTGCGGAAAATCTCGTCCCCACCGGGATTCGATCCCCGGAACGTCCAGCCCGTAGCGAGTAGCTATACCGACTGAGCTGTCCCGGCCCACTTACTGTACATACCCGACATGAAATATAATATAACCTTACAAGGCTACAAAACTATGTATATGGCCATGCACTTCCGTTTTATGGTGCATCTTACAGTAACACACAACACACAACATAAGCCAACTGTACTACACTCAGTGGCATTGTAAAGCTCACAAACACCTTTCCCAGCAAACTATCTTTGGATGTGCTTCTGGAGTCCTCGGTAAACAAGAACACCTTTGGATTACTAAGATCGTTCGACCCGCGTTCTGATAGTCTAACTACAGCAGTCTAGCCACAAAATAAGCCGCCTTGCATGAAGGTCTGCATATAATAAATTAATTAAGCGGTTTACAATAGCAGCAGCTTCCTCAGAACAGGGAACCACACACATTATGCGCAATAGGCCAAGTGTCTGCCAGCGAACAAACGTAACGGCCTGTGTGCTTACCGCCTGAGTTTCTCTTAGCTCACGCATCAGGGCAATGAAAGTAATAGCTGTGTACAGTCGAACTCTGTTACAACGTCATGAAAGGGACTGAATATTTTGTGTTGTTATAAATTAGCATTTTTATAATCGAGGAGTATAACGTTATGGTTAATAGTGAAGAATTAATTGGTACCAAAGAACGTGTGACGTTATATACGAGGTATCGCTTAAACCGGGTTCGACTGTGTGTGTGTGTATATATATAAAAATATATACACAGTCCGACAATTATATAATGAGACTGAGGTTATGGAATAAAACTGGAACAAAAGACTTGAGTACTATCTGTATTTTATTCAAAGTACATCCCTTCTGCATCGATACAGCGAGTGGCACGATCTAGCAAAGACTGGAACGACCTCTGCACGTCTTCTTGTGGTATGGTCCGAAGACTCGATGTCACAGCTCCTTGGATGTCTTGAACATCTTCAAAGAGGCGCCCTTTCAATGGTAACTTCAGTTTGGGGAACAGAAAATAATCACAGGGGGATAAATCAGGGGAGTAGGGCAGATGATTGAGCACGCACACTTGTTGTCGGGCTAAAAATTCTTGTACAGCAACTGCCCGGTGAACCGGTGCATTGTCGTGAAGAAGAAACCAACTGCCTGGTGCTGAGTACTCGGGCCGGACACGGCGAATCTTCTTCTATGTATATATATATCACTGCTTATTGAAACTAAGAAACGGTTACTCTCTTATTTTCAGTTCTGTTATTTTCCTTTCTTACCTACCTAACTCCATGGAATATACAGTAATTCCGGGAGAGTTGCCACGGCGGGAGAGGCGCCGCATTTTTTTAGTTTGGTGGGTTCTGGCAATCCTCTGCAGACAGCAGCACATGTCCTTACTCAGTGAGTCAAGAGAGGTGTTGTGAGTGAACGTAGTGAATATCGGGGCTGTTTTGCGAGACTTATGACTGATTGTATGCAGTGAGTTTATTCATTTTATGCTCGAACTTTTTTCCAGTGTTAAAGAAATGTGTCTTAATTAGTTCGAATAGAAGTACCTATGCAATCACGATACATTACAGGTTTCCGGCGTTGTTGACCTTGCCTTCACATCATGTAGCCGCCATGTTCTTCATTCCGTTCGGCAAGAGGGGGGGTGCGGCTTCCCTCCCTGAAGATTGGGAGAAACGCCGCAAAAAATTAAGGGCGAGACGCCGCAATTACACAATTTCAAATCGTTTTGGAAACTTCGTGCATATATATATATTATAGAGTACAAAAAGCTATCTGCTCTGTTACTCTTTCACCTTACCACGAGGGTCAGATGTGTACATTAACTAGAAATAGTTGTACATTAACACCGACTTCTTCGTCAAGTGGTTCACACAGCATTTCCTCAAACACAAAACTTCAAGAAGATCTTTCTACGGTCTTTCTAGTTTTAAATGGCCACACAGCTCATTGCAGCTCCCCTTGACTGCATCAGGTTGCTGTTGAAAATAACGTCACTATCATTTGTCTACCGAGTCACTGTACTCATGACTTACAGCCTTTGAATAAGTGCTTTTTGGGGCCTTTAAAGAATCACTTCAAAAACGCAGCCGCAGGTTGGATGAAGCAGAATCCACAAAGGAAAATAACTCGATATCACATGGCACTCTTCATCGGGTTTGCTTAGAATAAAGCTGCTTCCGCGGGTGTTGATGTAAGTACTATTGAGTCAACGGGTATTTATCCTTTGAACCGCAACAGAGTGCCTGAATATTTCTTCTCCATTTCTGATACCAGTGAAACTGTAACTTTTATGGAAACAGCATCTCCAGATAAGGCTCCGATTTGTACACTCTCTATTTCATGAACCACATCTCAAAATGTGTTACCTATCTCAGCAGGACCTTCATTAAATACTTTGAATAATACACTGCCTTCTGACACTTCCACTGAAGAAGTTACTCCTTCCAGACTTTTGAAGATCAGTCCAGTACCGAAAATATCAAGGAAATAGTCAATTTCAGAACAGCAACTCTTTTGTTCCACTGATGAAGCTCATAATACCGAGGAAGAGCGAAAGAATCAAGAAGGAAATAAAGTCAAAGAGCAGAGGAAAATCGGAAGTGTAAACAGTCCCAATACTTCAGGTCTACAAGGTCAGAAATGCAAAAAAAAAAAAAAAAAATAATAATAATTAAAAAAATATATTCATATTCAAGAGACATCTGAAGATTCTGACACGAAATGCTGTGTGTGTGTTGGGAAAACTACTTGACAACAATTAAGGAAGATGACTGGATCGAATGTGAGAGTTGCAGAAACTGGCTGCAGGAGATCTGTTCTCCATACATAGACAAATGCTTCGACTGCGGTAGAAAGTTACTGCGAGACAAAAAACAGCAAGGTGCAGAAGGGGCTGTAGAATATTTCATTCACTACAACTTAGACTCTTGAGTTCATTGGGTTGAAATAGTAGGTACTTGTGATATATTTTCTATTTTATTGTTGATATTGCTTCTTTACTCTGAATAAGTCCAACAGTTTTTATTTACTTATTTTGCTTCTTGAATTCACAGGATATTTTTAAAGAGCGGCATCTCTCCCTACATAGCGGCATCTATTCCTGCCAAAAAGCGGCGTCTCTAACGGTATGTCCGGGAGAGAAGCAGCAGAGATTACTTTTTTTCGTCGCCGTGTATCTCAGATACTTTCATTTCTGCGGATATTTTGGGAACAACTTAGTAAAGTAGAAACCTTAAATATAATATCTGTGAATTTTCAGCCATTTGAACGATTTTCGGATTGAGTTACAGCGAAAGTTTCAAATAGTGTGGCGTCTCTCCCGGAATTACCCTATTACTTCTTGAGACTGTAACAGTCGCTCTGTTAGTCACGAAAACCTCTTCCTTTAACGGTCCCCATGAGAGTCATTATAATGTTCACAAAATCCAGCCACTGGACTCTATTTTATGTCAACTGAATTCTGTCCACGCCCCACTTTATAATTTTTTAATTATTCACAATAGTACGAACCCTCCCTTTACGCTCAGATTTCCCAAGCTATCTCTTTCCTTCAGGTACTGGAAATTACCGTTTTTACGCATTTAACACTTTTCCCATGCGTGCTACATATTCTGTTAACCTCATTCTCCTTCATCCGCTCATCCGAAAAATAGCTGTTTATGATTACAAATTACGAAACCCTTCATTACGTTACTTTTCTCCTCTCGTGTTTCTCACTCTGTTACAAGACTCAGTTCAAATAGTTTCCTCAGCGCCCTCTTTATGAATATGCTCAACCTATGTTCTCCCCTTACAGTGATAAGCCAAAGTTTGTAGCCATGAAAAAAGACCGATAAAAACAAGCGCTTTGTACATGGCGAAATGCACAAAGAGATTTCAGATTCTTATATTATTTAGACAATATTTTCAACTATATACAAAGGTAAATACATTACTTTTCCTTTCAGCCTTCACGAAGGTACGTGAAGCGTGTAAGATTTCCCTCTGGTGTGCTACCAAATGTTGCGAAGAATGGGCCTCAATCAAAGGAATACACAGTGATTTACGTACTGGGCTACGACGGGAGTGTTCACAACAGGAGATGGCTGGAATCAGGGACTCACAATGAATCCGACGGGATGTGCAAAGAATTCAATTTACGCACGAAATCAGCACTCTTTGTTTTTTACTGAGACACGAACAGGGTCCAGTGGAGATTTTTTTTTTCAGTTTTACTCTCCTTGCTTTCATGTCGTAGTCTGTCTTACAACAGTCCATATACTCTTCCAAAGCGATTTCTCCACAGAGTGCGATCTAGTACTTCCTGTTTCAATTTCCAGTACCCTCTCGTTTCCTTAAGGTCATCCACTAGCTGCTACGTCTTCTTCCTCGTCTTCCCGTCACTTCTATCCTTGCTATAGAAATTTAATAATATGACTGCGTTTTTCTTCGTTATTTATATGAAGGTTTATTTAATTGTTTATTGTGCATCCAATTAAGAAGGAGCCGCTATAGTGTATTGGTACAGTGGCTACGTTACGGGCTCAACGACACAGCAATAGTGGTTTGATTCTTGACAGGGGCAACAGACATGTCTGCATTTGCGTATCTTAACATCTTACAATCACACTGCCTCCACCTTCTGCGTGTACTGCTCAAGTATTATTCACTTAATGTGTAATGACTACCATTATTGTCAATGCCACTTGTTACTGCCAACTGTTGACCACGTACAAGTCACGCGACGTAATGAAATTCCTGTGTCACTCAGCATATTGTAGGACATTCACTTAGAAAGTCAAACTAGCTGGCGACAAAAGAAAACTACGACAGGTGCATTTCGAAACTAACACGCCTTTGTTTGTAAAAAAGATATCCTTGCGCTTGGACTGCCCACACGTAACTGATGTCAGCAGTTATGGAGAAGTAAGGCAAGATGCAAACTGCGCTGAATTATACGCAGTAACTAACGCTGCATGAGTGTACAAGTATAGATCGCATTCATTGGAGCAGTTTTAAGAAACTTTGAAACTTTTTTATACTGGACTGCATGATTTCTTGACTACTGCGTATAACATTGCTTTAATTTTATATTATTCGTTCCGTGCATTGATAAATAATTATTATTTTTTAACAACCAACTAAATGCACAGTATGATTGTTACAATTTTTTGCCATGGCGCAACAGACCCTAGTGGGCCAGGGCCTCCTCATTATCGAAACTTCACGGGCACACTCAGTTACACACACCACACTCGGTAGGACTCCTCTGGACGACTGATCAGCCCGACGCAGAGACCTCTACCTGACAAAACACAGCACTCACAAGATACAGACATCCATGCTCCCGACGGGATTCGAACCCACAATTACAGCAAGACATCGGCCGCAGACCCACGCCTTAGACCGCGCGGCCACTGGGATCGGCCTTTTTACTATTATTTATATTAAAATAATACACTCAAAGATATTTCGATCCTTACGGAATCATCGTCATTACCTGATGAAGATCACGTAGGGATCGAAACATGTTGGAGTGTATTATTTTAATATAAATAACAGTACCAAGCATATTGCGCATTTAATTGTTTTTAAAACATATTAACAATTGTTTAATTAACAACTTTTATAGAAGATATAGTGTGTTTTAAGTACAAATATCCGGTAACTCATTGGTAATTCCAAAACATTTGATAACATTATATTACCAAACGTGCAGTTACGGAATCTTCTAGAGCATAACAAGCATAATGAATTGCATAATTATCGTTGTACGCGACTTAACACTCGTAGCTACTTACGAAAAATCGTCGTCTATATTTTGTGGGTGCAGTTAACTGAAGAGCCCATCCCAGTGGCCGTGCGGTCTAAGGCGTGGGTCTGCGGCCGCTCGCTTACTAGGATCGTGGGTTCGAATCCCACCGGAGGCATGGATGTCTGTCTCTTGTGAGTGTTGTGTGTTGTCAGGTAGAGGTCTCTGCGACGGGCTGGTCACTCGTCCAGAGGAGTCCTACCAAATGTGGTGTGTCTAAAGTGTGTGATCATGAAACCTCGAAATGAGGAGGCCTAGGCACCCGAAAAGGGGCTGTTGAGCCACAGGAAAAAAAAAAGTTCACTGAAGAATCCGCAGATGAGACTAAACCTTTCTGTCTCTCCACTCTGTATCTGAGCGTTAGTATTAAAGTTCTGCATTGGATGCCTCCCCTTTTGCCCTTACTTATGTATTCCTATGTGTACATATAAGAACAAACCTTTACCCCTCCCACTTCATCCAGAAGTTCGCCACAAACTACTATAGTAAGACTCAACCCCACCCCTGCTACATAGGCTGTAACAACCGCAAGTAGTTTTGTCTCAAACTCATTCTCTGTCTGCAACAGTCTTCGTATATAAATCTCCTTCACTACTCCCACCTAACTCCCCACTCCTCGATTTCTATACCACAATCTTACTCTCTCTTTTATTTATTATGGATATTATTTCTTAACCGCCTGCCTTTTTATGCTCTGGCACATAGTATGAAAATTTTACGTGCCATTTCATGTTGTTGCTGTTTAACAGTTAATCTGATAATCTTTAAGTGAATGTACTAAACAGACACAAACGGCCCGTTTAAACGGGACGTGTACGTCACAGATAAAATCACTGAAAATATTTGTATATATACGTACATAATACACAAGATCATTTTGGAGCCTGTATTTATGAGGGATAAAAATCGTAACGGGAATTCCCATAAGAAGAGATTTTCTTATCATTTCAAGAAAATACTTCATCCACATGTGTAAACTGTGCACACAGCACACTCTGGCTCTTCTTTGTTTTCGGTAAGATTGGAATATTTGCCAAATTTGAAAACTTATCTGAAATAAAGTTTCTCTGTATGATAAGTTCCGTCAGGAGAAGCCTCAAAACAGATCAAAATTTATTAGACCTTAATATCCATACAACTTATAATTTATACTGTAAGGAAAACGTTTGTCATAAAACAAACATAGAATCAGGAAATTATCGACGATAATGCTCTAAAAATATTTTTAAAATTTAACAACAGCTTACACTTTGCGTTCTATAAAATTTGAGGGTTTAATTTTATTCTCCTTATAAGATCAGTGGCAGGCCCTTGGGACCACTGTAATTAATTTTGGGGTCACAAAATAAATGGGAAAGTCTTGAATAGTTAAGGGGCTAGGAAGAAAAATATGTACCACCCAGTTATTATGTTGATCGCACTTATATATTTAAATGTTATCATAAAAAATACGTATTTAAATTAAATATATTTAACAAAAGAGGCCAACCCCAGTACAAAAACACAGGTCTGTTCACATAAGTTTTGCAACCGTATTTAGAGTTTTATAATGTTGAAAGTATACGGCTTCATCATTTCAGGTCATGAAACTGAAAGTTCTGCGCAAACCATATTCAGCAGTACAATTCTCGGTTATAATAATATTTAAGAAATTTTATATTGTCAAGAGCTTTCAGAATTGGCAAAAAGATTCTGAAGTGATTGTAAAATAGTGCCAAAAGAATAAAGTAAGCATGCAGTTCGTTGCTTAAGGATCAAAGTGATGGATTCAAAACGTGACGAGAATGAGATGAACCCACTGGATACTAAGTAAAGTGGCTCAAGAAAGGAATAAATGTAGAATGTATCTAAAAGGAAGAGGCAGTTTTTTAATTTTACGTCTCAAGCCGTAACATCGGGTTTGAAGCACGTTATAACGGCGGAATGATCTTACTGAAACGTGTACAGATGCTCTTGGCCCTGCATGCAGAATGGTCACTACATCGGATCGTTTTTATCGTCGCACAATCTTTATACTGCAGACTGAATTCAGAATTTTAAAGCTACGCAATGGGTCCATCAACGGACTAGGACTCCTTCCTCATTCCCTTGGATACTTATTTTCAGTATACAGTCACTTCACTAAAAGGAAAACGAAACTTGAACTTATGACACCATTACTTCACTGAATGAAAATAGAAACATGTGCTTAAGATATAGTTACTTTGATGAATGTAAAGAGAAATTTGTGTTTAAGATATTGTTACTTTAGCGAATGTAAATAGAAACTTGTGCTTAAGAAATAGTTACTTTGATGAATGTAAAGAGAAATTTGTGTTTAAGATATTGTTACTTTAGCGAATGTAAATAGAAACTTGTGCTTAAGATATAGTTACTTTGATGAATGTAAAGAGAAATTTGTGTTTAAGATATTGTTACTTTAGCGAATGTAAATAGAAACTTGTGTTTAAGGTATAGTTACATTGATGAATGTAAAGAGAAATTTGTGTTTAAGATATTGTTACTTTAGCGAATGCAAAGAGAAACTTGTGCTTAAGATATAGTTACTTTGATGAATGTAAAGAGAAATTTGTGTTTAAGATGTTGTTACTTTAGCGAATGCAAAGAGAAACTTGTGCTTAAGATATAGTTACTTTGATGAATGTAAAGAGAAATTTGTGTTTAAGATGTTGTTACTTTAGCGAATGCAAAGAGAAACTTGTGCTTAAGATATAGTTACTTTGATGAATGTAAAGAGAAATTTGTGTTTAAGATATTGTTACTTTAGCGAATGTAAATAGAAACTTGTGCTTAAGATATAGTTACTTTGATGAATGTAAAGAGAAATTTATGTTTAAGATATTGTTACTTTAGCGAATGTAAATAGAAACTTGTGCTTAAGGTATAGTTACTTTGATGAATGTAAAGAGAAATTTGTGTTTAAGATGTTGTTACTTTAGCGAATGCAAAGAGAAACTTGTGCTTAAGATATAGTTACTTTGATGAATGTAAAGAGAAATTTGTGTTTAAGATATTGTTACTTTAGCGAATGTAAATAGAAACTTGTGTTTAAGGTATAGTTACATTGATGAATGTAAAGAGAAATTTGTGTTTAAGATATTGTTACTTTAGCGAATGCAAAGAGAAACTTGTGCTTAAGATATAGTTACTTTGATGAATGTAAAGAGAAATTTGTGTTTAAGATGTTGTTACTTTAGCGAATGCAAAGAGAAACTTGTGCTTAAGATATAGTTACTTTGATGAATGTAAAGAGAAATTTGTGTTTAAGATGTTGTTACTTTAGCGAATGCAAAGAGAAACTTGTGCTTAAGATATAGTTACTTTGATGAATGTAAAGAGAAATTTGTGTTTAAGATATTGTTACTTTAGCGAATGTAAATAGAAACTTGTGCTTAAGATATAGTTACTTTGATGAATGTAAAGAGAAATTTATGTTTAAGATATTGTTACTTTAGCGAATGTAAATAGAAACTTGTGCTTAAGGTATAGTTACTTTGATTAATGTAAAGAGAAATTTGTGTTTAAGATGTTGTTACTTTAGCGAATGCAAAGAGAAACTTGTGCTTAAGATATAGTTACTTTGATGAATGTAAAGAGAAATTTGTGTTTAAGATACTGTTACTTTAGCGAATGTAAATAGAAACTTGTGCTTAAGGTATAGTTACTTTGATGAATGTAAAGAGAAATTTGTGTTTAAGATGTTGTTACTTTAGCGAATGCAAAGAGAAACTTTTGCTTAAGATATAGTTACTTTAATGAATGTACAGAGATATTGTTACTTTGATGAATGTAAAGAGAAATTTGTGTTTAAGATGTTGTTACTTTAGCGAATGTAAAGAGAAACTTGTGCTTAAGATATAGTTACTTTGATGAATGTAAAGAGAAATTTGTGTTTAAGATGTTACTTTAGCTAATGCAAAGAGAAACTTGTGCTTAAGATATAGTTACTTTGATGAATGTACATAGAGATATTGTTACTTTGATAAATGCATACAGAAACTTGTGTTTAAGATGTTGTGACTTTGATTAATGTAAAGAGAAACTTGTGCCTAAGACATTGATACATGCACGAATGTAAATAGAAACTTGTGCTTACGATTTTGTGACTTTGATGAATGTAAATAGAGAATTGCTACCTTGATGCACTTCTTTAAATATTATTTACATGATACGCAGAAATTTCGACCGTGTAGAGACAGGGTACTAACAAGGAATTATATGACGAAGAAGTATGTTTTATGGAACTCACTAGAGTTCCATAAAAGAAACAGAAAACAAATTGTGGAACTCCTTACACTGATATTCCTAGTCAGACGATTTGGCGAATCCACACAACAACGTGTCACTTCTGCGCCTTAACTTGTCGTATGATATCTCTCCATATATATATTCGAAACACTGATCCACTTTGCGTCTTTCAGAAATCCCCCACCCCTCTTCACCCTTCCAATCGACCTCCACAACAGAAGCATGCGGCACCATAATCAATTGGACTTACTTGTTCGTAACCATCGGCGTCAAGCTTGAAAGACTCATCGGAAGAAGGGATGCCATTAACCTTTTTCTTAAGCCGTCCTTTCTTCTGCCTACTCAAAACACTGCATAAAGAGTGCTTGATATATTGTGATGTGGCATCTGTTTTAGATTTTTATGGCTTTTGTTTTATGTATTGTTTAACATGTACCAGTCTCCTGAAGCACTGGTCAGTGCAGTTTTATATTGAAGTTATATGCGAACACCAGGTTTACCCGCAGCCCTTTCTCTCTTTGCAAAAATTCGTTTAGGTAATTTTGGCACAAGAGAAATATTTTTACGAAGTACTTAAAACTCCAAACTCTTCTTCCTACAAGTTAATTTCAGTTCACACATACATAATTCATATTAGAATAGATGCCTTCAATGATTTTCATATCAATATCCACTTTTCCCAAAATCTTTGCTTCTAATTTTCATTTATCGACTCCCTTTCCAGTGCCTCTCCTGTCTTAGACTCAACTGAAACTCTCTTATTGTATGTCTTATGCTTGAACAGTCACAGAAACTTCCTTTTACAAGACCGGAAGCTATTTGCTTTAAAATTCCACATGATCTGTTTTCAACTGCGGTGAAACTCTGACGTCATTTATAGTTCCGAACTAGCCAAGAGTGTAATTTACCCTCAAGGAGGGCAGTGCAAAATGAGTGGATGATGGGGAAGTTTGAAACAGCAGATCAGAGGCGGCAAAGGAGAACCTACAATTTAAAAGCCAGTGAAGACTATATATAATCCATTTGTAGAGCGCAGACGTATTTCGACATGGGGTGGCCCTCGCTAAACGTAAAGGGAAAGAATAATGAAAGCCACCTGTCAATGAAATCCTGGATACAGTAATTATTTGAGAAAATTAATTGTAAACCAAAAGCAAATCCTCATACACAGAGAAAATTTAGGCTAGTGCAGGCTGTGTTCCCTTCGAACTAACTCCATGCAGCAGAATTCTTCTTCAGAAGCTAATCCACGGTCAGGTAATCATGAATGTTCCATCATTTTATGGAAACAGAAGACAGATTTTCGTGTTCGCAAGCCCTCGACAATGGTGCCTGTCTGAGCTACGTGAATGCAGTCCGCATTTTCACATACTGAAGATGGCTGTTGGGTTTATGGGATCCCGCTGCCTTGACCATAAGTGAAGATCTACCCTTAAAACACCAGCACACTTCTACCAGCCTACATTGCATCACGCCCCCAGATACACACGTTTTCACAATCACCGCTTCGTCAGTCTCAAATCTCATCTTCATATTCCATTTACTTAATGTCTATTTGGACATTACCTGTGAATTTACGCCTTTATAATCGGGTTCTGGGGCGCGCGGTGGCGCAGTTGGTTGAGGCACTACGCTACAAACCGGAACGTCGAGAGTTCGATTCCCGATGGTGTCATTAGGATTCTTCATTGACATAATTCTTTCGGTCGCACTATGGCCCTGGGGTCGACTCAGCCTCTAACAGAAATGAGTACCAGGAATATTTCCTGGGGGGTAAAGGCGGCCGGTGCGTTGGGCTGACAACCTTACCACCTTCATGTGCCGATTGTCTAGAAATCTGGGAGCCTCAACCTCCTGGAACCCTAAGGGTCTGTCCAGGCCTGTAATGGGATTGGTTTTATAATTGGGTTCTATTTACTTCTAACAGGTTCTTATAAACTTTAATCCATGCAGTTGGTTTTGTTACACCGATGCATAAAACAATAATTTAATTGAAGCAAGTAATACAGAACATACAGAAGCATAAAACACATATTAGTGCACACAGCAGCACAAACAATGACCCCTCAAAAACTGTTACAATTTATTAATGAATTTTATATTATATGTACCGTGCATTTTGTCATAAGTTTAAGTTAAGCCAGCTAATGCACAAGAATGATTAACAAAGTAAGACATATTTTAACCCCTACATAAGTTTCGGCAAGCAAGTTGCCATCCTCTGGGGGCGCATCAAAGAATCACAAGTATCTATGACATTCAGATACACATACATTTGGCACTGTAATGGAAGTACACATTCCGCTCACTTGTTACAATTTAAGTCAAGACTATTTTTGTGGTGCTGTCTGTATATTGACTGTACCGTCGATATACGATGGAGCATTCGTTGAATGACATTTGACAGGGAGAAGTCGAAGGACTTTGAGAAAAGCCTGTCCGTCGCACATCACACATTGACCGTCCTAGGATCAAAACCCGGCCTCCATGGGGAAAAAAGATTAATTGCCTGATTTATATGAACTTAAAACCAAAACAAACATTAAGGGTTAAAAATTAGTGATACGAGAGTTTTGATCTTAGTTTTCATAAGAGTTTTCTTAAAGAGAAAAAAGTGATTTAATATTTTCCATAAAAGAGACGATTGTGGGAAGAAAATGTGTAGGAGAAAATGTGATTTACATATTTTCCATAAAAGAGACGATTGTGGGAAGAAAATGTGTAGGAGAAAATATAGTATTAGATGCCTTCGGCATGCCAAATAAAACAAAGTTGCTATAGAACACAAAATAAAAGAAACATAGCAGCAACAAGAAAAGCACAGGGAAAACTGACATTCAATTAGAACGCACATGTTACCATTACATTTCTCATGTAACCTATGACCTTCAGGTTCGAGTTTTAAAACTGCCACTAACAAGCAAGATACCGCGCCAGACTTCCTGGTAATCAAGACCTGTACCCCTGTGTATTGTTGGTGCAGTGAAAAGTACCGTGCTGCTCACAGTATTCTTGGGATTCTAGATTCTCTAGAGAAATCTAGAGTCGTACGGTTAAATCAGTAATTGTAAAATAATTGAACTCCTGCAAGAAAGCGGCAATAAAATTTCACAAAATCCTTTATTGCATGCAAACTGCAACAACACCCTACCCCCTTTCTTAGGAAAAATATCGTGTCTTCAGCACCCTCGTTTCAGATATATGAGATATCTCTATGCAATAATATCAACGCAGCAATCTTTAAGAAGCACAACCCTTTGTTGACGTCGTAACTTCATACATGTTGCGATCATATGGAACATCAACAATGAAAATGACTATTTGGCAGCAATAATAAAAATGTACAGAAGCTTACTAACATATATATACCTATTAATACTGCATCGTTTATATGGAACAATCAGTAACCTTACAGTTTTCCTATCTTCTCTTAAACTCGTGCGTCACTGACAACTTTTCAATGAGACAGTCTCTCGTCTTGACCTATATTAAATAAAACGACTAAATTAGTTTGGTAAAACCTCTTTATGAAGTTTGTAATTTCATTAAATCGTCTACAGTAACTGATCATAATTAAATTACATTATTGCTCAAACGGAAGGCAGTAACTGGCTGTAATTGACCGTTTTATAATGCAGGAACACAGCGCCCTTAGTTTACACAGCTCAGCTTGTACACAGCGCTGAAAAGGTAAAGGAAACTAATTATAAAACACCTGTGCCCTATTTATAAAGGCAAACCATATCTTAAACAAGAAGCATTATGAGTTAGTTGCTATTCTGCTTACATAAGTGGCCATGAAGTATAATTACAGAAGATAACTGCATGCAAAGCAAAGCTAATTGCGTTACAGACAACGCAGAACAGATGCAAGCATTTCTTTTGTATTTATTTAAGTATAAAGATTAACACTATTTCAAATAAAAGGTTCAGGTCTTAATGGATAGAAAGAACACTCAATCAATCCCAGAACAATCGTTTTAATCAAGGACGAGACGGAGACCTTGGGCAACCAAGTAAATATGGCCACCCTAAGCCGGAAGCAGCCACTGGTCTAAGCCATGCGTAGATGGAAGGGTAATATTAAAACGAATCTTCAAGAAGTGGGATGGGGAAGCATGGATGGATTGATCTGATTCAGGATAGGGACAGGTGGCGGGCGCTTATTAAGGCAGTAATGAATATTCGGGTCCCACAAAATTCGGATAATTGATTAGCTGAGGACCTGTTAGTTTCTCAGGAAAGACTTTGCTCCATGTAGTTACTTAGTCAGTTAGTTAGTTCGTTAGTTAGTTATACAAACACAAAGGAATGTCTTCCATTAAGCTAAGTCATGAAGCTAACAGCACATTTTTATGATAATGGTGCATAATTAAACACCAAACTATGAAGGTGTATGAATAACTGGAGTTACACATCTCCAAGTATTCTTAATTTCAGAATTAAATATAAAGAAGTGGTTCAGATTTACACTCCGGCCCTCTTACCCCCAAGGCGAGCCATCGGTTAGCAAGTGCGGAGGTTCTCAGAGCCCGTCTGGACGTGTTTACTTCAACCCCATCCGGCGCAGGTATGACACTATCGCAGTACTTGCGTCTGCATGAGGCCTTTACCAACTGGCGTCCCCGAAAATGCTCGCTGTGTTTCAAAATTTATGTTAAACGTGTTACACATGTATATTCTTACATTACTCTGTGTTGTCAATTCAGTAACACGCATAGGTAAGGCCCCCAATTTATTTTTGCACTGGGCCCAAAAATATCTCCAACCAACCCTGCGCACGGCCAGCCATCATAGGCTACTGACTGAGCTAACCCGGGTACCTTAGATCGTAAGTTTAATTTGAAATTCCAACTACATTTCATTAATCAGTAATTATGGATCAATTAACCAGGACTAATAGATTAACAACTTAATTAAGTATAATTTATTAACTAATGGATTAAGCACGACACCATGAAGACGTATAGTAAGTGGAGACGTGTTCTTTCTTAACCTTCGCTGTTAGATGGAGAGGAGTGTCAGCTTCACGCCAAGGCCAATTTAAGGCCACTGACCGCCACTATAGCCATTGTATAAGATGCTGGGTGTGGTCCAGAGCCGGTCTGGATGCGGTGTCAGAAAGAACAGTTTTAGGTTCACCCCTGACAATCACAATCCTTCTTTCTTTCAGCTCCTAGCTTTATCACTATTCTGAGCGATGTCTGTTCCTCTGAAGAGGGTGTACATTTATGTCATCACTTAACAAGTCTTTAAGATAATTTGTTTTTCAAATAGTTAATCAATCGATGTCAGTTTAATGTGTATTAAATGTCACTTGCCAGTAATGTAAATAACAAATAAATTCACCTGACAATTTTCAGTGTAGGAAACCAGTACCAAACTTCATTGAATTCTGCTCATGAAACTTACGTGCGGACAGACACGTCATCCCCATTATGCATCCTTGTATGCAGCTTTTATAACCAATAAATGCGATGAGCATGGCATACGCCTTCATGTTTCCCGAACTGAAGTTTTTGTCTCATTTACAAGTTATCTAATGACACTACATGGACAGTTCTGTGTTTATATACGAATACATAGCAGTGGGAAATATTTATTTCGTTTTTTTTGTTCCTCGCCCTGTTTCCTCCTTTCATTTATTAATCTCTTACCTATCCCCTGTCTTTTCTTCCTTCCTTCTTTCCTTTTTCCTGTGATATATGTCGATATACTAATTGGTGTTATATCTTCATCCCTCCAAACGCACAGTTTAGAACACAGTGCTGCCATCTGTGTAAGAATGTGAAAAAAAGCATCTTTTGGTGAGAACTGCATCAGAACGACATGACATACATTATCAAGCCTAATACGTCTGCTTTTATATGTATATGTATACCCATGTATATTAGGGTCGCGGGGGCGCAGTTGGTTGAGGCACTGCGCTACAAACCGGATCGTCGCGGGTTCGATTCCCGATGGTATCATTGGAATTTTTCACTGACATAATCGTTTCGGTCGCACTATGGCCCTGGGGTCGACTCAGCCTCTAACAGAAATGAGTACCAGGAAACTTTCCTGGGGGGTAAAGGCGTCCGGAGCGTAGGGCTGACAACCTTACCACCTTCATGTGCCGATTGTCTAAAAACCTGGGAGCCTGGAGCCCTAAGGGCCTTCCTAGGCCTGTATGGGACTGCTTTACCTATTTTACCCATGTATATTTACTGAAGGTGGGTACAAGGCACATTAATTTATATTCAGAAAGAGCTAATTTATGCAGCTCTGTTAGTTGTAAGTCAACAGGAATTGTTTATGCAAAGGGCCTGTCTTATTGCGAGACACTTATTTGCTTGGAACAAAACTAACTGAGATCTCTTGGTATATCCCAAGAGTCTGTCTCTAATGAAGTACACATTTCACATTACAAGCCGTCCAAACATCCATACAGACTACCAGTTCGGTGGAATGCTTATGTATAGGAATAAACAAAAGAACTGGCAGGTAAATCTCACGGAAAACTTTCACTTGGTAGGCCGAAACATTTGCAGCACCTTAGTGATCACAGATTATAGAATTGCTTGTCAACGATATTAATGTAAATAATCTTCAGATTCGATACAAATGTCAAGAAGTTCAAGAAGGATCTTGGACTTCTTGACCCTTGCAGATCGGACCGATAGGTTGTCCCGAAACGTAGGTTCAGAATTACCACTCTACGCTGCGTAATATCCCAGAAGAGTTCAAATCTCATCTAAATCGCGACGGAAGACTGAAATCACGCATGGTATGAGACTGTTACTTAAAATAAAGTGAACTATTTTATCGACATTTCCCTGTAATACACAAAGAACCTGGTGGCCATATGCTTGGTAAACCTGCTGACACTGGCCTAATAGAGACAGGTAAAGTAGAAGCACATAATCTTTGCATCATGATCAGTCTTTGCAAGTCCAAAAAATATCCGGAATTATAAACTGACTTCATAATAGTTGCATTCCGGGGAAACAACTTCATAAAGCGGAATCGGGTAAATCTAAACCTTGTTCCTTACAACTCCATGTTAACAATTATATTACGTTCTTAAGCGGACATCTTTCTCTAATAAAATCGATTAATTTAATCCTTTTTGTATATTATAAATTCCAGGGGTTTCCAACCCGCGGCGCTGCGGCCCGCCAGGTTGTACGCGGCTTGCAGTTACATTCGTAAATTACATATATATATTTAAAAAAAAATTGCATAATATTTTAGGCTTTCAGGTATGCCGCTTATTGTGACTTTTACATGTGCGGCCCGCAAACCAGAACAGGATAAAGCGGTGTTGTTTTGCCAAAAAGAAATAAACACCCCTCAAATATCCAAAGGTGAAGCACCGTAGCATTAAGTAATAATCGCAAGGCATTTAAACATTTAAATATAACAAACGACTAACACTGTTGAGCACAATCCGGAAGTTGAACACAGTTAATACTAAAACCGCCACTGGACAGGATTCTGAGCCAGTTCTATCCACCTTCCAGCATAACAGTGTACCTTGGAAGTACGGAACGAATGGTATGCGGTGCTGCAAAGCGCACTCAGCAGGTTACTTCCTTAAGATTCCTTAATAAAGGATATTACAACGTAATAAATTCAGTTATTTTAATTGGCTTGAGGATTACTTGAGATTAGGAATGAAAACTTTCTCTGATAATGCACTCCATACCCACCGCATAGTTTAGCGGATGTGTGAACCGATTTTACCGCCTGAAGGGATTCGATACAGCCACTGTGCAGATACTGAACCGGAAGACTGCTTATGTAAAATGCAGTAAAATCCATGGCGTCAGCTGTGTGTAGAATTGGAAATGTATTCTTTTAACTTGACTAGAACAGGAGTTAGAAGGAAAGGAAATCTATACTAACGCGGTGCATGGACGTCTGTTCATTCCCCAAAGGAAGGAAATGAAAATAATAATAATAATAATATTCACTGAAAATGAAGAAAAACTCCAAACGGTCGTGTCATTGAAATTCCATGGGTTTAGCAGAAGGGAATCACAAAGTGTAGTAAAAAGTTCACGAGACTTATTTAAATAAAGAAAACATCCAACAGGACACTCTCCATTTGGTACTAACTTCAGTAGGACAATGCAAATTGTCGTTCAAAGTACAGTGTCTACCAACTTCTCGTTTTATGAAAGCGAAATATTCCTTGAAATTTCTTCTTCTAATAACATTGAATCTTCCTTCATAAGCTCAGCTAGTGAAGAAACGTTCTGCCGTTTATGGAAAATTAAATTTCATTACTTAGTTGTAAAGGGACCGCCAATGGTTCTTACCAGTTTCGGATGAATCATGAGATATTTGAGGTCCTCAGTATGGTGTTACTTAAGTTTCAGGTCTTCTGCAATATTACGATGAGATTAGTTAACAGATACCAAAGTTTCGAAGTGTTGCAGGGCCTTAAACTTCAGCGTCAAGCAGGTTATGGACAGACTGTGGACGACATGGTGTGGCTCGAAGCGGTTCGGCTTTTTTCGGCAACCACGCGGACTTTCACGAATACTCCACGGCCCGACAACAGCACAGTAGGAGTCCAGCAATGAATGTGTTCATTAGCCAATATAATATTGAAGCAATTTCATTACTTTTAGTGCAGCTTCTTGAGAAGTCTCGAGCAAGTAACAAAGTCTTTCTATCCTTGCTTTAGTCGACAAAGCATGTGCACACAAAACTGTTACAATACAAAATGAACTCCGATCCTCTTGAAGAAATTTCATGATTTCAGCAGAGCTTACAGTTCTTAAATTAAGATAAACTTGGATGACGACAATCATATTCAGTAAATATTTTGTGGACAAAGGGAATATACATTTTGCGAAATAGTTATTGATAAGAGTGCCATAATAAACGAGCAATATAATTATTTTATTTCAGCACAATTTATTGTAATAAAATTCCTGATAACCTTTCTGAATGTTCACTAAAAACGGAGGCTTATTTATTTCATAACTAAAGTATATAAAATAAACAATACATTGATGAACTGCGTTTCCTAGCTGTAAAATCATGGAGCCGCCTACATATCCTGCTCAGACAAACACTTCCCTCAGGTTATACAGCTTTGTACAGAAAACCCAGTCAATATTACAGCAAAAGAGCAGTTATTAAAACCAAACTCACAAACTGTATTTTCTGGAATTTTTATATAGGTCACTGTGTAGGTCTGTGAGCTCATCTTTCTGTTACCATTGCCAACAAATACAAACACACATACACAAAGTCCTACACTAAATCCACATTATTATCATTCTGTTTAATAAATGACATGTTTAGTGTCACGCTGTTTCCCTCTAAGCCAAATGCTTAAGCATAAGAACACATCAGTTTAAATTTTACTGAAACGATTATACCCTTGAAAAGAGATTTTTAAGCGCGTTGGCAAAATTGCGAAAAGCGACTATTAGCTTCGTCATGTGTGTCTGTATGATGTCCGTCTGCATGGAACAATTCCCCTCCAACTGGACGGATTTTTATAAGATTTTATATTTACGGATTTTTTACAAAATATGTCGAGAAAATGCAAGTGTCATTAAAATCTGACAAGAATAATGGGTACTTTACATGAAAACCTATGTACAAGTATGATAATATCTCGCTGAATCCTTCTTAGGATGAGAAATGTTTCACATAAAATTTTTAGATAAAATCAAATCAAAAATTTTATGTTCAATAACGGTTTTTTGCGAAAATCACACCGTTTACGAGATAATGTGGAAAAATACGGTACAGCCAGACAGGCCACAGATGACAATACAAGCTGGATAACTAAGGCTACAAACAAACACTCAGAATATGTAATACTTATTGCTTTCCCACGGCAACAATTGTTACGCGAACGCGCCTCAATGTTACGTCATACGTCCATTGCCTGTCTGGCTGTTCCTAAGACTTATTTTTGGCATTACGTTATTCTCCATTACGTGTGGTTTTAAGACCATTTACGCTCAGAAAATGTGCTAATTTCGCATAGTCGCACTATTACCTAGACGGATAATAGCAAATCTGACCGGTTTTTAACATCCAGTGTTTATCCACCAGTCACAATCTTTCCTGGAAAGGACAAAAGTAACCACGAAATATCATCAGTACCTAACCTAAGGTATTTTGACGGCCTCCATGAATACTGACTGACCAGGCAACAATCGCAAAAGACTCGTGTGTGTGTGTGTGTGTGTGTGTGTTGCACGCAGCAGACCGTGGTGATACAGTAGCCCTATTTGTGCTGTCAAGACAATGTGGACGAGGTATGTTAATTGGCCCATAGAGTTATGTCTAATATGACCCAGGACACTGAAATAGCAACGAGAAAGACAGGCATTTAAAGCCGTAAATTTCTCTCGCATACACACTAGCGTCATACAGAGTAATATAAGGACGATGATAATGCAGAAGAGGGGGATGAATAAATCTGGTAAGCGGAGGAGGGGAATACTGTTGGAACTGAAAACTTCTCGCGATTTGCAATGGAAGGGGAGAGCATTAATTGTTCTTTTGCAGGGGTTTTGGTGTTCGTTAAAAGAGTCAGATATGAGTTAAAATCCCCTCTGGTCATTCCACAGCATTGTTAAACCTAGTTTAAACGCGCCATGAAACAAATCACGGTTATTGCTGTTGTGTTACAGTATTATGCACCACGGACGGACAGATCCTATCTATAGATCGCTGCCAAAGCGGACACATTAAACGCCGATCCTGAAATAACACACTACACTAGCTTTATTAGGCCTACATACATAGCGGGCCGGTATAGCGACTCGCTACGGGCTGGACGGTCCGTGGTGCGGATCCCGGTGGTGGTGAGATTTTCCGCACCTTTCCAGGCCGGCTCTGGGGCCCACCCAGTCTCCTTTACAATGGACACCGGGTCTCTTTCCCGGCGGTAAAGCGGCAGGGGCGTTGCGTTGACCACCCACCCCTATCTAGTGCCGAGGTTAAAGAAAGAGTAGAGCTATACCTCTACTACCTCTCTGGACCTTCATGGCCTGTTCTAGGGTGAATTTTACTTTTACCTAGGAGAGAATTTACTGCGTTAAAATTTAAAACATGCACTGTGAGACACGTTGTGCACTTACATATTTGTGGTGCAAAGTTTGCAGCTGTGCAGTGCTTCGCGTAACGAACTTTGTCACCCTATGATATAGGCCTACAAGTACAGTGTAACTTTTATAGCTTGGAGTTACAATTAAGTGGCCGAGCGATTAATTCTTTCATAATATTTCATATTCAGTTGTCACACAATGTCAGGATGCGAAAATGGTCACAAATGTCTTTAAGGAATTCAAAAGATACAACCACAGCCTGCTTCAAGGTACTATATAAGCATTCACGTGGATATACTGAGGAAAACTATAAAACGGTAAAGGTAAAAAAAGGAAAAGTTCAGCCTAGGATAGACCATGAAGACCCAGAGGGGGAATAGAAGTACAGCTCTACTCTTTCTTAAACATCGGAGCTAGATGGTGGTGGGTTGTCAACGCCACGCCCCGGCCGCTTTACTCCCGGGAAAGGGACCCGGTACCCATTTTACCGGGGGTGGGCCCCAGGGCCGGTTTGGAGAGGTGCGGAAAGTCTCGCTCCCAACGGGATTCGATCCCCGGACCGGACGGTCCGGTACGGAGTCGCTATTTTCGGTAACAAGGCCGGGATTCGAACTGATTTTCTCCGAAATACATTCTCCCGATCAGAGTGCATGTGTTTCAGCACCCTATTCGGCCAGAACGGAAGATGACAATCAGTGACATCCTGCCAGTTTCGGCCAGAAAGGAAGATGACAATCAGTGACATCCTGCCAGTTTCGGCCAGAAAGGGAGATGACAATCAGTGACATCCTGCCAGTAACTCTATTAGACACTCAGGGCCATTTACGTTCAAGTCCTCAGATGAGTCACTGAGAAAGACGAGCTGGTGACGTGTGATTCTTAGATAAATGTGCTTAACAAAAGACTTAATGACAAAACGCAGTCTACAGGTAAAACGTGTGTGCACGGTGTCAGGTGGAACAAGGTTCCTTCAAACTGTGTGATATACGATGATTGATAGTGGGTTTTACCTGCGCTTTGTACCGAGTTCTTCCGACAGTCCCAGACATGCTTTTGTGCAGAAATATGCCTGAGGTGTAAATGTCATAGTGCTGAAAACGTTGAATGCGAATTTATATATCTATTGTCGTAGGTCCCCCCATATACGTATTTATATATCTATTGCCGTAGGTCCCCCCATATACGTATTTATATATCTATTGACGTAGGTCCCCCCTATATACGTATTTATATATCTATTGTCGTAGGTCCTCCCATATACGTATTTATATATCTATTGCCGTAGGTCCCCCCATATACGTATTTATACATCTATTGTCGTAGGTCCCCCATATACGTATTTATATATCTATTGTCGTAGGTCCCCCATATACGTATTTATATATCTATTGTCGTAGGTCCCCCCATATACGTATTTATATATCTATTGCCGTAGGTCCCCCCATAAACGTATTTATATATCTATTGTCGTAGGTCCCCCATATACATATTTATATATATATATATATTGTCGTATGTCCCCCATATATGTATTTATATATCTATTGTCGTAGGTCCCCCCATATACGTATTTATATATCTATTGTCGTAGGTCCCCCATATACGTAGCGCGTCAGGAAAGTAATAACCGGTCGGATGTAGAAATAGTTTAAAGAATTTTTAAACATATCTTTATTGCAACATTTTGGTACCTACACTAAACTACTTCTCCACATAGTCGTCATGTAAAATAAGGCACTTGTCCTATCGTGGGGCCAGCTTTATGTGCATTTGTCAAGAAAGGTCGCCGCCAAGGCTTTCAGCCAGTCCAGCACAACGTCATTTGTCTTTTGGTCGGTCACTCCTCACAATCTGACCGGCCAAAAATTACTTGAGGTGGAGAATCAAGGGACAATTATTTGGTGCAAGGTCGGGACTGTATGTAGGATGCTCAAAAATTTCCCACTTGAAATGTTCGCGCGCCCGCTTCTTTCCTTGTCATGCACTTTAGTCCCGCCTTCTTTGAACAACCGACACCATTTCCTCACATTCCCTTCTTTCAACGAACCTTCATCATACAAGTCAACACGGGGTTCGCAATATAGGATATGATATACGCATGTGATGATCCTAGTATAATTACTGTACACAGATTTTAACGTGATATTTTCACACGTGTCTCGTGTTCAAACATTGCCGTTACTAGTAACTGCCTTCGTCATTACATTGCAAGGATGGTTAGCTAGACCGTCTTTGGGAGCGCAGTTTAGGCAACAGCCATGCATTAATACAATCTTATTCTTAGAGGGTTATTCATAATTCCCTGACACGTTTCATCAAATCGGTACGCTTGAATAGAGGAAAGGATTGTAACATGCGCCCTACAGATGGAAAGAGAAACTCTCCACATTTTTCTGCATACCTCATAAGTGCTCCATGTGTCCGCCCTTTGTGAAACGGCAGAAGTCAAGCAGATATTCCAAAATCTGGTAATGAAACATCACAGCGTTGTGAGTCATGTAATAATATTTCTCGACATTATGTTCTAGCCCAGCCTCCTTACTTGTGTCTAGAATTTGGTGTTCTTTCTCGCACATATTTATGTTGCAGCCCAGTAAACTAACATCACAAGCATCAACCGTAAACTGGTGTGTTCTATTAAATTCCAGCCTTTCTTCATTTTCTTGGGCCTTCCTAACGGCGTATTCTAAAATAGACGAAGACAGTGGTGCCTGAAACTGCCCCGATATTTATCAGTATTATATTCTCTTACATACATTTAAGATTTTATCTTTATGGTGTATTTTCGTTGGATACTGTCCAGCGTTGGAAGATAAACTATCATTTGAGGGGTGAATGTTTCTGCTTCTTTAGGTAAGCATAATAAGCAGATAATCTCCAAGGTGACCGTTAGATAAAGCTAATCACACGAAGTGGAACGTAGGCCTTCGCAAGCAAAGCTACTTCATAATGCGCCCAATTTTTGCTCCTTTATTTTAGTAATCAGTGACTCAAATATCTCTCCTATAAGATCTTCCAACATTCTATAATCAGTTACTTTGTTTTTGTGTTAAAAGTACGGAAATTTTTAAAAGTATTTTTTATGTAATTACGTCAGAACGAATGCGAGAATCATGTATGTATTACATTACATATATTACATACATTTACACATAACGGTAAATTTATCCGTTTGAAAGACAAGAAGTCATGTGAATTGTTACATGTGTTCGCTTATTAAACATCTTGATTGCTTGACGCCAGATTAGTGTGTTCAAATGTTCTTTCCGAACTTATACGCCACGTAAACTTATTTGCTAACCAATCTTCGTGTTCTCAATTTTACAATAATATATTCTGTATACGTTGAAGCGATAAAAAAATGACGGTTATTAGAAACCTGTATACATATTTGTATCAGTAATTCGGGAAATACCCCTAAAACACGGAATTATAGAACCACAATATCACAGAATGCGTAACTTACAGAGTTGATAGCTCAAATTCAAGATCTGTGCCCCTTTTTTGGCTCACTAGCTTCTTCTAGCCAGTCTCAGATTGAAGCGTCGAGGAAAGATTTAATTGCGTCTGTGAGACGTGACGGGTGGAGACCTTCGATGATCCCTCCACAGCCGTATTACTGGAGGATTAATTGACCGCGATAAGGACGTTTCGTTACAAACAACTGAGCAGTGCTACGTGACGTCACGTACCACTTCGCTCCCATGATATCTTTCGCACATTGTCATCTTGCCGGATCACGCATGCAGTTCATCTACAGTGTGTAGGATGTAGGACAGTAAACAAAATATCTGAAATCATTGACTTTATGAACTTTTTATATCGTATGTATCGATATCTAACACACTATGTTTCGGGGACAGGCTCGAACCCTTTAAAATAATACTTATCTATAGAATGATAGTTATAAAAATGGTTTTTTCAGTTTGCTTCCACGAGGAAATCCAGTTGGTAGGGAGATGTTTGTCGCCATCAATATAAAAAACATAATCATTTTAAGGCCTTAAGGCCTACACTTTAAATTTCAAGGTGGTTGCTAGTTCTTTCATCTTTGTCTAGGTCGCATCTCTCTAGAAAATTTAAAAAACTGGCCACATTTTCGCGAAATTTGGCATCAAGATAATAAGGTAAGGCAACGGTCAATTTCTCCCTAGACAGGCCATGAAGGCCCAGAGGGGGAGTAAAGGTATAGATCTACTCTTTCTTTAACCCTGGCACTAGATGAGGGTGGATGGTCAACTCCACGCCCCGGCCGTTTTACCCCCGGGAAAGAGATCCGGTACCCATTTTACAGGAGGCTGTGTGGGCCCCAGGCCGGTCGAGGTTACGTATTATCCAGTATAACTTATTTATAAAGGTAAAGCTATCCCTTTTACAGGCCTGGACAGGCCCTTAGGGCACCAGGAAGTTGAAACTCCCAGAATTTCTAAATAATCCGAGATATTCAGGAGATACCAATAGTACTCATTTCTGTTAGAGGCTAAGTCTTCAATGAAAAATCCCCAATGAGCCCATCGGGAATAGAACCTATGACCTTCTGGCTTGTAACGCAGTGGCCCAACCAACGGAGACACCGCGTAACACGATACCTTTTACGGCGGAAAAACGGCCGAAGCGTGACGATAATCACTGACTTTTATCTACTGCCGGTGGTTAATAAAGACCAGCTCCGAACCTCCAAAACAAGACCAAGGCTGCTAATGGGCTGTAATGGTAATTCTTTACCTTTTGGCAGGTTAATGCAACTTATTCCATGTTTCGTGGTACAGATAAGGCACTTGCCTAGATTTATCACACTCCGTCTAGACATTGGATTAACTAGCATTAGATCAATATGCGCTGCCCTGTTTAAACCCGTACTGCCATGGACAGCAAACACAGTTGGGAACTATATCTCAGCTGGTCCGGTCTATTACAGTAATCTGACGTGTTTTTACAGTACGTAGCATCATGCACAGTACATAATGCAGTCAATAAAATAGAAGTGAACTCTATACACATACGACTTAAGTTTAATCTAACATAATGTCACAGTTGTAAATTTGATTGGGTGGTTTCCTTGTGCCCCTTTTCCGCAAGGAAGAAAGGCGTCTAGGGAAAACAAAGGCCCTGTCCTCACTGGTATAACTGGCTTATGTCATATTACACACGGAATAATATGAGCAGAAACGTTCTAGACCAGTGGTATTGAACCTGGAGTACACGTACCCTTGGAGGCACGAGAAGACATCTTAAGGGGTAAGTAAAATTAAAAAAAAAGCCCTAAGTATATTATTTCATGATAAACACTGAATAATCAGGGCCAGATTTAGGGTTAGCCACAAGAGACCCGGACGTAAGGACATGCGATTTGGGAGCGCCATTTTCTTTTCTCTCTCTCTCTCTCCTTTATGCGATTCTTATCTGGGCGGCTAGTTTCATTTTATTCCATATAGTGCATATAATTTTGCTTTGCTAAAATACCTTTGTTCCTTTATTAATGTTTATATGATAAGCAATAATATATTTGTTATTTAATAGCTTGATTCTCTCCTTTTTCTCATTTAAAACTTATTATTTAATACATTATTTTGGATGTAATTTATTTAACTTATTTGAGATGTAGATTATAGACTATGTATAACTTGAATTATGCACCAACAACTTGGGGGGTACAAAGTTGAAGAGAAATTATATGTGGGGGTACGCGAACAAAAAAGGTTGAATACCACTGATCTAGATTATTATAGTGAATTTTTCGCTTTAACACCAACGTTTATGGAGAAAACGTAGCCTCTCTATTTACAGTTGAAGAAACTGGTTCCGGGTAGAAGCTGATGTGATCCGGGGAGAACGTGGGTCGATCAAATAGAAAGAATTATGGTAGGAAATCATGTATCAAAATTGGCTACAGGGAACAAAGCGGCTGTAGTTCCGTACTGTTCGTTTGATTGCCTGTTCTTTTATTACATACAAACCTAGTATTCGAATTGGTGAGTTTTCAGTATTTTAACACAAGAATTTAGGTGCTGTAAATTAAAAACGTCAAACATTAAATGATTACAGTAATAACATAAGTTTTGTACCTATTTGACCACTCACTTAGGCAAGTCCAGATATGATGTTTAAGTTTAGGATATGACGCCGTGTTGAATTGTAAACTGTTAGAGGCACTGTGGACATGCTTGCTGCCTGTATCTTCAAGAAAACCTTGGGATTTTTAACTCATGAAGAAGGAGGCACTAAGTGCCTTAGAAACTTTGGGAACCACAGAGCGTCATATTCTACAAGATCTGAATCAAAAATTCGCAAAATAGGTTAGGACAGTAAACATGTAAAGAGGCGAAAGGGAATAACTTGCTCTCCAGAGTGATACATTGAAATATTATGAAGCTAAACTCATAACGAACATTTCTATTTATCACTTCTGTCACAAAATCACATACAAAACGGAGCCTATTCAATGTCCCATTAGGGAACTCCAAAAACTTCTTGACAGAGTCACGATGCAAGGACTCATCCTCGAAGGCCCACGTAACGACCAGAGAAAAATGAGATTCAAACATCAATATGTGCTTCGGGCAATAACTATGCCAAGTCATTTTCCTTATACGATATTCTAAATGTGTATTTCCTAAGGTTTAATTGAAATTATGTACACAGACCTCACGGAAAGCGGTCCAATACACCGACCTCCTCAACAGGTAAGCTTCCCTCGTTAGCGTGTTCCTCTACATTGCACTACAGGTGTCCGCAAAAGAAAGTTGGTAGTGATAACACAGTGATGACCTCCCTTAATGCACATATGAATAGTCACACAGTGCAGCGTTCGAAAATGGAATCTACTGACACGTTAGTAGGCCAGTGGTTATCAAACCGTGGGTCGCTACTGCCTCCCTTTTCTCCCGCGAGCTGTTACGTGCCCCCTACCAAGGCCCACGTTAGTTGATATTTGAGCACGTTGTATTTAAATCATTCTGTAATATAGGCAAAGTTGCCGATCCCAGTGGCCGTGCGGTCTAAGGCGTGGGTCTGCGGCCGCTCGCTTACTAGGATCGTGGGTTCGAATCCCACCGGGGGCATGGATGTTTGTGTTGTGTTGTATAAGGACGGTATCATGGAACGTAAAGTGACATGAAGGACGAAAAAGGATTTAAATAGTACAAAACTGGATCAAAGGGGAAAAACCCCGGACAGACACAAAAAAAAATCCCGCCTAGGGCATGGATGTCTGTCTCTTGTGTGTGTTGTGTATTGTCAGGTAGAGGTCTCTGCGACGAGCTGGTCACTCGTCCAGAGGAGTCCTACCGACTGTGGTGTGTCTAATAAGTGTGATCGTGAAGCCTCGAAAAATGAGGAGGCCTAAGCCTCTGGGGGCTGTCGAGCCATAGGAAAAAAAAAAAGGCGAATTTATGATAAGCCATGTCGTTCCCGTGTCGAGAGTCGCATGCTTACTGTCTTATTAAGTCGTATTCCCAGAATTATTTTCATCGTTTTTTTCATGAGAAATTTGGGGACTATGAAAGATGTTACAACCAAACATGATAATAAACAAAATCCGACTGGAAATAAAAGCAAAATTAATACTGGCCGAGGATACAGCATTCAGTAGAAATCTCCACGGACCATTATAGCGGTAAAAGCAGCGATACCGTGGTTTAAAAAAAAACGTAATTAACCGTCAGTGATATGAGGCAAAGAGAAGTCAAGCGAGTGTGATGAGACATTCCAAATATTATTTTAAAATTTAATATATTTCAAAATTGCAACTATCATGACATAGGCATTATCGTATTTACTGTGATCCAACAGTGCAATAAATACCAACAGATCTACGCTGTAGGTTATGGCGAACAAGCTTGTGTTTTTTGTACTAAAAGATGGATAATAATGTAGGTTACAGATCCACAGCTCAAGAACTGTTATGCGCCATTCTTTTGTCTGTGGGGCAACAGTCCAACTCGGGCCTAGGCTGCCCCATTGTTGAGGTGTCTATATCACACACAATTATACACACACGCACATACGGTAGGACTCCTCTGGACGAGTGATCAGCTCGTCGCAGAGGCCGCTACCTACACAACACACAACAAATACACGAGACAAACATCCATGCCCTCCGCGGGTTTCAAACCCGTGATCCCAGTAAGCAAGTGGCTTCACATTTATACCTTAGACCCCACGGCCACCGGGATTGGTAAAATGCGCCATTAAGTTATCCTCCTGTGGAAGTGAAATAAACAGAATTAACACTGGGAACAGTGGCAGGATTTTTACAGGTTTTGGTAATAGAGAAATGTACAGTGACACGCTGTAATAGGTCAGCTGACTGAAGGCAATGGTCTTGAATGTAAAACCCAAGTATTTTTTACTTTGCGTTATATGTTCTGCCTGCTGATGGCTCAGCCTTGCCGAAACATTTTGTAGCAATAAAACTTGCAGCTGTACTGTTGTTGATGGTTATTGTTGAATTACATGTACAGTTGCAAGGTGAATGATGCATCAATCTCTAGTCTGTCTTACGACACGTCCGTAGCCTCTTCCAAAGCGAGTTCTCCACACAGTGCGATCTAGTGCTTCCTCTTAAATATAGCAGAAAGGGCTGTCTGAAGACAACCGCTGCCGAGTGTAGATCGACACACCCGCTATCGAGTGTCGGTCGACACACCCGCTGTCGAATGTAGTTCGACACATCCACTGTCGATTGTAGCTTAACAAACCCACTGTCGAGTGTAATCGACACACCTACTGTCGAGTGTAGCTCGACACATCCGCAGTCAAGTGTAGCTCGACACATCCGCAGTCAAGTGTAGCTCAACACATCCGCAGTCAAGTGTAGCTCAACACATCCGCAGTCAAGTGTAGCTCAACACATCCGCTGTCGAGTGTACTCGACACACCAACTGTCGAGTGTAGTTCGACACACCCGCAGTCGAGTGTAGCTCGACACATCCGCTGTCGAGTGTAGCGCGACACACCCGCAGCAAGGCGGCCAAGTTGACAGAAGGATAGAGTCCAGCCACAATCGGATACCCAGACTGTCTTCCGTTATGTTTCTCAGTTGTATAGCGAATTACAGAGTAGCTAATAGGAATAGTAAAGCACGCTGTCCTCATTGATGAGGCCTCCAACCACTGAGATCTCCACTATCTAGCAGTGGCCATCAGCCAATACGATCACAGCCTCTCTGGGTTCAGTCCCCAAATATCCAACCAAAGTTTTACTCCCAAAAACGTAACTGCCAGATGTGAGCCCCCTACCACCAGCAACAACAGCCCTTCGCAGGAACAAGTGGAGGCCTTCCACCAAGCCCTCAAACCCGCTGAAGTACAAACGCCCCCCAGGTTTCGGTTCATGACATACTATTCACATTCCAGCTATGCGTTTCGACTTGCTGTTACGTGACCGCCTTCAGTGTCTACGCCGGTTGGACTGTCCCTCAGAACCCCAAACCCGGACCACCCTCTTCCTAAATCCGTTTTGTCTTGCCACGAACGAATTTCACACCCTGAAGATGGAGGAAGCAAACCCCTACGAAACGTTGGTAGATGTCTACTGGACTACACGTCACCACACACCCAAAGGGAATGTTCTTGCCAGATTGAAGGTTATGGCAGACAAAATGTTGGGGCTAATGTCTGCCCTGGACTAAAAATAGGAGGGATTAGAAATGTATACAAAATTCTGGTCGCAAATCATAAATGGGAGAGCCCACTTGGAAGATCTGGACGTAGATGGATGATACTAAACTTAAAGAACTAAAGATTCAGGGGCCTACAGATCAAGTTGGGTGCCAGTAAACCTTCGGGTTCCATAAAAGACCAAAAAATTTGTTACCTTAGCGACGCTTTATTTCTCAAGCAAGACACGGCTCTATCAAGTTAGACAATCCTTCCTAAACGGGCCGAATGGGAAGACTTAACCCTTGAAAGCCCAGTGGTTCCTTTATGTACCACCAGGTTTAACAGCAACAAATTCCGCGTTGTGCCCACACAGCGTATTTATGTGTTTTGTATGGATCTGAGAACAAACACCGATTATTTCCCTACACAGCGTCAACTGACTGGTTTTTATAACTGAGACGGAGAGTGTTTACTGCGCGGTAAGAACTGGGTCTTTAAATAAAAGAGATTACGTTTCGTCCTTAAACGGTTAAGTTCTAAAATATGCGACTTACTTTCATCTACCACAAAGCACGGTTTCTGCCTATAGGTCTATTCGTTGAAACAAAAAGAATTGCAATTTTTCATTAATTTTCTCGCCAGTTTTTTTACAATGTAGTTAGTAATTTTCTCTTAAGACCAGTGTGTTGTTATTCTGTCACTGGTCTTCATGTCCATTTATTTCAGATTCTACAGGGTCATTATTTTATCCTACAACTATCGTTTGTCAGATAAAATAATTGCTATATATATGTTATTACTGACAAGTAAGCAAGTATTGCAGGACTTCATAGGTACATATACATGCCTGTGTATTGTACCTTTGGATTTGGCTGACGAGACCAGGCAGGTAGTAGCGACAGGCGTGTAACTTTGAGCGTTGTCATCCCCACCAGAAACGGAACTTCTTTCCGAGGCCACAGTATAGTTCTATATTCTGTTATCTGTTCCGGGAGTTACCTGTGTTCTTTTTACCTAAAATTTCTTAGTCGTATACAATTCTGTGGTACCTATGTGTACCGTTTCCTTCAGTGTTAAGTAACCCAGTATGTCTTCCGTATATGATATTTGTAAAACCATAACAAAGAGCTCTTATCCTCCTCGAAATCATTAACACTGTAATCTTTGTCATGAAATTGCTCTGTGTTTTCTAAGAAGTAAGAACCGAACTTTAAACTACCCCTTAAATAAACCTTTATCTATTTGCTAGATATTCTCACTTCTCATGGCTGCAAGCTCCTGCATCACAAAATACCTTCAGGCGGTATCTTCTCGTTTGGATTCTCAACAACATTGCGTTTTAATTACTTTTTTACCGTGGGGGGGGGGGGGGTAGGGAAAATTAGAAGCACCCACTGTGCTCGAGTAAAGCAGGGCAGTTCATTATAACTCCCCTGCATCTTTTTATTCGTCGTCTTCTCCTTTCAGCGACTTCTCAATCTTCAAGTTCTCCTCCGCCCAATACATGCTCCAAATTCCCCACCCCTTTTCATCATGTTAATACGTCTTAGGGATGATCTTTGCTTTGCCTATATACCCGCCATTTTCCGCATCGACAAGTAGGGTGAATCGGTTTCCTGATTGCAGCAGGTTCACCCCACCAACCTCTCACCCCCAAAAGCCTATTTATCGAACGATTTTCTATGGAACTCTTTTCTTAGATAGACTATAATATGTATAGAGGGCTGAAGTGGGCCCGAAGGGGTTGTGAAGCGCTCCTTTAAAATTTAAATTGAATTTTCTCAAGCGAAAGGATCCATTATTTCGAAACAAGTCGCTAGATAGCGTGCCAATAGAAAATTGTGAAAGGGAGGGCAATGGTGGGGAATTTTCAGTTTTGGTGCAAGGATAGTGGCTGGCGGTATTATACAAGGAGATAGCGGAAAAGGAAAGGGTCGTTCCTGAAGGAAGAGGTTGGTCAGGATTTCCTTATTTAATAAAGAAAAAGTACTAAGGCATTCAATCGCATTATACTTCTTGGTTTAATAGAAGCGCTGGAGGAAGAGTGAAACCAGAGCTTCATAAAGATTTCTTATGCGAAGAAATTGTTTTCCACTGGCTTTTCTCCATATAATAAAAACGGTTGAATAGAAGGAGGATTTTTTTTTCCTTCATGATAGAAAAGAGAAGACTGGCAGCTTTATTGGTGCTATGAAAGGGAATGCTTTGGAGCAGCCACTTGCTTTTCAGAAAAGACCGTCCTCAATTTGTGTAGAAGATGTAAGGTAAAGGGGAAAAGGGAGATGAAGAAAGGTCATGACTTGGAGCCTTGAAAAGACGACGTGCGTCTTTAAGCACACTCGCTACGTCACTGCGTCGTGCATACGAGATAGTATTGTATGTTCCGCAAACTACTGTGTAGTAGTGGCAGAAAGGTAAAACCAATTCGCGGGCCGTTACTTGGCAAATTGTATACGTATTCTGTAACGTGGGGCTGTTCTGACTTAAGTCTAAGCAAATGCATGGGCTACGCAGTGAAATATTCAACCCTAATTGTAGAATATCTTCTTATTTCAACACACACAGGCCCATTTTGTAAAGGTATAATTAGGCACGTTCACAAAACTGCGAAAAGCGACTATTAGCTTCGTCATGTCTGTGTGTCTGTCTGTCCGCCCGTATGAAACAACTCGGCTCTCACTGGATGGATTTTCACGAAATTTGATATTTGAGGATATTTCGAAAATCTGTCGAGAATATTCAAGTCTGATTAAAATCCTACAAGGATAACGGGTACTTTACATGAAGACCTATGTACATTTATGATAATATCTCGCTTAATTCTTCTTAAAATAAGAAATGTTTCAGACAAAAATTGTAGAGAAAATGAAAACACACATTTTATGTTCTATAACTTTTTTCGAAAATCGTGACGTTTATGAGATAATGTGGAAAAATATTGTAGAGCCGGACAGGCCACAGATAACAATATAATACGGCCCATGCCCTTTGCGTGCTGGATAACTAAGGCTACAAACAAACACTCAGAATATGTAATACTTACTGCTTTTCCACGGCAACAATAGTTACACGAACGCTCTTCAATATTACGTTACACGTACATCGCTTGTCTTGTTGATTTAGCGCTTGCTTCATATTTCGTAAGTTCTTCATTACATCGTTTGACATTTGTCTAGCGCTACAGGACTTACGTAATAAAGTAAAGTTTTCCCTATAACAGGCCATGAAGGCCCAAAGGGGGAGTAGAGGTATAGCTCTACTCATTCTTGACCCCGGCGCTAGTTGGGGGTGGGTGATCAGCACCACGCCCCGGCCGCTTTACCCCCGGGAAAGACCCGGTACCCATTGTATACGAGGCTGGGTAGGCCCCAGGGCCGGTCTGGACGTATGCGAAAAAATCTCGCCCCCACCGGGATTCGATCCCCGGACCGTCCAGCCCGTAGCGAGTCGCTATACCGACTGAGCTATCCGGCCCCTACTTACGTAATAACAGACTGAAAATATTCTAATTTTTCATCACTCTAACAAAACGCGGTGTAGTTGATTACACAAGTCGATTAGCATAATTAAAATACATCATAGACTTGTATATTATTTGAGTCTTTCCTTTTAGTGGCAGGTATTTCTAGATGCTGTGTCAACTACCGAGACAATTCCGCGTCCTTTAAGAAAATGAAATGTTTATCGCCGTTTTCACAACATCCTGCTAGTGGCAGGCCTCATTATTCCAGCCCTCTACCTTTTATTCTACTTCTTTAAACCATATTTCATATTTTCGTACTGTCTACGCTTCACATTCTAAATTGAGTTAATTCTTTCTGTTTCGCTAATCCATTCTTGTACTTCTTATCTTCCCATACGTGCTACATACTTCACCCATCTCATTGTCCTTGTAGTGATGACCTTAATAGTATTTAGCAAAGTTTATATGGTCGATCCCAGTGGCAGCGCGGTCTAAGGCGTGGGTCTACGGCCGCTCGCTTACTGGGATTGCGGGTTCCAATCCCGCCTAGGGCATGGTTGTCTGTATTTTGTGAGTGTTGTGTGTTGTCAGGTAGAGGTCTCTGCGACGGGCAGATCCCTCGTCCAGAGGAGTCCTACCGAGTGTAGTGTGTCTAAAGTGTGTGATCGTGAAGCCTCGAAAAAAGAGGCGGCCTAGGCCCCCAAGGGGCTGTCGAGCCATTAAAAAAAAAGTTAATATTAGATGATGAAATGAGAAGTCACCATGAGTCTTACGTGTTCTTTATCCACTACAAAGACAGCAACAAAAATACATGAATATTAAGTTTATACTAGTGTCACAAATTGTTAGACCTGTAATTAGTAACAATGTCTACGTTTTTCGAATGCTGCTTAGATAACAAGCAGATATGAAAGCCTCAACAACGAGGGTCGCAACTGACATAAGTTGGATATACAATACACAAAGTTCCCAAAACCCATGTACTTCAGCGTTAAGTTTACTATCCCCAGCACGACCTATATTGTCAGTCAAGGGCAGCCATCTGAACACACAGAGTTCTGGACAGAAGCGCAAGCCCTTGCAATGTACAGTACATTTTAAGTGACTTACCATACCAGAAGCGTCTGACAACGAACGTCAACAAACACCATAAACTAACAACTGAGGAAGGCCAAGCGTGAAATCAGTCAACACAGCGATAAATACATATATAGATAGTGCAGAGAGAGAGAGTTTCGCTTTTGCCTACCGAAAGGAGAACACAACTGTAATTAGTTGAACTGATCTCCTACTCTCTCAGTTGGCCTGCAGATATCTCTCCCTACTCCGAAGCTACGAATGAAATCACATGAAGTTCTGTCAGTAGGTTGAGAGGGAGGTGGTAGTGGTGGCTGTGGTAGAACACAGCTAAACAGAAGGAACATGAAGCTTTACAATATATCAGTATTTGACTTACAATTGTGTCCTGATTCTACCTCAAAACATCACCACAAATTCCTCTCAACTAGCTCGCTTTAACAGTTTGTACCTGGATTATATTTAAATATTCAGCTCGTACCGCACAGTAAACACTCTCCGTCTCGGTTATACCAAGCAGTCAGTTAATGTTGTGTGGAGAAGTAAAGGCTGTTTGATCTGAGATCCATACAAAACACACACAAACATTCTGTGAGTAGAAGTGTAAAATTTGTATATGATAAACCTGATTGTACATAAAGTAAGGGGCGTGGAGTTGACCACCCACCCTAATCTAGCGCCGAGGTTAAAGAAAGAGTAGAGCTATACCTCTACTCCCCCTCTGGGCCTTCGTGGCCTCTTCTAGGGAGAACTTTACCTTTTTACATAAAGTAAACAAAACGATTTAAAGGCTTAAATTGACAGAAAAGATGTTCATAACAGTGTCCATATCAAAATACTTTCCACCTATAAAATGATAATGGAAATATTTTTTATTAAGTGTGTGAGAGGTGTTAAGATTCGTCCTAAGATTTTCGATTCAGGTTATCTAAAAAGTAATTTAAAGAGAGATTGAATGCCTGTCTTTTCCATCGCCACTTGATATATATATATTTTTATATTTCGTCAAGTAACTGGGAGATAAATTATACCCGTCAATTGCACACGCTAAAGAAGTGGAACTTTATGAGCAACCACGCACCAGCAATCAATTCAAGTTACACCCTCTTCCTTAATGCCATTCATGGTCTTCAGAGCGATCCATCTGTCACGCATAGCCTACTTATACAAGTACAATATCTGGTCGTTAGGTACTAGATGTGAACCAGTGTTGATTTGTGGCTGGCTATTTTATTTTGCTTGACGGAGTGTTTTAGAAACAGAACACACAGAGTGTCCAATGCGTCTCCCTTACGTTCCCTTGCACATACGTAGTTAATATTTTCAAGAACCAAACGCCTGCAATACCTTCATTCTGTTTACGATGAGAAAAGGGAAAATTTGAATTTTCTACCCGCGCCATCTTGGAATCTCTTCGCAGCATCCTGTCTGATTCTTTTTCGTTGCAGCTTGTTCTGTCTCACGCGAAGCTTAACATAACAGCCCCACTTTTCACGTATAGTATCATTATAAAATTATTATAGGAAGAAATGTAGACACATATGAGTCGTTTTTATATAAGTTGCAATTATCTGATACGTAAACCTCACTTAAGTCGAGAATACATATACGAGTATTCCTCCTGTTAAACGATCACATATCACTGACAGTGGAGTGATTAATATCACTCCAATTTTTCATGAATTTTCTATAACCGTTCTATATACATATTTATCTATTTATTTAATGTTTGCAAAGTGCTAAAGTTTAAGGAAAGCATCTTATGTAAATCGTGGTGTCCATCATAATGTCTCACCACTGCCAGGTCCCTACAAATGTCCATTTTCCATTATTATACATGTTTGTGTATATATTTTCATGATGGAATAAATTGACAGCCCTTTACAAATAGAACAGGCTTAGAGGGACCCTACATCACACTACGCACAGAACAATTGGTTTATGGTCATGATTTCAAGTAGTGATTGATTGTCCTTCACTAAAATTAATTCGTTGAATTCTGACCCATAATAAAAATTTTTATATGACATATGGATGTACGTACTGGCACCTCGAAAATGTATTGAGTCAGAGGTAGAAAGAGTATTCGTGGCACAAGTGTTCGCAAGATAAGTACTACTATGCCAAGCATGTAGCCTGCAAAGTACATATTGAGCGGAATTCAAATTATGTTTATCTCCTCAAAATAAATGTTCCCTGAGATCTGCGCTCTTCTGGGATATTACGCGGCGTCGTGTGGTAATTGTTTAACGACGTTTCGGAACAACGTATCGGTCCCATCTTCACGGGAGACTCATAAATAAAGCTAAGCCAAACAGTATTCTTCACATCCGGTAAAATTCCTTCGATGTCAGATCATACATTGAAAGGCGTTTACTTGTAAGTGGCAACAACACACAACACAAACACGCCGAACAGTATCCATATCCTGGGCGGGATTTAAATCCCGACGCCGATGCGCACAATGTCGACGTCAACAAAGGTTTTGTTTTGCATGTAATATCTGTTAATTGCTAAGTTGCTGTCCCAAAAGTACATTACAATCTGTCAATATCAGGATGTAAAGTCTACTTTCAACGCATTGACTGACCTATGCGCTTTAAAATCAAGGTCTTGCTCTCAAATTTTCGGGCAAAACGTTAGGGCAAGTTCAGTTTCCTGTATGCGTCTCTGACCAGTATATGTGTCCGAAGTAATGTGAGATTAATTTCAGGTGTCTGTCTGTGTCTCCAAAGGTAATGCGAGTCGAATTTCAGTGGCATCTCTGTCTTCGAAGGCAATGCGAGTCGAAGTTCAGTGGCATCTCTGTCTCCGAAGGTCATATGAGTCTAATTTCAGAGACCTCTCTGTCTCCGAAGGTAATTTGAGTCGAATTTCAGAGGCCTCTCTGTCTCCGAAGGTAATTTGAGTCGAATTTCAGAGGCCTCTCTGTCTCCAAAGGTAATGTGAGTCGAATTTCAGAGGCCTCTCTGTCTCTGAAGGTAATTGTAAGTCGAATTTCAGAGGCATCTCCGTCTCCGAAGGTAATGTGAGTCGAATTTCAGAGGCCTGTCTGTCTCCGAAGGTAATTGTAAGTCGAATTTCAGAGGCATCTCTGTCTCCGAAGGCAATGTGAGTGGAATTTCAGGGGCCTCTCTGTCACTGAAGGTAATGTGAGTTGAATTTCAGTGGCCTCCCTGTGTCTCCGAGGCTAAGGTATGTCTCATTGGTCTGCCTACGCATGTCTCTAAAAGTAAGGAACTTTAGTGAACATTACATATTCTGATTAATAGCACTTTCTATAAAACTTCGATACGAACACCCGTTAAAAAGCACAGATTCCTAATAAATCGAAGCCCAAACATATTACGTAGGGATGCCATTATAATGAACGTTTCATTAACATTATTTCCGTAAATCGTGTAACTATTACGACTAATTTATGATTCCATAATTTTAACTGAGCTTCGATTGTTTACTAGAAACGTGACCTTACTTTAAACTTTTCAAAGCTTCTAATGAGCAGCACATTCGTACGGAAATATTTCATTTCTTTGAGCAGCTTAGTGACACTTTCTTAAGACGTGCTGTGCGACCAAGAATACAAAACCCTGACATGAGTCCCAGTGCTCTAGAATATATCCCGGCTCTTCGCGGAAACATAACGCAGAACAGAAAGTGTCCCGGTTAATGAGCAAACCGATTCCCTTGAAAATATTTTGCTCTGTTCGTAAAAGAGTGACTTCGTTCTCTATTTCTTGGTAGGTTTTCTTTAGGCTCAGTAAAAAGAATTTTCCAGTACATATCACAGCATGTTTATTTTTCGTTTTCTGAGGAAGAAACGGATTAAATTTTGTAAACAGAAAACCTCTCATTAAAACGGAGTTTCGGCCATCAATTCAAAGGATCCTAACATGAAAGGTTTCTTATGTGTTTTCATGCTTGTATTACACTCATGGCACCGTACCTCGTACCACAACAAAAGAACGTAATAATAAAGAAAGGATCAGTCGAGAAGATTGGGCGATATTTCTTTAGACAGAAAATGTAAAAGGAAGAATAAAAAGGGAAAACCGAAAGCAGTAAATATAAAGAGAAGTATGACGGCCATTTGAAAGCAGCATTCGAAAAAGTCTCAAACAATAACTTTGATATGCCAAGTTGCTAGATCATTACGTCTTTACATGGTCCCGAGTAAACACTTTGTAACTTACCCCTCCAAAGCACAGTACTTACTATATGTAACACCTGCTTTAACTCGAAGCACTGTGCGTACTTCGCTCAGACCGTGTTTGCGTTCTGTAATTTCTCACAACAAATTTCGATTATTTCTCTAAACAGTATTTACAAGTTGATCTTTGTAATGGAGACGTATTTTCTTTTTCTGTGAAGTAGGAACTAGATTTTAAATGCAACATAGGCGGATTACCGGTTTCAAAGAGGTGAAAAGGCGAATAGTGTATCATGGGAAACGAGTGAATTGAAGCTGGTGGATAGTGGCCGGCCCATTACCTCAGAGGAACGGTTTTGATCCCAGGCGCTTTCCGGTGGGATTTGTGGTTTACAAAGTGGCGCTGGTACACCGTTTTCTCCGAATACTTCAGTTTTTCCCTGTCAGTATCATTTCTTCATTGTGCCATACTGATATCTCATTCCTCAACCATCGGCATTATATAATCTTAGTAACTGGGAGAGTCATTAAAGAAAGCACAAATTATGTTACAGATCATAATAATTTTGGTTATTATGATCAATACCGATAAAGGTAATGGTAATAGTAATAGTAATAATAGTAATAATAACTGATATGAGCATGTACCAAAATCAGCATAAACAAGTCGCTGAAGGTAGGTAACCATATTATGGACTCAACAAGCGCAAACCGACATTATCATATCTAACAATAAACCGGACATAAAATCCGTGTGAATAAAAAAGTAAAATGTATGTTAACAGATACTGCAATTTCAAGAGACAGAAATGTGACCAAAAAAGAAGCCGAGGATATTCTAAAATATAAAGACTTTACAATAGAACTATAGCGCATGTGGAATGTAAAAACAAAAGTGATACCAGTAATAATAGAAACAACTGGAACAATCTCAATAACATTCAGAAAATATCTGAGCAACATACCTGGAAAGCACATCAAGGAAATACAGAAAACAGCCATATTGGGCACAGCACACATACTGCGGAAAGTACTGATGTAAATGTACAGAACGTTCAACACGGGAAATAGCATTACATGTAGCATAAATTGTAACTACAGAATAGATGCAACACTCTGTACCCTAGATACCCTAAACTGATCACGGGAGAGTCAGACATCAAGATGGCGGGCATAAACACAGGATAAAAACGCGTTTTAATAGACTCAACCACCACAGACGGAATTCTTAGACATCAAAATGAGTACAAATCTATAGAATGACAGAGTCATTCGGCGAATTTGACTTCCTATGACACAGAAAGAAATGCGCGCCGTTTTACCAAGCAACTCCAGATTACTCAGAACACACTTAGATCAGTAGCTTAGGGAATGTTTTCTTATACTGCCTAACTCTTCGCCTGTGTAGTTACAGTGCCACATATATAACAATCAACAGACCTAAAATTAGAAAGCCAACTTTATCACTATTGGATGGAAGGTAGAATGTGATAGAACTCGTAGTCTTCATGCCACAGCAGCCTATAAGAAAAACACAGCTCTCTATGATGTACAATACTTCATCTTTGTCATTAGGTACTGAATTCTTGCTCTGTCTGTGAGGATTAAAACTGTTCCATCTCATCAGACATTCTTGGCATATTTTCTCCTTCGTATTATATTGGTAAAACATCTTCGGTATTCGGTTTCCAGGCATTCGTTCCAAATGTTCTAGACATTTCTTATGTACAGCTTTTCAATTAGCGAAGTCATTCACAGTTATTCATTAACATTTTCATTATGATCATCATTATTCCACATTCCGCTACGGATCTGAGAAAACTCATTTCTGCTGCTCAGTTATCCTCATTTGTTCTTTCATTTAACATCGGGATCCATGAAGAAACACAGAATTCATAAGATTTTCTTATGCCATTCCTCTAGTAGTGTGTCTGATAGCTCGGTAGAACCGTAAAATCTAATTTGTTACATTAACAACACGGTTACTTAGAGCCCATGCTGCAGACTAAATAACAAAAACTCCTTGCGGTACAAACGTTCAATTATCCAAAGCAATCTTTGTTGCGTAGCGCAACGCTGTCGTTCAGATGTCACAGAGGTGCTGCAGGACGATCAGTGGCGTTTGTTACCGGTCTCACAGCAGACAGGGGTCCTCAAAAATTTTTCACTTGACCACCACTAATAAAATTTAACAATCTTAATGTACCACCAATATGTCTCTTGTACTTAAAAAAAAAATCTGAAATTGGAAAGACTGGCTGACAGCGGGGATGAGTTATATAATGAGACCAATAATGCCGTGTTTTAGCAAATATGTGTAGCTTAGGTTGCATTTATTTTTTAAAGTTTTCATCCTCTTTTATATTTTGACTCTGTATTAAGTCTGCTAACCAGCAAACAATGGTTGGCGTACCAGTAGTGGTACGCGTACCACAGTTTAAAAAAAACCGTGCAGTAGGCTATTCGATCGATGTGTTCTGTACATCGTCGGTCTCGCAATATATCACATGCGTGCAGTATGGTTAGTACAGTACCACGGTACTCGACAAGTGATGGATAAATCTGTTTTAAAAGCTACATATTTTGTTAAAAATTTAAAAATACTTTGTCCTGAATTTGAGAACAAACACTGCTATTCCATCTCGTATTTTGTAAAATCAGATAAATTCTCCCATTTATTTATCCACAATACATAAAAATTAAAAAGCACAAAACTATAATTTTGCGTCTCGATTTATATCATTGTGAAATTCCGTCTCTCACAATGAGATAACAACATAGGCTGAGAGTATTCGAGAAAAGGGTTCTGAGGAAGCTATATGGACCTAACAGGAAAGAAGTTAAAAAGGTGACTGAATAAAACTGCATAATGAGAAGCTTCATTGTTTGTACCCTTCGTTTTGTTTTTTCATGGCAATCAGCTCTAGTGGGCCGAAGCTTCCTCAATGTTGAGGTTTCGATATCACACTCAGACACACCACACTAGGTAAGACTCCTCTGGCCGAGTGATCGGCCCGTTGCAGAGACCTCTACCTGAAAACACACAACAATCACAAGAAACAGATATCCATGCCCCTGACGGGATTCGAATCCGCAATCCCAGCAAGCGAGCGGCCGCAGACCCACATCTTGGACCGCGCGGCCACTGGGATCGGCTAACTCGTAATCCTTACCAAACATTATTACGATTAGCACATCAGGGACAATGACATGGGAGTGGTATGTAGCACGTACGTGAAAAAAGGCAGGTAAAGTACGTACAAGTAACAATGTGACGCGTTCGTATAACCTCTGTTGCAATGGAAACGCAGAAATGCGTTCCCTTGGCATTGTTGAGATACATGTCACTGTCAACAGTATAAAAATACTGAGTGTTGCACGACAATGCTTATGTGGCGAATTTATGTCTTCGGCAAGTACAAATCTTACTCAGGTATCTATTTTTTGCGCCATTTTAACCAAACTTGAAATTTCTCGGCAGATTTTCATAGAAGTCCCGGATATAAAATTTCAAGGAAATCCGTCCAGTGGAAGCGCGCTGATACATGCGGACAGACGACCAGACATTGGCGCTTTTCGCAAGTATGCAAACGCTCTGCAAAGATCTGCTGAGTTTTGTTGGCAAAACCTGAAGTAAAAAGACAGCTTAAAACTTAAGCTCATAGATGAGGATAATATTAAAATGGACTTTATAGAAACAAAATAGGATTGCGTCGCATATATTAATCCAGATGAGGATATGGACCAACGGCGGGCGTTTTGGATAGCTGTAATGAAAGTCCGGGATCCATAAAATGCTGGAAAACCTTGACTAGCTGAGAAATTATTACGTTCTCAAGAAGCACTCTGTTCTATGGAATTGGTTGGTTAGTTAATTAGTTCGTTAGGTATGTATGTAAGTACGTAGGTTCTTCTAGTGCTTCAATTAGAATCATAAAGAAAACTGACTCCACACTTCTGGATAAATAGTACAAGGTGTGTTATACTTCAAAACAGTCAAGCTTTCTGTTCTCTGACAGTCTGCAGAAGGGAACTTTCCTTTGAATAACGAAGTGCTATAAACGAACACATCAAACAAAAAGCAGTCTGCCAAACAAGTTCCCGGCTTATTCTCATTACGTCTCTGTTTCGTTTCTTTGTTTCCACGATTTGTCCAGCAGACTAGTGGACAATCCACAGGTTTCTTTTATACTAACGTTGTTGGCCCATCCAAACTATAACCGCGAATGTTACCAAAGAGAATATACTATAGGGACGATGTAGCTGGAGTCGGTTGGTACATTAGATCGCAGGCTGTGTGCTGTACAATTATAATGCCAGTAAACATGCCTTGTACGTAATCAGGTTTCATACATTAGAACAGAAACGATATATATTTAAATAAACTTGGACTCCTCTGTCAATAAAAGTTGAGATATTAAGTTAAATGTCTTTTATCGATTTTAATTAAACACATTTATTTTTTTTTTTCATAATTCGTCGAAGGTAAAGCAATTCCATTACAGGCCTGGACAGGCCCTTAGGGTTCCAGGAGGTTGAGGCTCCCAGATTTCTAGACAATCGACACATGAAGGTTGTCAGCCTTGCGCACCGGCCGCCTTTACCTCCGGAAATATTCCTGGTACTCATTTCTGTTAGAGGCTGAGTCGACCCCAGGGCCATAGTGCGACCGAAAGGATTATGTAAATGAAAAATTCCAATGACACCATCGGGAATCGAACCCGCGACCTTCCGGCTTGTAGAGCAGTGCCTCAACCAAATGCGCCACCGCGTACCAATCAGTTTGAAGGACTTTTTTATTGTGATTTGGGAAATTTCGCCCCCCCCCCCCCACAGTTAAATTTGGTAAACAGTATTCAGTTTGTAATGAGTCTTCTTGTTACATGACACACACACTACATTGTAAACTTACCAGAATCTGAGATTGGGATGACGGAGAAAAATACGGAGTGGTAAGCTTCACCAGCCCCTTATTATTTCAGTTCTAAGTACGTTCTAATAATGATTGATACAAGTGTATTTCAGTCATAATTTTATAGAATGTAAGTCTGTATATATCTTACAGCTGTTATCAGTTACAAAGAAATACGGCAAGCTTCAAATTAAGGTTCTTTCATTACTCAAAAATATTGTAAATGTTTTACAGCTACCTACTGTATAGCATATTGCATATAACTAAATCCACGGAGAGGATTTGGTTGTTAGAGATTATATGTAACCATAAGTGCGTTACCGTATTCATAGGAGACTGCACTGATCCCTATCCTAAGAGATAAGAATCAATTCCATACTATCCTATTTTTTCATTTTAATATTATATTCCCATCTATTTCGAAGTCTTCCAAATGATCTTCTTTTTGTACGTTTTCCACTACAGCTCTCTATGTAATTAACGTCTCCCTTATACGTGACACATATCTCGCTCACCTCATACTTCTTGATTTAATAATCCAAGAGATTTGGAGAGAAGCACGAATGGAGTACAAAACACAAAGCTGCTCGTTAATGAATTCCAATATATGGCAGGGGTGGCCAGCTAGACGGACTTCGGGAGCCGCACTTTAGCAGGCAACGTAGGCAAGAACATTGCATCAAAAAAATAAATAAAATAAAATAAAATAAAATATTTTTTTCTTTATTTTTTGACACCTTATTTCTGTTCATCCAACTACGGTACGTTAGTTTCACTCGGATATGAGCCTCCTTTCTTCAGGAAATCTTTTAAAAACGCCGTTCACGGTCAGCCTCTTGTGCGTGTAAACTGAGTATTACTTTTACAGGTAACAACGCGAGACATATGAGGCATCGCCAGCAGAGTTGTGGGCACCCCTGGTGTATAGACTATTATATGGCACCCTTCTTTTATTGGCACATCATCTTGCGTATATTAACAAGAGAGCAAGAAACATTTCCTATTCTTTATTATTTCACTGGAATTTATTACGCCGTTTCTCCTTACAGATTTACCACTTAATGAGAGAATTCTCTTTCTTTAAGAAATTGGTCTCTATCTAAGATGGGTGAAAGTGGTTTGAATTGAAAGACCTCGGCCATGAGACGAATTAAATAAAAGTTGTGGTGGGTGAATTCGGAGCGTGAGTAAGGTCCAGAGAAGCCCAGGGGCGTGTACCATTCTCAAGGGCCGCGAGGGGGGGGGGGTGAGATAAGTTGGCAGTAATGAAGAGGTACTGCTAACTGGACAGCGAATGGCCTTTCAGACTGTGGCTGGACACGAAACGGGCGGTATTAGGGACAATGGCTGACTCGGCAAACATAGTTACGTAACCTTAAGCCCAAAGAAGCGATCCTCCTCTGTACTTAATGGTTGCCAATGAAACATCGCTATATAAGTTCCGTTTGATGTCTTGCTGTTTTGTGAAAGGCAAACACTGTTACACCCAGCATTTAATTTTATCGCAGAGAAGCAATCATTGTAGTCGAATCATTACGTTACAACGCTACTCAATTAAATGTTACAGTGCCGCAGGATTTTACGTCTACAAGGTTGTAAAGATTCGCCTCACTTTGAGAAAACAAAGAGATTGAAAGTAAATTTGATTCTGTTTTGTGGTAATGCGATCGTGTAAAAGTAGACTGTGTTGTCGATCTTTCGGAAATTGTTACTGTCTCCATCTACACGGAGAAGTGACAAAGCTCCCATGGCCACCGCGGAAAATCAGTTCGCATTGTAGATGAAGGTAGGAAGGAAAGTTTAGGTGTCAAATGTCAACCACACAGCCCACCTACACCTGCAAATTAATCGTCTACAGGTTTGGAAAAGAAGTGTAAAAGATGGTCTTTCCATCTAAGAGACAAAGTTAATAGGAGGCTGGAGAAACTTGCATACTGAGGATCGTGATAATTTGTAGAGTCATGCTATCTTTAGCCGATCCCAGTGGCCGCTCGGTCTAAGGCGTGGGTCTGCGGCCGCTCGCTTACTGGGATTGTGGGTTCGAATCCCACCGAGGGCATGGATGTCTGTCTCTTATGAGTGTTGTGTGTTGTCAGGTAGACGTCTCTGCGACGAGCTGGTCCCTCGTCCAGAGGAGCCCTACCGAATGTGGTGTGTCTAAAGTGTGTGATCGTGAAGCCTCGAAAAATGAGGCGGCCTAGCCCCCCAAGGGGCTGTTGAGCCATTGAAAAAAAATACTATCTTTACCGAATTACATAATGAAGATCGTGACAATTTGTAGACACATGCTATCTTTACCAAATTACATAATGAAGATCGTGACAATTTGTAGACACATGTTATCTTTACCAAATTACAAAATGAAGATCGTGACAATTTGTAGACACATGTTATATTTACCAAATTACATAATGAAGATCGTGACAATTTGTAGACACATGCTATCTTTACCAAATTACATAATGAAGATCGTGACAATTTGTAGACACATGTTATCTTTACCAAATTACAAAATGAAGATCGTGACAATTTGTAGACACATGCTATCTTTACCAAATTACATAATGAAGATCGTGACAATTTGTAGACACATGTTATATTTACCAAATTACATAATGAAGATCGTGACAATTTGTAGACACATGCTATCTTTACCAAATTACATAATGAAGATCGTGACAATTTGTAGACACATGTTATATTTACCAAATTACATAATGAAGATCGTGACAATTTGTAGACACATGCTATCTTTACCAAATTACAAAATGAAGATCGTGACAATTTGTAGACACATGCTATCTTTACCAAATTACATAAGGAAGATCGTGACAATTTGTAGACACATGTTATATTCACCAAATTACATAATGAAGATCGTGGCAATTTGTAGACACATGCTATCTTTACCAAATTACATAATGAAGATCGTGAAAATTTGTAGACACATGCTATCTTTACCAAATTACATAATGAAGATCGTGAAAATTTGTAGACACATGCTATCTTTACCAAATTACATAATAAAGATCGTGAAAATTTGTAGACACATGCTATCTTTACCAAATTACATAATGAAGATCGTGACAATTTGTAGACACATGCTTATTTACCAAACGTTATTAGCTAGAAAAAGTTTACTCTGTTAGAGCTCTGTGTTCACTTCTCACTTCATTGCGTAATTTTTCACATTATTCTGCAAAGCATTGTCTGCAAATTTCGAGGTTATCGAAGCGGTATTCCTGAAGGCTCAAGTCTTCTTGAATGTTACGTCTTGTTGATTGGTTAAGAATTACCCACGCTTCAAATGATCATAACGCCTCCTTCTTCAGAGCCATTCTGCATTGGACTGCTTACCAGTCGAAAGGACGTCAAATCCCTTGCAACTTGCATCTTCAACTTTTTCTCTTTTAGGATCAAAGTTCTTCTTTAGTGGGCCAGATCAGGTTTGATATAAAACTTTCCCATAATACGCAAACTATACTATTTACATATTAATATAATCGCTTAAGATAGGTTACTAGACGGTAAAAAGTATTCACGAAATAGAAAGAGAAGTTTCATTAAAAACCTACATCTTTTTTCAGCAGAGTTCCAAAACACTGTCACAGCTTATTCAGCCTGAGAACTTAGTACGAACTTCCTTCTTAGCTCTACAGGTAGCATGTGTTAGTGGACATATCTCTGAGGTAAGTGACAATTTTCTCACAGAATAGAAAAATAAATCTTGTTACTTTACTGGGTGTTATAAGATACCGTGGGCCTGTACAGAGTGGGAGAGATAAAATGAGAATGGTAGGAATCTGCAGAAAAACGACAGGAGACAGGCGGGAAAAGTGGCGTCTATACACCGAGAATTATGTATCCTAAAACTGCAATAAAACTAGGATCAGACAGCTAGTGGACTCTCATTTGATAGAAGTGTGACTGGGCCGCAGAAGGAATAACAAGACAAGCAATGCACTATAACGTAACACTGAGGCGCGTTCGCGTAACCACTGTTGCCATGACAATGCAATAAGTATCAAAAATTCTGAGTGTTTGTATTTCTAACCTTAGTTATCCAGCACGCAAAGCGCATGCGCCGTATTATACTGTCATCTGTGGCCTGTCCTGCTCTACCATATGTTTCCACATTATCTAATAAACGGCCCTGTTCAGAACAGCCCGCTAGTTTTACCTATCCTGAGCCAGATCAATCAAATTCACGTCCTCTCATCCTACTTATTTAAAATCCATTTTATATCATCCTCCCTTCTATGCCTAGGATTTTGAACTCGTCTCTTTCCTTTACCACTAAAAGGCTGCATGCATTATTTTCTCCTCCATGCGTGCTACACGCCCTGCAATAGATAATATATGAACTTACCACAATAACATGTTCTTTGGTAGCGACACTAATAGCACTTATATAAGAGTGCTGACATTTTATGGTGTAATGTATTATTTAAAATTGCCTAAATTGTTCATGAAATATTATTTTAAAATGAAAAACAAAGGGGCACACACAAATTTTGCATTTAGCATCCGGTTTGACGGTGAAAAACTGATGGTGGTGTGAAACAGACGCTGTATTTTACAGATTTAGGCCTGAGAGCTGAATTTTACTACTGGAAATTGCGCAGAAAAACATATTAATTAATTCATTTCCTATTTTGCAGCATTTACAATTCCCTTGGAATTTAATACATAGAGCAAAGTATTCTTTACATTTCATACTAATCCTATAAGTATTTATTACTTCAAATTAGTCAAATCATATATTCACAATTTAACATATAAATCTAGCGACAGTTACTCTCCGACTTTGCAGTTGTTACATACAAAGTCTTGAATAAAAATATGTGAGAATGTGGAATGGATTAATCTGGCTCAGGACAGGGTCCAATGGGAGGAGGGCTCTTACAGACATTCAGGTTTCAAAAAAGGTGAGGAATTTATTAAACTTCTCAGCAACTATCAATTCCTCATGAAGGACTCTGTTTCATGGAGTTAATTTTCAGAGGGGCATTTGTTTTTCATTTCGACTTGTATAGTACTAAACTGTCACATAAACTAGGCCTGATTTAATTTCGTACACTTTGTAACTTTCTTTCTTCCTGTTGAGGCTGTTACTTACGTCTGTAAAATTGGTTTCTTGGTTAGACGGGTTAATGCATCTGACAGGAAATTTCGTTTGGCACAGTACACTTTCAGGCTACAGAGAGAAGAGAATGAGAAATTTGTTCTTTCGACATGTTGAAAATTGCCATTCACTTCTCGCAAATTAAATGTCCATACAGGTGGATCGCAGATTATAATGGAAACACAGTTGAGGCTCGCAAAATGGCTAGACAATAGCAGGCTAATTAACAACACTTCTTCAACCGTCAGTCATTCCTCCATTCGATATTCATTTTCTACCACAACACCAAGAATACCGAGAAATGGAATAAATACTGCCTTAATAAATATCCAGCAACTACCGATGTGCTTCTAAGAATGGCACAGCGGGTGGGTAACGAAAATGAAATAAGGGTGTTCAACTGTTAGTATGGTTAAGTAAAGGTGGATGGGAAAACAAGAAACGCTAAGAAATTTTAATGGCAAGACCTCTTTGAACAAGAGGTCAAACATGAGAGAATAATACTATAAATGTTAAGGAAATATGTTGTGGAGATGTGAAATCTTCAAAACAGACTTCCTGATAGCTGCAGTAGCATGCTGCATGGACTTAGACGTTCAAAATGTGTTACCCCATGTCGCAGAATTTATTTCCTTTTAATTTTAAAACTGAGGCTCCTATTTGTAAATTTCTTGCCCCCGCCGGGATTGGAACCCCGGATTTCCCACTCCTTAGCCTTGTCACGACACTAACCACGCTATCCCAGCTCTAAATAAAAAGTGAGAAAACAAATTTATTTTTTAAAATTTATATATATTTTTGTAGAATTGTATCCAGAGTTGTGTATTTCTGGCAAGGTGATGATTTACATGCGTGGAAACTGTCTTCAAATAAGGACAATATTTTAATGTTCAATCTAAAAATAAATAACCATTCGTAGTTGAGAGACTGCACGTACATTTCCAGCTACATGTTGGACCTTTGAAGTGGCATCTCCGACTCCAGCCTTTTAGGCTACGCCTGTATCAAAAGACAACTCATGCTTCCAGAAAACCTTCTACTTTCATGAGTGAAACAAAGGCCTTTGAAATAATCTTCCCGGAGTGAAAACTCACCCGTCAGAAATAATAAAAAAGAAATGTAAGTGAAGCGAAACGGATATTGCAAACACGTGTAAGTTAAGGACAGCGCGAAACGTTGCATTTTGTATCCGTAGTAGAATCATTCTGCAACAATTATGTAGATAAAGCAAAAAGGAAAGTGAGAAATAAAAACATAGAAAGCAGTTTCCTATGTAAATACAACAAGGATATAAGACAGAGAGAAAAGGCCGTGCCATGACTCAGGCGGTTATTCGCCGGCCTCTCACCGCAGAGGCCCGGGTTCGATCCCGGGTCAGTCCATGTGGGATTTATGGTGGACAAAATGGCACTGGGACAGGTTTTTTCCCCGAGTACTTCGGTTTTCCCATGTCAGTTTCATTCCACCGGTGCTCCATTTAGGCCTCTAGGCTGTGGTGCGTCCGTAGCATCTGCTGCGGGGCCCTTCACCACAAAAAAAAAAGACAGCGATTACAAGAACAAAAACAGAAGGATTAATTTTAGAGGTACAACAAGAAACTAGGATGTCGGGAACATAAATATAAAGCATGATAATTAGGAGAATAAAAGACAAGAAAAACGAAAAAGCTGAAACGTAAAAATTGGAAGAATTTTTTATATCTACAAGAAGAGCCAGAGATATTGGAAACATAATGGAAAGCAGTAAGAGTGAAAACTATGGACCTATGTAATAAAACACAATCTGAATAACCGCAAAACTGCATGAGGAGACTCTGAAGAGCGAAATAAATGGCGCCGTATTCAGTGCTGCTCTCTGTGGCTGTCACAAAAAGCTTTGCTTTCATTGCGTTCACGCAACCAGTAAATCCTTTTAAGTGACGTCGGCAATCTGACTCTAAGATAGTAAGTGTGAGTGTATAAATCATTAACAATGTCTTCGACGGTTAAGTAGCCTGAATGGAAGGTGAGGATGGGTTCAGGAGTGTATGTGGGCAAGCAGTGGCTCCGCTGTAAGAGTGACATCCATACAACGTAACACACACGAAGAATCAATGCTATCATTCAGGTGAAGCAGTGAGGACAGCATTCAACTTCACTAAAATTTTTAAACAACTTGAAACTAAAATGTTAAAATTTAATAAAATATAATTAATTGTTATTATAAATACAGGGTGTACATTGCATCTTTGGAAGATACATTTCTCAGAGATTTCTCTTTTTTTTTAAAAAAAAACGCAAGTTTTCCCTGTTTTTAAATAGTTCTGCGTCAATAAAATGTGTGGGGACGTGGAGGTGTATGCTCCACATATTTTAACATCGGCAATATATGGATGCGAGTCGTCAGCTTCGCACTCCGGCTGATTTACCGAAAAGGAAACCACGTCGTTCAACTTCCAGCCAGTCACAAAAATCACAGTTCATTCTTGCATTAATAACATACTTAATTCTTAAAATAATCGCGCTATGTTCAAGGAAATTCTAAAGGACTAAAGCCAGTGGAAGAAGTAAGAAATAATCGTTAATTTATATTGGACATTAAACTTGAAGTCTGTTATTATAACTGTCGGACATGCAGCGAAAGAAATTACATGTACATGAAGTTTAAACTACGGTGTAATAACTAAGAAGTCACGCTTATAATAAATATACTGCGACAGATATACAGACCAAATCGAAAGAATTTAATATGCGAACAGCTTGGATAAACTTTAACAGAGTTTTAAGAATATTTATGGGGAGAAAAAATCCTTAAAACGTGTGTTAGATGAACTAAATTAGAAGATTTTTAAGTGTAATTAATTGTATCTTGGTAGGTAGGTAGGAAGAGGAACCTGATACCTCCATATGCTACACTAAAATTAGAGGCAGTACGTTTCTCCAAGACGTTGGTACCTACTTACCACGCTCAACGGCGTCATGTCCCACACGCAAACGATCTTCATTGTCAACACTGTCACAATCCGAATTACCGAAACAAATAAGGTAAGTTCTTCTCACACTCGGATTAACCGAATACACAGCGTTTGAGGGACTTATTCCACGAAATGGGAGAGGGGTTACCGAATACAATATGTCTAGACTAGAAAAGAGAAAACAGTTCACAAAAATTTGCAATCATGAATAATAATAAGAATAAACTAATCACACAAACATTGTTCCCAAGTCGTAGCGAGGAAACTTGTATCAAGATTACTGTTGAGTCCTCAGCGAAGAAATTTTGATTTACAGCCTAGTTAAAGAAAAGAAAATGGTAACTAAAACACCATTCCAGTCATCACGGTATATAGAGCCTAGTATTATTTTAACGATGCTGTCACCTACTGTGTATATACACGTATATATTGTTGGTAATGAATGAATGACTATGGAGCATTGGTGAATGACACTTTGCCCATCACAAATCCGACACGGACCGATGTGGGATCGAACCCAGTCCTGGGCTGTGAGAAGTCAGTGTCCAACTGCCTGAAAAATGGCATCATGCTATAGAGAAGACCTGCAAAATATATTTTATCACAATCAGCACAAATGTCTGCGAGAAATTAGGCCTACATTACGGAATTTTCAGTGAAAGTGTCAAACTGAGGCCCTGCTGCCACCAGACACACTTCCTTCTATGCACGACGAACCACTAATACTAATGAATTTTCAACAGAGAGAAAGTTGCAAATTTGTGCCTCAAATAGGGAGTTACATCCCATTATACGTGCCAGGAATTAACGTTGGTAAGGACGATTGTTAATGAATCTCTCTAGAGTACCAAATTTCAACATTTCCATCCTCCCGCAGAACCTACATACGACGACCCATCTAACTAAATCTTGTCCAACAATTTCCATTCCTTCATATTCAACACCCAGCTTCTCTTGTCTGGCTGCTTCGGAGGGATGGGACCTTTGCAGTCGGAGGTTTACTAATTTCTCAAGGGGCTCAAATGTAAGGGAGATGATTGAATTCATCACATTTAATAATTCAAACTTCAAAACCCTCTTCACTTCTCACCCGACATGTCATATCCTTGTTGTTAAGGCAACTTACCAGCAAGTAGAATTAAACTTGATAGAGCAATAGTTATCCAAACATAAGCCTGGAAGCATGCGTCCGCGCGGGTGATAATTCTAAGGCATCTCAGAATACGAGGGATCTAATTACCCATATTAACACAACAATTCAAAGAGTTATGCTGAATTATCGTGTGCATTTTCTACACAGTGCCGATCCCAGTGACCACGCGGTCTAAGGCGTGGGTCTACGGCCGCTCGCTTGCTGGGATTGCGGGTTCGAATCCCGCAGGGGTCATACATGTCTGTCTCTTGTGAGTGTTGTGTTTTGTCAGATAGATGTCTCTGCGCCGGGCTGATCGCTCGTTCAGAGGTTGCCATACCAAGTGTGGTGTGTCTGAGTGTGATCGTGAATCCTTTACGTAGGGGCTGTTGCGCCTTTGGAAAAAAAATTACGTAGTACTTAATTCACTTTTGTACAAACCAATATTACCACCATTTTATACACGCACAGCGCCCTGTAATGTTTCTTGTATTTAAAATGGACCACCAACCCCACAAAATATGCATGCTCTACAGTGAAACCTGTGTTACACGGAAGCTGGTCATAACGGAAACCTGTCTTTACAGGAAAACTTCTGCAGGCCCGAGGATCCAAAATTTCAAGTATCTCTATTAAATGAAAACTTCCTGCAACGTAAAAAAAATCGGTTTCTTACGGTTCCGTTATAGACAGGTTTCGCTGTATAAATATTTATCCCACGGGTTTCAACTACTTACATGCATTCAACAAGAAGAAGACTCTTTTCACCAGCAAACTGCGCTTCAATTTAAGGAAGAAACTAGTAAAGTGCTACATTTGGAGTATAGCTTTTTATGGTGCTGAAACGTGGACACTTCGGAAAGTAGATCAGAAATACCTGGAATGTTTTGAAATGTGGTGTTGGAGAATAATGGAGAAGATCAGTTGCATCGATCGTGTGAGAAATGAAGAAGTACTACACAGAGTCAAGGAGGAGATAAATATCCTTCATACAATAAAAAGAAGAAAGGCTAACTGGATTGGTCACGTCTTGCGTAGAAACTGCCTTCTGAAACACGTGATTGAAGGAAAGTTAGAAGGAAGGATAGAACTGACGGGAAGACGAGGAAGAAGGCGTAAGCACCTACTGGATGACCTTAAGGAAAAGAGGAGATACTGGAAATTGAAAGAGGAAGCACTAGATTGCACCCTGTGGAGAACTCGCTTTGGAAGAGGTTACTGACCTGTCGTAAGACAAGACTAGAGGATGAGGATGATATGACATTTTTAAATTCTGTGTAAATACAATCCTTCACTAGACCTAGAAGTTTTGTAGCAGCCTGATTAGCTGATATGACCCGGCTTATTAGGCAGGTAATAAGTCGGTACAGCAGATGTCCTCAGTAATTTACTGCATAGTGGCGAATTTTTAGGAAATCGGTCAAGTGGAAGCCGTACATTACTCAACAAGGTCAATAAATTTCTGTCCGTATTTCCCACATTTACTGTCCGATCTCGGTGAAATTCGCTACAAGAGATGTGTACGTGAATCTGTTGAAGATTTATGAGTTTCTTGAAAGACAGCGCAGGGAAGGCCGTACCTTTCTTATGGGGGTAGATTAAATTACATTTACGCATGTACCGCAAACTCGCATAATATGTTGAAGAAAAAAAGCCTTGGTAAATTCTGTGAACTATGTCACGGAGTAAGCCATTTACAGTCTTGTTATAATGGAGACGAAGTGTATTTACTGGGCTGTACGGAATACATTTTTAGACACGTTCGCAAAATTGCGAAAAGTGACTATTAGCTTCGTCATGTTTGTCTGTCTGTCTCTCCGTCCGTCTGCCCGTCCCTCTGTCAGTGTGTCTATCCGTTCGCATGGAGAAACTCGGCCCCCACTGGATGGATTTTCATATTTGATATTTTAATTTTTTTGTTTTGAAAATGTGTCGAGATATTTCAACTTTCATTAAATACTGACAAGAATAACGGGTACTTTACATGAAGACCTATGTTCATTTATGATAGCTTCCTCTATTCTTCTTACGAGTAGAATGAGAAATGTTTCAGACAAAAGTTATAGAGGAAATCAAAACACAAACACACACTTTTTGTTCTGTAACTTTTTCCCGAAAATCCTGCAGTTTATGAGATAATGTGAAAAATATGGTAGAGACAGACAGGCCACAGATGACAATATAATACGGCGCATGCGCTGTGCATGCTGGATAACTAAGTCTACAGACACACGTTCAGAATATGTAATATTTATTGCTTTTCAACGGCAACAATTGTTACGCGAACGCGCCTCAATATTACGCTTATACATACATTGCCTTTCTGGTTAAATACACTGTATTTGAGTTAAAAATTCTTCTTTAAAATGCTTCGCTCAAGTCTCTGCGACGTTTCAGTACTTGTGCAACTTCACGACTTTGCTAACACAGGACGCTAACACGCAGACATTAAGTGATCGAACATCTTCAGTGTTTACCTCATCAGCAGGCTGTCAATTGCTATGCACGTAGCTATAGAGCGTTTTCGTAATTTGTATTCCGTAAGAGGCGCCGAAATTAATGGCGAGTTTGCCTCAAAAGACAGAACTACATAAATCAGACCGTTGAAAACATGTTGAAAGCATCTTGCAGACAGGCGTCACCATAAAGGCTGCTGTCTGTGTCTGTGTACGTTACTTCTGCTCAAATCATTTATAAGTCACTTGAATGATTTCATGACGTCTTTACCGTCTCAGCTTAGTTATGTTGTTTTCTGAAACTCTGCCAAGTGAAAGTAGGCCGCCGTACATCAAACGGCTTTACCACTGCAAACAACACGAAGCAAAGAAAGGTCCAGGGAATTGTTGTAAAGACATATCTATCTAATCTATCTATATATTCCCTTTCGCTCCTTGCGGAGCATAGGGGCCTCCTTTCGGAGGTTTCATGGTCGTGTGCATAGATGTAGTGAGTGACCAGCCCACTGACTGCACAAGTTCTATTCAATCCTGATTTGACTGCTAAAGCCATCTAGCAGTCAGTCAGGAGACTTTGGGTGAGAAATGGCCGCTGAATTTTGCTTACGAAACATTACTAGTTCTATTCATGCCCGTAAGGTTCTTCTACATGCCGTAAATCTACGACATGGGACCGACGGCTTTACTTCCCCTCCGGATTTTTATCATCGCCCTCGGCCGAGATCGAACCCGCGAACCTTGGGTCCAGTGGCGAGCACGCTAATCACTAGTCCACCGAGGGCGACTGTAAAGACACATGCACCGACGTATTTACGTGTAGATAGCACAGGGACATGAAATTATGCGTTCTGTTGGGTGTATTAGTCCAATACAGGTGATATATTTTGTCAACACAATCTACGTAACGTTAAACAACATAGTTAACATCTTTACCTCAGAGATGTTCTGTTGACTGAACAGATCACATCTATTAAAATCATCATCATCATCACTATTATGATCACCACCACGCTTCCAGGACTTAGGCCTCGTGACCCGTTCCGGTCTCAATATAACAATCCACAAGTCTCTTAATGGGAGTAATGGGTTCATTTTTCTTGCTAGTTGATATTTTAAAACAGCGTGAGAGAGACGGGATCTGTCCACTCAGCCAACAATTGTATCCAATTATTTTTATAGTTGTTGATTTTCCCCTCAAAAAACTGGTTACATTATAAGTTATTTCAAAATATACTGATCTCTTTTACGGTCAAACAGCTCGTGTTTTGCGGCTTTCTCCAAAAGTTTCATCTCTGCTGCTGTAACTTTAAATTTGTCTTCTTCCTTAAGTGTCCAATTTTCACTGCCGTATAGTTGTCTTTTTCCTTAAGTGTCCAATTTTCACTACCATATACTTGTCTTTTTCCTTGAGTGTCCAATTTTCACTACCGTATATTTGCTTTTTCTTGAGTGTCCAATTTTCACTACCGTATACTTGTGTTTTTCCTTAAGTGTCCAATTTTCACTGCCGTATAGTTGTATTTTTCCTTAAGTGTCCAATTTTCACTACCGTATACTTGTCTCTTTTCTTGAGTGTCCAATTTTCACTACCGTATATTTGCTTTTTCTTGAGTGTCCAATTTTCACTACCATATACTTGTCTTTTTCCTTAAGTGTCCAATTTTCACTGCCGTATAGTTGTATTTTTCCTTAAGTGTCCAATTTTCACTACCGTATACTTGTCTTTTTTCTTAAGTGTACAATTTTCACTACCGTATACGTGCCTTTTTCCTTGAGTGTCCAACTGTCACTGCTGTATAGTAGGGTAGGTATTCAAATCTATAGGGCTCATACGGTGGTATACGACTTAGTGAAGTACTCTTCTTTCTTCCGGCTTTGTCCATCGTCTTAAGTTTAATACAGTACTACGTTTCGGAAGACGGTTCTGCCTCTTTCTTCAGGTAAAGAAGGCACCTAATCTGGTGGACCCCTTAGAAAGAGCTATTCTCAGCCACTGGACACCAATGTTCAGGAAACTTGTAAGATGTGCACCTAGATCAGATCTTGTCCAGGTTTTATTTCTGAGTCTTCTAGTTAGGCTTTAATAACTTAATAGCTACTTTCCTGTTACTGCCCATGGACAAGATCTGATATCAGGTGCCTATCTTAATAAGTTTACTTAACTATTGTGCCCAGTGATTGAGAACAGCTCTTTCTAAGGGGTCCATCACATTAGGCGCTTTTCTTTACCTGAACAGGGAAGCACAGCCGGCTTCCGGAACGTAGTAGTACAAATAAAAGTTACACGATTGGCAAAGTCCAAAGAAAGAAGATCACTCCACTAAGGGTTGGTAGTGCTGATGCGTTGTACATTCGTAGCCTCTTTTGCAACTGGACTTTGGAAGGTTTTAGAACTCTCGTTATCTGCCAAAATTTTAATTCTCTGTATAATCTTTTGCTACTCTGTATGACAGTGTGCATCCCAAGTAACTGTACGTGTTTGGTACATTATTTTTATTAATTACTAACTTTCTTCGATGGGGTCTCTTCCTCTGAGTGACATTATCTAGTTTTTTTATTTGACATTATTATAACATAAATTATAACATCTAGCAAAATAATACGCAAAAACATATGTTGAATTCTCAACATACGAGTAATTTCAGAAATAATTTTTAACGTCAAAAAAGGTAAATGGCTGTCAGATATGTATGAAGCTCAGAACTCGGCCTTCTCAAGCCAATTACATTATAACATGTAAATTGTTAGGGATATTTGAGAATCCAGGTTTCAGTTTCATTTTATTAAGTGAAACGTTCACAGATTCTTTTTCCATACAAATGAGATCACATCCACCACTTCACAAACTTTCACCAACTCACACACCAGAATTCCAATAAAGACGAGTAATCCAATGCTGACAATAAGAGCCCAACTCGAAAGGAAATGAAAAGTTTTAATAAACGGATTTAAAATATAACTTTTACTCAGTAAATAGACGAATTCAGATCGATTTACATTTTTAATGTAATTTGTAAAAGTGTCCTTTGCCCTCGAATAGCGCAGGCATTCACCGGTGAAGTTCAAACCTCTGTAAACGTTGGTTCAATATATGCATCATCCTGGGTGCTGAAATTCTCAGAACTACAGGACCGTAAGCTTATAAAATATTCAATGCATCCATTTGATAGTATCGATATATTTTACGTGCGGTGTCGTCTGACAAACCTGATAAACTGTCACAGCTGTCAAACTCATATCCACAAAGAAAAACATTTCCGATATTTTAAGTGAACTCCATGGGACACGTCATTTATTGACAAGCTGATAGTCACTCAGCTGGTTAAGAAATTCCCAGCCTTTTATGGGACTTGGGGGTTTATTTTCATATTCGCAATAACCTGTCACGTATCCCTAAGCTGAGCCAAATTATTCCAATCCACATCATCACGCCCCACTTCTATAGCTCCCCTTTAAAAATTCTCCTCCCATCTACTTCCAGTTCCTACAATTGGTATCTTCTTTTCAGGTTTCGCAACAGTAATGTTGAAAACTTAGGCACTTCTCATCTACACCATGAGGGCTACATGCCCTGTACGTATGGGCATGTGGTATGCATAGACAGAATATGTATGAATATAAGATTCTGGTGTAAAAATCCATAGAAAGAAAACCACTTTAAAGATCAGGGTGTAAATGGGAGGATAATATTAAAATGGTTACCCAAGTAATACTTTGGAAAGACGTGGACTGGACTTATCTGGCTCTTGATAGGATCCAGTGGCAGGCTCGCTCAGTGTCTCCCTTTGTGATGGTTTTTGTTATGGCGCTGTCAATAATTAAATGAAAACCATTTGGAAGGAAATGGTTGTAGCCAAATCGAGGAGTCATCTTGGAATTTATCTGAAAGATCTCAAGAAAAACACAAAAACCACAGTCAACGTAATCGAGGGGTCGAAAAGTGTTCGAAAAATCTCGGAGCCACCACCAAACTCTAGGCGCCAGAATGGTGACATGAAGTTCCACACCGAGGACCCACAATTCTGGAATGATCCGTGAACCTGTTGGCTGGCGCTTTATGCTCGTTGCATGTAAACTGATACATACTTTTGTGTGTAAGGAAGATAACCGCAGTGATTGTGCTATACAGTATTAAGCGCCACTAAATAAAAAAAAAATTAGTAGCACAGGCGGCTAGGCTCCCAGGATTTTTGTACTCCTGACGTAACCCATGTCCAGTCCAAAAATTCGAAAAGAGCATCTCCCGAATACAAGTCAAAAGCATTGCCGTTGTTTCATTATAATGAATCGGTAAAATTTATACAATTTTTTTTTTCACATTTTACTCAAAAATTCTACTTGTATTTATTCTTCCCTCTGTTGCTGTATTAAGTTCAAACACAGACACTGTTACTTTTCTATCGTTATTACATCAGTATCGTCTATTTTAACACTTTGTTAGGATCTGCTGTAAAACAAATAAAGCTTTCCGCAGTAATCATACAAATAAGCCACTTGCATAAACAATTAATGTAGTGTGTGAAATTCTAACACACTGTAATATCCACGACAATATAAATTGTGGACTTCTAAAAAATTATACGATAAATACATACCTAACAGAACACGGTTACACAGCAACCGTTATCAGAACTAATTAATCTCTGATTAAACTGTGTCTAACTTTATGGATCAAAACACTACGGATATATTACCTACATACATTATGGAGGGAAGCACTGTTCTGCATCTTACCAGTTAAAATCATAACCTGTAGTTGAGAGCACTCAATCAAATTCCAGTTGCCTACGTATGACAGCATGCGTTATATTGTCTTCTTTCATTAAAACCAAGCCATATCCAAATACTGCAATGACATAACATGCATGGTATTCCAATTTGCGTTCATATGCATCCGACGATAAGGTAAGAGAAGGGATGATACACATGTTGATCTGACAGGGTAACTCGAACAGCACATCTTTTGAATCTGCAGAACATCATATAATCATATTAAGTACTGTATATGAGAAACGCATTCAAGCTCCGTCCGACGTTAGAAAAATCAGATAATATTAAATTCCAATATACGTATATATATATATATATATATATCGCTAATTTGTCTTGTAAGTAAGTCTGTAATTAATTTAGAATCTCGTTTAAGCTTGTCTTAATGTTCAAGTAAATTATTTAGCAGACGTATTACAGTGTAGTATTACACAGAGTCAAGAAGGAGAGGAATACCCTACATACAATAAAAATAAGAAAGGCTAACTGGATTGGTCACATCTTGCGTAGAAACTGCCTTCTGAAACACGTGATTGAAGGAAAGTTAGAAGAAAGGATACAAATGACGGAAGACGAGGAAGAAAGCGTAAGCAACTACTGGATGACCTTAAGGACAAGATAAGGTACTGGAAATTGAAAGAGGAAGCACTAGATTGCACCCTGTGGAGAACTCGCTTTGGAAGAGGATACGGACCTGTCGTAAGACAAGACTAGAGGATGAATGAATGATGCTGCATTCCACACTTTTAAAAACGAAGCGCGTCTTATAAAATTCCCACGTCCGGGCATGCGTGGGCGCGTGGGCGCTTCTGTGTGCCTTCCCGATAACGTTTGAACAAGCTGGCCAAATTGCACGAACGTAATGAAGCCAACACTACACCCACGGCTTTGCACTATAAGTAAGAACAAAAAGATGGCCAAGTCACACAATATTCATCGAACATGGTGCACTGTATTGTTTCAAGATATTTACATTACAATACCTTGTTGATCAATCCTACTTGTTTCGATCCCTCATGGCATCATCATCAGGGGGTTCATATCAAAGCAATGTTCACCAAACTGAGCTAGCAATCCATATACACATTAAAATATATAAAAAGTCGATATGTTTTAATGTGTATATCGATTGCTAGTTCAGTTTTATGAAATATTACTTTGATATAAATCCCTGATGACGATCCAAGGTGGGATCGAAACATGTAGGACTGATGGAAAAAAAAATTGTAATATAAAATATATGGAAACAATACAGTTCATTTTGTTGGACTGAATATTGTGTGATTTGATTGTCGACAATGCACAGTACGAACAATACAAAAAAACATGGCAGTTGCGCGCCCACCACACGGTGTGGAATCACGAAACTTTGTTTGGGAGAAAACAATTGAAACTTGCAAGCTGAGCCAGCTTATTCCAGTCGGTATAGTGACTAGGCTAAGAACCTGACAACCGCGTTTTCTCTTCTCCAAAGCTTCCAGGCCGGCTTCGGTGCCCCCCCCCCCCCCTACGCGCCAGTGTCTGATTAAATAAGCACCGGGGGCAATTTCTCCGGGATACAGCGGCCAGGAAGTGAAGTTGACCACACACCTCCATCTAATACCAAGATTAAGAAGAAGTGGAGCTATACTTCCATTCACAATTCTACTTTTATAGTGTGCTAATGTACAACTTTAAAAAGATATACACATTTTACCAGTATGATCCTCGCATCGAATACACGATAAGTGGCGACATGCATTTGTTCATCGATATTTATAGTTCTGTTTAAATATGTCTGTCACAAGTAGTCATTCTGTTTATACTTAATAAATTTAATTCATGAAGACACAGTTTTGAAGGGCCAATCAGACTACTTGATCCTGAAGATGAAGGCACTACGCTCCTTCAAAACGTCGGTAACTATTTACCAGTCGACACGGGGTAACAACCCAAAATAATTTAATCTGCATCAACACCGCTGTGAGCATCTAAAATCTCGCAAAGTAGATTAGAACTAGGATACTCGTATTTTAGCGGTCAAGTTAACCATGTGACAACCGATGTATTACTTCCTCCATAAGTTACTGGTAACTTGCCACAGTGCACTGGGCCGAAGGGATGAGGTTGAGCGAAGTATGGTAATGAGGAAGGAGAGCCATTGTTTGCCAGTAACTAGAAGGACGGCTCTTCCGTAACTACGAACCACGGCCACTATTGATTAAGCTGTGGACAATGGGCCACCCTACGGTCCTTGTGAAGCATGACGGAAACTATCCACGCTTAAGCTTCAAAAGCTTCATTCAGACTGGAGACCAACAATCAGAATCAACGCAAAGCCTCAAAGAATATAATTGTCTGTGTCACAGAAATGTAATACTTTGATGTTTTGCTAGAAAATTTTAAATAAATTGGTTTACATAACAGCTGTTAAGAACTACGAATGCTTACATGCAATAAGTTCACAGAAGTTCCGATACTATTTCAGAATTTGTTTCTAAAGCCTGGAGCCCAGTGAATTGAGAACTCATTCTAAGTCTACTGGTAATGTGTCAATATACCACGCTAGATGAAAAGCATACCATTTGTTTTGAAGATTACTCTTCGCCAGTCAAAAAGGCAAAATAATTTTAGTCGCGTAAAGTTCTTCAGTGTTGCCTTCTATTTAACAACACTTACTTGGACATTTATTACGTGCATTCGTATCAACGCCATGAAATGTGGTAACACGGCGAGAAGTTCTAAAGAGGAACTGATGTCTGATGTATGCTTAAATAAGCAACGGGTAAGAAAATGATTCATGTTTCATTTAAACAAAATTTTTAAAGAAATCTGCGCTCTTCTGGGATATTACGCAGCGTCAAGTGGTAATCCTTCACCAATGTTTCGGGACAACCTATCTTCAAGGATCAAGAAGTATTCTATTGCTCTCATGACAAATATTATTTTCGTAAACAGAATTAACAAATTGATATTCCTAATGGGGACTGTGAGGTAGAAGCTGATTTTTTTAATATAACTGAGATGAATGTCGGCCTTTAAGGCACCGTGATATTAACAACGCTATTATGTGGGCGTAAATAAATAATTACGTACGTAAAATATTTCCGACATTCAGCACTGTTCGTAGGCCATTTTATGGATTTAAAACAACAACTTGATTATTCCAGTAATTCATCATCTATGATAAGCCTATTATCACCAAAGGACTATAATTTCAGAAGAACATAAGCATCGTTAAATGAAGCATCCATTAGACACATGTTCTACCGCCCGTTTCATTAATCTTCATACGAAACATCGTACGAAATGTCATAATTTGTCAACGCTCCGAGTTGTTAACAATGATTAATTCTGCTTGTTTGGGGAGTCTCTCAGACTTAATAGAACTGTGTTTTAAAAATGAGATCTCTTCATATTGTCAGGCGAAAAGAAACTGAAACGGAGTATCGTATTGTGGGGCAAATGGAATACCAACTTATTTGGCCGAAAGCATACAACAAACCACAAATCAAAGAGTTTTATTCAGTCGCAGAGCAAACATGTGATGCCATCTACAAAAATGTCGTGTACCGCAGTCACGTCACTGACATCGCAACCCTTAGGCGCATAATTCCACGTGCGATCTCCAATGTTGTGTTTGAAAGCGCTTGATAAATAGCTAAGCATCGCTTGCATGTGAACATTTACAGTAGCAGTGTCAACACACACACACACACACACAGTAAGCTACTGAAACTAATTTTAATTTAATAATGTCCATCCCGTTGTGCCCAGTCAATCACATAAATACACACTACTCCGTCTAGCACAAAAAGCTTTATTATTTCTTTCAAAGCTACATGTTTCGATGAAAAATGATCATCGGGCTTTCTTTACAAAACCTTAAAAATCAAGGTAAAATGTTACTATTTGCGATATCTCTCAAATATTAAAAAAACATTTATTACAATAAAATTGTAGTTTTTGATAATATCACATATAAGTAGTCAGTTGTGTAATGACTTCTTCTTCCATGGCGTTATAGCCCGGGGTGGGCCAAAGCCTCCTTTCCTTCTTTTGGGATTTCATCCCGAAGGTTTCCTGGTCGGTAAGTGTGCATTCTGTAGTGAGTGACCGGCTCACTGACCGCACAAGTTTTTACTCCATCCTGATGAGACTGCCAGAGCCATCTGGCAGGCAGTCAGGAGACTTGGGTGAGAAATGGCCGCTTGAATTTTGCTTACGGACACTACTAGTTCTATTCATGCCCGAAGCTTCTTTTACATGCCGTAAATCTACGACATGGGACCGACGGCTTTACTTCCCCTCCGAAGGAAGTGGTGTTCCGGATTAAAAATCCATCGCCCTCGGTCGGGATCGAACCCGCGAACCTTGGGTCCAGCGGCGAGCACGCTAACCACTAGTCCACCGAGGGCGACAGTTGTTAATGACTATGGTACTTGAATTCTAAAAGGTTCTGACGATGGTATATAACATTGTGAACCACTTTTTTCTAGGACTTTGTCCATCGTCTTTAATGTGAATAAAATACATAAGATACATTCTGACATCAGGTAGTCTTATAACTGTGATTCCACTGACAGAGTTGTCCGGTGATTGAGACTAGCTCAATCAACAGGATCCACCTGAGTAGGCCTGAAGACGGAAGAAGATCCATCTTCTGAAACGTAGTAAATTTTAGATTTTTATATTTTTATATATTTAACATTTTATAATTTATATTTTATTCACATTAAAGACGATGGACAAAGTCCTAGAAACAAGTGGTTCACACTATGGTACTGTTTAGATTTCTTAGGATGCTAATTCCTAAAACAGAGTTTAAACATTAAAAAATTAGCAATTAAAAATTAAAATTTATGTGTAAAAATCCACGTGCTGGTTCGAGTAATTGGCTAGCCACTTGTCTTAGTTATTATAGCTTTTAAACACAAATTTTAATTTTTTATTTGTAATTTTTTAATATTTAATCTCTATTTTAGGAACTAGCATCCTAAGAAATCTAAAAAAATACCATAGTGATTACATAACCGACTACTTACATTAGATAGCTCAAAAACAAAAATTTCATTGTAACAAATATTCTGTAATATTTCAGACTTCTCACAAATACGAGTAGTAGTAATATCCACCTTCATTTTTAAGGTTTTGTAAAGAACGCCTGATGATGATCGACGTCGATCGAAACATGTAGCGTTGAAAGAAATACACGTAATAAAGTATTGTGTCAGACGGAATAATGTGTATTTATGCTACTGAAACTAATGAATTTGGTATAGATAAACATAACGGCAGAGCATTCTGAAGATGAGTATGATATCAGAACGAGTTGAAAATAACTCTTTCGGCTTCTACTCGGAACACAGATATTTCTTCCAGTTCCTCTCCCCTCTGTAGTACTGGACCGAGCCATGGCTCAGGCGGTTAGTCGGATTCGGTCCCAGACCAAGCAGTGACTGTTACTTATTTCCAGAATTATTCATGGTTTCTGAGCCGAGTGTGCAAGAACCGTAGCAAACATCACTTTTAAAAAGTAAAATTGTCCATTGTTTATGCACTACGTCATAAATATATATTGTGGGAGAAGGGGAGTCGAAGGTAAACATCCACGCTTTCTAAATCTCGACAATAGATTCAAGTGAATATAGGTTGAGGTTATCAGCTAGACCCGGTGGCTCAAATTTGGCTTCCTGTTCTTCTTGGGACTCGAATATCAGGGGTCCAGGCTGTCATCGTGATGATAGGCAAATTAGGTCGGTGTGCTGGCAGATCGTAACCGCCACACACGGGCAGAGTTCGCGTACTAGAGTGTTTTCCTTCTCAACATTTACGGATATAACCAGCACAAAATATGGGCAGTCTTTGATGTTGCAGGACTACCCCAACCGTAGTGTATTCTAATGTCTAATATTACATAACACATATATATATATATATCAGATTCCTTCACAACAACCACATACATTTCTCTCACCGTAAAAAAAATAAACTTCATACTTTCAAGGAAAAATGTCAATAGAGCCTGTACTTTTATGTACAAATGATAAGAAGGTACTTGACTTTTTATCAACACTTCTTGCTATATACCCTAATAACAAACAGCTTCGATTCATTTATACTCAGACCACGGAGAATAGTTCCGTGGCTGAAAGTGCCCCAGGCATGCTGCCTATTGAAATATTCTCCTCCGGCCGCTTCTGAGCTAAGCCAACCAGCCAAAAGTGCTTGTCGATATTGAATGTGAGCACTATTAGCATTTATGTGAACATGAGTAGATGACTACAGACGAATGCAGGCGAATTACGCTGGTTGGAGAACCTAACAGTTTGAGAGAGAGGAGGAGGAGTTCGATTCTTGGGACTTCTTTCCTAAACCATGGGATATGAATTCTAAAAGCATCACTGTGCCTGCTGTAGTCTGGACCAATCTTGCAGCTTACAGCATAATGGCTTTACCTTTGGCAACTTTACATTTCCCCATTTCCCAGCTTGCCTGCATGTCTCTAAGTTTCCTACGGCCCACCTTCTACCATATTCTTGCACTTTGTAGGAAGGAAGCTTAAGAGTTTAGAAGCAAGACATCGGAGAGTCGGAAGTTTCCATCGCGTTGTCATAGTTACAAGATACTAGTAGACGACCTGATTTGCATATCCTCACAGTTCGTTCCCCGAGAGAATACTTCCATAACAAAATTTGCTTTGTCATCATTTTACCACCTTGTTTCCGTTGGACCAACAGTGATCTCACTCCGTGAAATTTATAAAGCCCTTCATTAAGCATTTGATGAAAGAATCCCTTTCATTTGTCAGGAAACTTTACAGCACGATGCTTGTTTTTCCCTTATTAATTTCAGGAATTAGGTTATATCTTTTACGGATCCCCTAATTACATACCAATATTTGTTTTATATCTCAGCCTTCCCTACCCTAGGCTTAAACTACACAGCTTTCGTATAATTACGTACGTTTGCTTCGTTATGTGCATTCTGAAAAGTTTGAACTTAAATTCTGTTATCACTGAAGCTGCGCAGACGGTCCTATCTTGTAGGAGCCGATCATGTAGAAGTTTTAAACGAGTTCAGTTATCAGGAATGTTGCCCACTTGAGTAAGGAAAGCAATTAGGCATTACTGAATTAAAGTTGAGTCATCTTCCTTAAAGCCGATCCAGGTAGCCGTGCGGTCTAAGGAGTGGGTCTGCGGCCTATCGCTTGCTGGGATTGCGGGTTCGAATATCGCCGGGACATATACGTCTGTCTTTTGTGAGTGTTGTGTTTTGTCCACAGGAGTCCTACCGAGTGTGTTATGTCTGAGTGTGATCTCGAAACCTCAACGATGAGAAGGAATAGGGTCACTAGGGCTGTGGAGCCACGAAAAAAAAATCTTCCTTAAAAGCTGATTATTATTTATCTATGAGAGAAACTCTAACCCAAAAGCTCGTGGCTGTGTTGACGAAAGTCACCTACCGAAAATGTCATATTTTCAAATGTAATGACACAGATAAAACTACCGAAACCACTGCAGTGATTTTCAGACTTCATGTAATAATATCACTGGCAACCTCCGTAAAGTCTGTTCTTTTGCCATTCTTAATTGGAATACTTTTTCAAGCAAACTCATCGTACATGTTTTCACTAATCAGCTCCATGCAACAGAACTCATTTTGTGAACAGACGAACTGAACAGGCAGTCAAGAAATTTCCCGTATTTTTGGAGCCATAATTTATTTCACCACATTCATAAGAGCGCACCACTTTTTTTCTGTCCTGAGATGGACGAAGCCATTTCAAGCAAATTCATCACACACGTCACAGAAAACACATTCCGTCCCCATGAAAAAGATCAACTAATTAATGTTATGAAGAAAAATGATCGCTGTTTAACGTGACAATCACGCGAAACGTGTCTTATACTTGTCACATATACGAGTAATCAATGACCTACGTAGAAAAAATGCTAACGAAGTTTTCGTAACAGTTTATTTAATATAACCAACGTAGTGAAGCTGTGAACTACTATAGTTGCATTCTACACATCATTAGCACGAGGTACATGGTGAATAACATTAGCATCTCTCCATAACAGCTTCGACACGAAACAAGATGATGATGACGACGACGACGACGACGACGATGATGATGATGACGACGACGCAGAAGGCGCTTCAAACGTGGTGTACGTCTACATCTCATTTTCGAGAGGCCGGTAAGGCAGTATTGTTGGGGAGCCGCTGGGATGAGGGGGGCACATCAGCACAAAGTGGCATAAAGCAATTGTCCTACGCTCGACTCAGCATTTAAAATGGAAGCTGAGCTTCCATCAAACTTCACACCCTCCCCCTCCCCCTCTTCCAGCGTCTTTCCATTCTCTGCCGTCCAGTACTTTCATACGACGGAAGGCTTAATTGAAAGTTAAATGTGGAAAGTTTTCCTCGAAAAAGGGAATCTGTACTTACGCTTCCAAGCACGCCGGGTAACCTACCCTCCCTATTTGGTTGGGTATGTGTTTGTGTGTGTGTGTGTGTTTGTGTGTGTGTGCAAGTAAGCGAAGATGCAAAGTTTTTGAAGGCTAAGCGAAGAAAATGAATTTAGAGACTTTTCTTGTTGAAGATCAGTTGCAACGTGGAGTTCTCTCCTCCTCCTCTCCCATATCATCTGCAGCCTTCATTCTTCCCTTCTATCCTTCCCAATTTCAATTTACTTAGCTTGGGCTATCTGCTGTGTTCTGCTCTAAATACAGATTCTCTTTTTTAGGCTTTAAGGAACAATATTTCGTCAGATTAAATTTTTCATCGTATTTTCTTTCTTCCCTCTTTCCTTCTTTCCTTTCTCTCTCCTCGACCATTCTTCTTTTCATTCAGCCTCACTCAGCAGATGTCAAACTCGCAGATGGCGCTGGAGACTCAGAATTAAAATTTCCTTCTATCATAAGTAAAGTAAAGTAAAGGTAAAGCAATCCCATTACAGGCCTTGAGAGGCCCTTAGGGTCCCAGGAGGTTGAGGCTCCCAGATTTTTAGACAATCGGCACATGAAGGTGGTAAGGTTGTCAGCCCTACGCACCGGCCGCCTTTACCCCCCCCCCCCCCGGAAATATTCCTGGTACTCGTTTCTGTTAGAGGCTGAGTCGACCCCAGGGCCACAGTGCGACCGAAACGATATAAGACATTTGTTAAACACATGACATATCTTCCACATGGCTTGCTTAGTTTGCTTTCATCCTCTTATCTTTCAAGCTTTCCAAGAGTACCGAAATACTCGTGAAAGTGTGTTTAATTAAGCAACAAGCTACGAAGACATATGGAAGAAGGGAAGTATAACTCCACACATCCTTAACTTTGGTACTAGCTGGACATGAGTGGTCAGCTTCACACTCACGCCGCTTCGGTCCCCGGGAAAGACCTCGTCTTCCCGGCTGGTTGGGCGTTCGATTTGAAAGCATTCGAGAAGAGAAACACATATTACAATTACCAGGACTCGAACCCACATTCCTGGGCAGTCTCTATACCGGTTCATATCCCTGTTCCTTTACCGAAATATTTTCTCGCAGGAAAGTTTTTAAGGGTAATATAAATTAAATCAATTCTTGAAAATACCACAAGCGTGCGTCAGTCAATAAAACTAGCAATTTAAAAACTAAGGCTACAATTTTCTGAGATCTGACGGTAAAAATTCATTTCAGGGGTTTCACATTTAATGTAAGGTCACATTTCTCTCGGCTTCATAACATTTAATAATTCCATTTCCAAATACTTGTGTCAAATCTCGGCTTGTCAAATATATACCCCCAGTTAATTAATGCATCAACCAAATTTTGCACTTAATAAAATACATTCAGAAGCAAGTATAAAACTCCTACATGTTTCGACACCAGGGTGCCATCATCAGGGAGTTATTCTGAACAAAGCAGTACAAGGCCAGCACGGTATGAAAAACATAAATTTAAAAAATGTACACCCAGCTTTTATGGAACAAACAATTCTTCGCGGCAGGTTCTTCTAGAACCTATCTACAGTTAAAGACGATGGCAAAACGTTCCCTCGAAACGTCGGGATCCGACTGCCCTATGACGCAGCGTCATATGCCAGAAGAAAGGGCTCTTCAGCTACGGAACTACGAAAACGTCAAAACTGGCATTCTTTACCGTATTCTCAAACTTTCACCACTGACCCCTACCCTGATTATCGTCAGTCCATGCAAACCCTCGCAAAATATTTCTATAAAATCTACATTAATATTATTCTCCCACCTACGAGGTCCTTTCTTCAGGTTTTGGACCACAATTTTGGTTGCTTTTCTAATTTAATCAACAGTTACATAGGTTCCACCCGTCTTAACCTCTTTAGTTTCATCGCCCTAACGATATTTTGTGAAGAATACAATTATGCATCCCCTCATTATTAAGCTTCCTACAGACCTATCCTTCTGTTTCGTTACAATGTTTACTATCACTCTTTAGCGCTTTTTCAAAAAGTGTTCATTTTCTTATTTGTTCGCAGCTATTTTTCCTTTACTTGTGTCTATCTTCAGTACTAACTGGGCCCCTATAACAACGGCAAAGGGCGTCCTCTAGTTATAGATGGAGACGGCCTCCAGATGTGGAACCTAGCTGCGAAAATTCTGAACTAGTAGTCGTCGACAGCCGACAGGAGGTGGTCTTCTAAGTTCGATGTTAGGCGAGAGACTAAACCCTCAAATCCTCGCCTTAAAAACCAAATCTTTGCACAGAGCTTTCGACCTGGGAGGATTCTTTGAAAAATTGTCCTTTAAAAATTGTGTAAGAAATTTTGGAGCTGTTTCAGTTGGCTGAGGATAGACACCAGTGGTGGCATGTGTGAAAACTGTAATTCAGGCTCAGGTTTCAGAAAGAGGGCTATTGTTTAATGACCGGGAGACTATTAACTTTTCAAGCAACACTTCCTTTGAATTACCCAGCTTTAGTTTAAAAACCATCATATATCCTTAGCGGATTGCACTCATATATATATATATATCAAAATACACCATTAACGTTGTTTTAGCACTGCTTTACTCCAATAAATAAAATTAATGTACTACTAGATTTTATCAATACCACTGCGACATGTGAAAGTGCACGCATCATTACGTTCGCTTTTATACCTTCATAAACGCGGGGCATTAAAATTTAAATGCAACAGACGCTTTGATATTTAAATACACCTTCCGCTTTCGCAAGTACAATTTATATTTAACATACGTTACGCCATGAATACTTAAAAGGAAGAAAGTTATACGACAGACGACCTTACCTCTTTCGATAGTTCTATATGTTAAATATGACTCGACACTTTAAACTTTAAAATTCGTACAAATAATACGTAAAAAATCCAGTTCCTACTTAACTAAAAACACTCTGCTTCCCCATTGAAAAAACTAAACGGGTAATGCGGTTTAGTAGATTTTTATTGAAGGAATCGTATGAAACACAAATACAGGGTGTTGGCAAAATGCAGACTCTTTTAATGTTGAATCGGATGGTACATATAAGTAACCTCTGTGCTTTAAAGGTTTCAAATGTAACATGACTACATTTTGCACCAAGAAATTAAGGCTAAGTTTAATTTAGGTGAATATAAAAATGGCACAATTAATGGAAGAAACTTAAAACACCCTCAATATAGAATTTTAAATTTCCCCCCCCCCCCCCCCATGACGCGACAGCCCCTAGTGCACCAGGGCCTTCTCATTGTCGAGGCTTCACGATCACACACACACCACACATTCGCAAGATTAGTTGTCTAACATTCAGCACAAGGTCATGTACAGTTAAATATTGATCCAAAACGTTGTCAGATATGGATCAGTGATTCCTAAGACAAACGATGCATGACCCACAGACAATAAGTTTCCGTGCCGCCCCCTACACACTCTGACAAAATCATAATTGCCACGTACGACACCAGACAACACCAGAGTACACAAACAGCAACAATATGACCGGATCCTAACTCTTGTAAAGCTTAGCAGTGACCACATGCCTGTGTACTGCAACGCCTCATTTTTGTTCTTGTGGCCCAACAGCCCCACTCGGGCCTAGGCCGCCTCAGTGTTGAGGTTTCGAGATCACACACAGACACACCACACTCGGTAGGACTCCTCTAGACGAGTTATCAGCCCGACGCAGAAACATCTACCTGACAACACACAACACTCACAAGATACAGAAATCCACGCCCCCGACCGGATTTGAACCCACAATCCCAGCAAGCAAACGGCCGAAGACCCACGCCAGAATTTTAACTATTTCAAGTAATTTAAAATATTAGCAGTTTTATATACTGTAACAAATTATTTATAACAATATACCTCATACAATACGGAATACAAAGTACATAAAACCTAAGTCATTTACATATCATGATCCGTATTTACTAGTTATCGGGTTCGAAATATGTCGGGCTAAACAAATCAAATACTCTTCTTTAGCTCATGACAAACAGAACTGCTCTTAAATCGTTGCACTTTGTTTCTGAAGTTTATCCTTCGAGGTAAAACGGGTAAGCATTCGTTTAAAATTAAAACGTAAATATGTTGGCTTCGGACTTACCAAATGAAGAGGTGTAATTCAATTCACGGGAGCAACCAAACTGACAGTCCTTGTTAGATGTTTGTTTCATTGCATTTGAATGTCAACTACACTCATAGAAGACAATGTGACGAGCAAGAGGGTACTTACCTGTAACAAAGAAAAAATGTTTGTTTAATAGAACGATTTTGTTACAGCGTAACTGTAATACCTCCTGGGAATCGTGAGGTAAGAGAGAGAGAGAGAGAGAGAGAGAGAGAGAGAGAAAAGGTTTGTTTACACGGGTTGCTGTCATGGCTCTAAGGCGCCGTGGCAACAAAAATAACCTGAAAAATCATCTACAAAATTTTAAATTACTTTAAATTTTAAACTGCAGCTTGAATAAACTTGTGTAACGAGGAGTTCCATCACTTTCACTTCTAAACAAATAGTATTATGGTGGTCAAATCATGGAGAATCAGATTGGTTTGGCATGTGGCACGTATGGGGGCGAACAGAAATGCATACAGGTGTTTGTGCCAAACCCTGAAGGATTAGGCCCCTTGGAAAGACCCAGGCGTAGATGTATTAAGTGGATATTTAAAAAATAGATGAGATAACGTAAAGTGGCTTGCAACAGGGACAGATGGCGGGTCCTTCTGAACACGGTAAATAATGTCTGAGTTCCGTAAAATGCGAGGAATTTTTGACTAGCTGAGGAACTCTTCGATTCTGAAAAAGGACGGTTGGATACTTAGTTAATTTGTTTGTGTTCGTCTGTCTGTCTGTCCGCCACTCACTCAGTCAGTAAAAATTCACTACCCAAGAATTTCCGATCGAAAACAGCCCGAAGCATGGCCTTTTTTTCCTATGGTCTGACAATTTGTGACAACATGAGAGAATCACTGGTGCTTGTTATCACGTGAGAAGGCAAAACGAACATGAAGTTTCGTGACATCTTGCTCATCATACGCTACCAATTTGACGACATTCTTGCGACCCAGCATTCTTTGAAGGTTGCAAGACAAATGACAGTCACATCATTACTGACATTACAAAAAAAACCAAACAGTTCAGAGGTGAGGAAAGAGCATACAGTCTCATATCTGTGACGTACTGTCTTTATTATTTCTCTGAGGAAGACAAAATTGTGTCAAGGTCAGTGATAATGTAGACTGTAGGAAATTGGAAGCATTCGTAATCATGGGACAAAACTGAGTTACGAATATTGTTAAGCCCTGTAATCTATACAGAATAATAATATTGACAGTTGGATTGTTAAGTTATTGAAATACAATGTGCAGTTGCATAAGTTGCCTAATGATGCTATGATTATGAATAATAAATTATAAAAGATACAGAAGCAACGGCCGAGGTTTATGTAAAGTGTCATTCTAACATTTGACTTAAAGAGTCTACAAACAACGAAAAATTCTTCGGTTGAGAGGCGAACGGGAGAAATCCCGAATACAGAGCATAGTTAAACCACTAGGCTTTTGGTCAGTATTCCATTGGAAGAGGAGGAGGGAGTAAGGTGGACAATTTCCAGTTGTTACATAATTAATTAACTATTAATTAACTATAATTATTATTATTTTTGTATGGCTCGACAGCCTTATATGGGCCTGGGCCTCCTCGTTTCGTCGAGGTTTCATGATCACACACATTTTGAGACACACCACACTCGGTAGGACTCCTCTGGACGAGGGACCAGCTCGTCGCAGAGACCTCTACCTGACAACACACAACATTCACAAGAGACAGACATCCATGCCCCCGGTGGAATTCGAACCCACGATCCTAGTAAGCGAGCGGCCGAAGACCCACGCCTTAGACCGCACGGCCACTGGGATCGGCAACTATAATTATTTGAAGAATTACATAGACACCAATTATTAAATTTCGACAATGCCCACTCCTATATCAAAGCATCGGTTACATGGATCCATGATCGAGAATTTAAAGTTTACCTGAGACTGTAGACGATATACCTGTTTCTAGTAATCCATTTGTAAGGGATCTGTCCCATCCAGCCTCGTGTACAATGGGTACCGGCCTTCTTTCCCCGGCGTAAAGCGACCGTGGCATGAAGTTGACCAGTGAGGTTTAACAATGGAGCTATACGTCTACTATCCGTATAAGCCTTCATGGCGTAGACAGAAAAAAAAACAACCTTTGTTATAACTGAAGGCCGAAAATCGTTTAAATTATATACTTACCTACAAAAATTCAGCTGTTACCGGACAGAGAACACAGTGTCCATTATAAAGAATAATCAGTTAAAGCTGTTAGGGTAAATAATCGCCTTATGTTCCGAGAATCATGACAAACACATAAATACAATCTGTGGGCACAAGTCACGGTTTTAAGTGTTGCAGTAGGTGGTACACATAGTTACCACTAAGCTTTAAACATTTGAGCATCACACCATGAAGACGTATTGGTAATGGGATACAGGTCCATGCGTTTTTGACGTAGGCACTAGATGGATGTCAACTGTCACTTTCACGCTTTGGTCACTTTGCCCCTCGGGAAAGGGACTCAATTACCCATTAGACAGAAGGCTGGGTGGGCCCAAGAAATTGGTCTGGATGCGGTGATGAATAGAAAAATCTCTACCTTAGTTGATAATCGAAGCATAACACTGCAGTCTACTTTTAACTTTCACAGTACAGTACTAAGAGAGCAAGGATAACCCTGTATAGTGACTAGGCTACAGCCTTGACATCAGAGAAATCGTGTTTCGATTTCCGGAAGGGGTGAGAATTTCATCTCATCTTCAAAGCCTTCAAATCAGCTCTGAGGCCAGCTTAGCCTGTTATTTAATGGGCACCGCCAGCTATTTCCTTGGGAAAAAGCGGCCAGGACTCTAAGCAGACCACTTACATCATTTAACGCAGAGGTTAAGAATGAGTGGAGCTGTAAACTTCGTTCCTCCTCAATCTTTCATGTGCGCAAGGACAAATTTACCTTTACAGTACATGAAAATTAAGGGAATGTTTAACTGACTGAACGTGTGCTCTAAGGAAAGGACCTTTCGTAATTAATTACGTTGAAGAGGAGGTTCTTTCATAAGTTGTGGTGTCCGTCGTGAGCGTAATCAGGCCGGGATGCAAGACGAAGAGTTCAGTGGCCAGTATTGTACTACTACGCTACACTGTACGCGTGATCAGCCAGTAGGGTGCACGGTTGGATATCGGGGTGAGACGAAAGGGGCAGGACCAAGTCTCGTAAAGCATGGCGGGAAATCGATACACAGGGGCTGCATGCCGACGTGACGTCACAAGGGGGACCAGGTTGGTCTGGTTTGGATAATGTAGGCCACGCACTAGCTCGGACTCACACACATTTAGACATGCACTTGCACACACCCCCACATACATACATATATACATACATATATACATACACACACACACACACACACACACACAAAACATTCATGCAGATAGATGCATATGCAAAACATATTCCAAGCCATCCATAAACAAATTTACACGAATTAGTCCTGTGTGCGCTCGGAAGCATATTTACATTGACACGTGTATTATTATTCCAAACCAGATAGTAATATCAGTTCGAGCGCAGAAATAATACAAGGAATTCAGAGTAGAATTTAAAAACCTCCTGTCCTATTGCATAGAGTTCTAGTTCTATGAAACAATTAGTATGGCTATCTTAATCATTTCTTCTTTGAAATGCAATATGTAAAAATTATGAATGTGTACACAACCTGAACCTACCTAAGGTAAAATTTAATAAATATAACATAGACATTAAATTTATCAAACATAACCTCAAAGATTCGCATCGTCGCCATGTTTGTAAATCTTGACTTGCAAAAAATAACTCTCACGTCCTGTGCACGTGTGTTTACAGTCTATCACCGCACCGAATTTCACCCGTCTACCTCTAATGTTTCATTAGTCATCACTAAAAAACCTTAAGTTAGAAAAAAATGTTCGCAAGGCAGATCTGGGCATGCGCTTATTTGAGGTACGCCAGCGCTCTGCACATGCGCAGAACAGGAATGTCAAAGCTCAAACGCACAGAAAAGCCTGTAGGTCTTCATGTAAAGTGTTCGATAAAATTGCCAGATCTATGTAACCACTGAAATTGTCAGACATGTTTTCGTAAAGTTATTCGATGTATAATCGCAAGGAAAGCCGTTTATCTGTTCTCGAGTTGTCATACTCGTACAGACGGACAGACAGACAGAGCAATGTAATAGGCGTTCCGCAGAAATTAAAGCGCTTTTAAAAATTACCCAGCTTTACGGACTTAGACTGTGAAGCATTCTAGAAATTGATAAAAAATTACTCTACACGACAAATCTATAAAACATGGCCTGTAAAATTAAGGCCACAATCCAAGCGTCTGTATTTATAAACGTGAATACGGAGAAACGATGGGTTCATATGGGTGAACACAAACTGATTACTGTTGTCCTCCCACTCAGTTTAACAGCTGAACTGGACGTCTGAATCTGTCTGAGGGGTATAAATGACATTTGAACTTTTCGTTTATGGAAAGGTTCAAAGTGCTACTGAATTACTGAATTGTTTCTAACTAAATTTCTGAACTGACCAACTTAATATTATTTGTTTATTTATTGGTAGTTCATTTAACGACCCTGTCGAACTCTACAGCGTCGAATGACTCGATGATACTTAGTTAAAAATCCGAAAGTATGTACAAAGCAGCCTTATTTTAGGATATCATATCACTTTGCCTTAAGTAACTGAGTAAAGCAAAGAGAACATTAGTCACGACATTCATGCCTTGGCACAGATTCGCAATGGGAACCTCCAGAATATAAGAACATAAAATTTACCGCTTGCGAGAAAAGTGCTCGCAGAAGGGACGGATACCAAATAATGCAAAAGTTTGTGAACCCAACCGGGAGCGTTCACAATGAAATACGAAGTGTTTGCATCATCGGAGCGAAGCAAAAAAATGTATTCAGTTTTAATTTTACGAATTCCAGGAAATTCACAGTGGATACATTTACGCTAAAACGTGTAGAGTAAATATCATTCTAGGTCACATCGATCCATCAGTGCTGCCAACAGACGATGAATAAAATGAGAGGCGCCTTTATCAAGTCTTCAGACCCGATGAAGAAATCGAGATTGATCTCGATTTAAATTCCCTCATTAATATCCCGGGCTAAGCTTTTGATCTGAAAATTAGTGACTTCTGGAAATGGCATCGCGTAGTCCAACAGAGAAGTGCCGATGTTTCGGGGAAACTTGTTGCCTGCCGCAGCCACAGAATAAGGATATAGGATGTTCCGCCGAAACTTCGGCTCATATCTACCAGACCGCAAGGTGACACATCGTAGAAGACAGAAATCTTCATAGTTACAGCCTAAGAACTCCAAATCTCACGATCGCATCGCCTGTTCTCTCTAATATAAAACTTTTCCATCTTTTGATGTATCTCCCCAGCGTGTTGTACCTTCTAATTTATATTCTTCCAGTGGTGTCTAAAGTAGGTTTCCATTCATTCTAAATGCTACTAACAATCACCGCTGACAGTTTTCTACCCTACTTTCCTTCCTAATGAGAACAAAATAGGATTTTGAGATCAATTTGCTGTGTATGGTTTCTGTGTCGCCCCCCCCCCCCCCAATTTCAAGGCTTTAAATGACTGTCCGATTTTCACAAAACTTGGTACAAAATTAAAGCCACTACAGGATATCCTAACATCATAGTTTCTAACTTACTACAATCAATAATAGCAATGTGGCGGAAGAGGGAAATGGCGAGGCTGAAGCGACAAGAGCAAAGGTTATTTTAGGGCCATGAGTGACGTTTGGTAATAGAGTATGGGAAAATACATTTAGTTATGTTTATTGAGGTAATATTTTTGTAGGATCAAAACAACAATGTGGTGGCAACTGAGCGAAAGTTTCTTTAGGTTTCAGGTTGGTGGGAAGAAGTAAATGACTACTGGTTTTAGAACGCGAAGTCTGATGCAGAAATATGATTATGATAAACACACCTACATTTAGAAACAAAATGTTAATAAGACGACAGTTTTAAGCATGAAAATAATGTGAATCTTGAACCCTACATCTGCCATATCTAACGTATACAGAATCTTGGAGCTTATATCCGCCATATCTAACTTATACAGAATTTTGGAGCTTATATCCGCCATATCTAACGTATACAAAATCTTGGAACTTATATCCGCCATATCTAACGTATACAAAATCTTGGAACTTATATCCGCCATATCTAACGTATACAAAATATTGGAACTTATATCCGCCATATCTAACGTACACAAAATCTTGGAGCTTATATCCGCCAATCTAACGTATACAGAATCAACACCGGCTCGCAATTAGTAATTTCTTTAGAAACATAAAATAAAAGCAACAGTAAACAACAATAATAATAAAACATAAAGAGGCGTACAGGATTACAAACCTACACAGTAGAAATGCAAGCTTTATGAAACACGTTTGGAATTCTTGGTTATTCCTCCAGTTGTATTCGTTAGTCGGTCTTCCTGTCATATCCTTATAGCTCTCAAGATCCGTGATTCTGCATCATTTGGCCGTTCTGAAGAAACGGATTTCTTACATTCCGCATCTCATTTGTTCTTCCGTTCGGTGGCAGAACATTAATACCGAATCGACATTATTATTATCATTATTATTACTACGAGAGATATACAGAACATCATGACGTCATAAGCATAGAATTTTCATTGCAAACTAGAGGAAGTGCACTCTAAATGGCAAAAATATGTAACTGACACTTTTTTCAATCTAATTTTAGGTACTCTGAAGCAGTTGTATGAATAACTAATTAATAAATCTAAAATACATATCGTTGTTTCACTGCGGACAGTTTGACTTGTTCACAGACGTCACTCCCACGCGGTCGTGGTTTCGTCCCACACATGATCACAACCCATTCGCGCACGCATACAGTGAGTCACGTGAACAGGTGACGCAAGCAGGTGGGTCGATGTGTAGAAGGGCCGCTTAATGACTAGGCGGAACAGTGAATGATACAATGCGTACTACGTCGAGTGCGTGAAGGGACGCACACTCTCGAAGTCTGTTATGTACAGTCAATAAAAACTGAAAGTGGCCCAACCGATTTTTTGGAACGTACACATCTGCTGTATGTTTATACCCAAAGGGGGCTGAACATTGTACGTTTCTATCACACGCTTTACATACAGGGTGATGTAAAAAATGTTTTACGAACATAGGCCTTCTGGAGCGTGGTTTCCGAGTTAGCCTCCTGAAGGTCAAAGAAAATGTTGAAATAATCCCCGTTCAGCTTCAAAGTAGGACGTTACACGTCTAACCAGTGATCGCCTGACTCGCTAGAAACTTCCAGGTGTCGTAGGAATCATCTGAAATCCATTCTATTCTCAGTCACTGGACACCATAGTGAGACTAAGAATGCCTTTATCTTAGGGGTCCACCAGATTTGGTGCTTTTCTTGCCTGAAGGCGAAAGTGAAGCCGGCTTCCGAAACGTCGTGATTCATAAAAAAAATTAGACGATGGACAAAGTCCAAAACAAGAAGATTGCGTGAGTCACTTCTACCATGCCTGCTACATGTTCCGCTCATCTCCTCGCCTTTAATTAAGACTTACATATACGTTTATAGTGTAAACCTATATATAAAAGTATTTATCGTAGTGTGACACAGAAGAAAATCTTCAGTGCATAGAAATTTAAGTTAGGTCTCCTGACCGAATGTCTTGTTACTAACACACCCTGTATCAATTATGTACGTTATATAGCGTCGAATAAGACAGGAAGCCGATTGGAATATTGCGCGTGTTTGTGACAGGATTTGGAAGGAGACGGTGGTGTCATACTGCAGTGTACTGTAACGGAATTTGCTTGAAGAGACTGAAGAATACCATGATGAAATAAGTCAGAATAGACGGTACCACGAGCAAGATCTAAGTCGGCGCCACAAGAATAAAAGCTCTGGGGAGTTAATTTGAATTGTCATCTCATACAGTTAAGAAGACACGATAGCTCAGTTGGTATAGTAACCAGGATTCGAGCTGCACGTCAAAGGCATTGTTGCTCGATTCTGGGCAGGGACAAGAAATTTATCTCTTTTCCAAAGCGTCCAGACTTGTTTTGGGGCCCACGCAATCTCCTCTTCAATAATTACTGGGGTCTCTTTTTCCTGAAAGTAAATTTACAGGGGCACGAAGCTGACCACTCATTCCTTCCAGTGCAGATGTTAAGAATAAGTGGAGCTATACAGCACTCTCCCCATGCCTTCATTGCGTGCACAGTCAGAATTTTACATTCTAATATAATTACAATTTCCTCATTACATATTTACCTAACTGCAAATTTATTTTAAATGTTTCGCTTTATACAAAATGCCTGATACTGTTTCTATTTTATGAGACATTTAATTAGGTGTGTTTATTTTTATTAAAGGAATATTTATTTAGTTTTCTGTAAGAAGGGCTTAAATGACAAATCATTTTTAGGTTTACGGTAGCATATACAGTTATTGCTCCCCGTTTCAAATGATAGTAACTTTCCAAGTTTAGACTTTGCGCAAAGAAAGTTACCTTTAGTCAGAAATAATGACGTGTCTTTTCGAAAAGTGTTTTATCTAACCTATGCCGTTTGTAATTAGTTCTGGCGTAAGTCCTTTTCAACAAGCATTAATACGTTCTCCGAAGAGAAGAGGAATCCTTTAATGACATGCAAGCTCATTAAACCTACATTTCTATAAGACCAAAATAATTAATGAACAAGACAGAAAAATGTTTGACTTTAAACCAGCAGGATTCAGCATGTCGGCAGAATACAGGGCAACATATTTCATAAACCATTAAAAAGCGCCACCTGCATCGATCATTGAGTTGGCTGCTATATGATGATTATGTTGCTTCTGATGATTGTGATCAGGATGATGATGATGACAATTTTGTAAGGAATATAAAAGTTTTAATTTTTACATCATATACACGTATATGCAAACATGCAATTATGCATTAGACAAAGATGGAAGACCATCAGTCACAACAGAAGCTTTGACAATATTTTATTGTAAAACTTGCTTCATGTTTCGGCTTAAATAAAAGCCATCGTCAGGCATCAGGTAAAATACATAAGAAAAAATAAACTTGTAAACAACACGTTGTTAAATGTATTTTAGCTGGTGTCTGAAGATGGCTGTTATTTAAGCCGAAACATGTAGCACGATCAACAATAAAACTGTCAAGACTATTGCTGTGATTGAAGGTGCTCTCTGCTTGTCTGATTTTCACACATAACAACAAAATGTCCAAACCTAAAAGTACACTTCTACAGAGAGGGCCACATAGAATTCTGCAAGAATTTTACCAAAGAGCATAGAGACCTTTTTTGATAAATAAAGATCTCTATACGAGTGACGTGCCTGCGAGCTGTGTTACTCCCACTCTGACTTACGCTATTTGACTCATTTTGCGTCGTTGGACGTCAACACAGTAAATGTATGTGGGTAGGTTCCGTTCTGTTATTCACATCACTGCATCGGTCTCGTTATATTTTTTTTCGTAATATGATATCAGAACTTTGTTGTATCGTTCTGAAACACTGTGTAGGTTTTCAGTTTTCAGTTGAAATATAGTAACATAACCCTTCATATCCTAGTGGTTAAAATAAATACTGTCAGACTTGACATTCAAAACCCTCCGTTCTGCCCACACAGTTTATGTGTTCCGCATGAATCTGGCAACAAGCAGCGATGATTTTGCTATACAGTATTCACTGACATTTTCTTTCTAATGGAAGTAAACTGTGTTCTCTATGAGGTACAAACTAAATATTTGTGTACAATGTAGATTTATTTCATACAATCGTTAAGCCATCTCCAAGTAATTCTGACGATACTGCAGTTACGTCCTGTGGTTCATTTTACGTCGGTCTACAGACAAGGCGTGACACACACCACAAGGCTGTAACTTTCGCCGGCAACGCTGTAAGGGCCTCAAATTCCCAACACTGTGAACATATTCACAGTAATATCATAGTTCATTATTTCGTGGTGTCACCATTTACACCTCTCGGTGTAACACGAAAGAGCAAATTCATGGCCAAAAGCGGATTTCATATTTCTGCGGTTTCCCATTTGTGTGCAGTTCTGCCAATCACGGTATTTGGTTGAATGCATATGCGGTTTTTTATTTTGTGTACTTGCGAAACAAATTGACAGGGCAGGAGATGGCGAACATGACAGTCATCCTCGTCATCATTGAAGTGGCCATCATCAATGACTTTTTTTTTCCTATGACTCGACAGCCCCTAGGGGGCCTAGGCCTCTTCATTGTTCGAGGTTTCGCGATCACACACTTTAGACACACCACACTCGGTACGACTCCTCCGGACGAGTGACCAGCTCGTCTCAGAGACCTCTACCTGACAACACACAACACTCACAAGAGACAGACAACCATGCCCTAGGCGGGATTCGAACCCACAATCCCAGTAAGCGAGCGGCCGTAGACCCACGCCTTAGACCGCGCGTCCACTTGGATCGGCCATCAGTGACTTTATGTCAGTAAACTGTTGTCTTAGAGGTACGTAACAAAACTAATTACCTACGTCTTTTAATTAATAGGTCCATGTTACTGGAGCATGCAGAGATCTCACAAGAATTATTACGTATTCTCTATGTTCCGTGAATGATCACGTGACGCGGATACGCTATGATAGGCGTCACCAAAGGCCACGGATCCATCAGCATCTAGTTTTCCATAAAGCATTGGCCTTGAAAATTGCAACGATTTTCAGGAAAGTAAACTTCCCTGTAGCCGATCCCAGTAGCCGCGCGGTCTAAGGCGTGGGTCTACGGCCGCTCGCTTACTGGGATTGTGGGTTCGAATCCCGCCTAGGGCATGGATGTCTGTCTCTTGTGAGTGTTGTGTGTTGTCAGGTAGAGAGGTCTCTGCGACGAGCTGGTCCCTCGTCCAGAGGAGTCCTACCGAGCGTGGTGTGTCTAAAAAAGTGTGTGATCGTTAAGCCTCGAAAAATGAGGCGGCCTAGGCCCCCAAGGGGCTGTCGAGCCATTGGAAAAAAAAAATTCCCTGTTGGTTGCATGTTTTGCATCCCGTTGTGTTGGAAATCAAATTAAATCAACTAGTATAACTATCTAACACAAATGTAGTTGGTATGTTAATATGTATTGAGGTTACGCAGTTCCGATTAAGCAGCTACATGTTTCGACAGGCATGCGTTCATCTATAGGCTGCATATTATACAAGAATTTACAATATACAGCCTGAAGATGACTGCATACCGGTCGAAACATGTAGCTGTCTAACCTGAACTGCTTAATATCACTATAGATTTACACAGCGACTACAGTTGTGTCAGATAGTTACACCAGATGAATTAATTCTCTGTTGGTGACAGATTCCTGTTTTAACCATTTAAAAAAAGAAAATCAACCCCAATTATATTTAAAGATTCAGTTCATACCGCGCAGTCCATCTCGATTATAAAAATCAATCAGTTAATCCTGTACAGGGAAATAAACGCTCTTTGCTTCATTCACTCTGTGGGCGCAATGTAGAGTATCTGAATGTTAAAACTTGAGGGTACGTAAATTAACAACTGCGCTTTAAAGAGACGAAAACGAATGAGTTTGAAGCATTCGTAAATCTAAACCATTCTACGGAAAAGTAGCGAGCGCCTTTTACATGACTCAATTATAATTATATAAGCGAGTTTAATACGATATAAAGTTAACAGAAATATCAGTAGTCTTGCGCTTAAACGCTACAACAAAATGATGTATGGAGGAGGGAAAGAAGGAATCCACACATTCATAACTTCGGCACTAAACGGAGATGAGTGGTCAACTTCAAAATGCAACAGCCCTAGTGCCGGAAGGAAGTTCCAGTATCCATCGAAAAGACAGCTTGCTGGGACTCAGAGCCGGCATGGACTCTGTGTCAGAGAAAATATTTCCAGGCCCGACGGCACTCGAACCCCGGTCGGCCAGCTTGTAGCCTATCACTTTATTGTAAATAAATTATCGTGGCTCCGAGCAGCCAACAGAAGGAGCTTTAAACTGACGACTGTGCAAATTACCAACATTTCCATGCAACTGGCAAGCCTGTCAATGGCTTGATCTCTTTCCTGAGTGACGCACTGGTCGATGCAAATCCTCAATTTCATGTCCAAACCAGAGGAAGTTAAAATTTTCATCCCGTTCGTGTTTGAAATTGACAGTTTACAGTAAAACGTACAAGCGGTGAACAACAGAGTTCTCTTCTTCACAAGAGAAAGGTAAACCATAGTCCTGTGGCTCCTAGAAGGCCTAAGAGCTTCCATCGGAAAACTTGTTGAACGGAAGCGGACATGATTTGATGATTGTTTTCATTGACACTGCAATAACACGACTGTTTTACATCGAGGCTAATCTGATTGCTCCATGTTACAATTGTTCCTGTGTTCGACGTGAAGTGGTATGGGGGTGGATGTATATATCCACTCATTCTTAACCTCGACACTAGATGGGGGGAGGGGGGTGAGCGGTCAGCTTCACTCCCACGGCCACTTTATCCCCCCTCCGGAAAAGAGGCGATGGCCCCCCATTGAATGAAAGGCTGTGTTGGCCCCCGAAGGGGTCTGAACAATTTGGATATGAGACAAAACTCTTGCCCCTGACGGCAATCCAACCACAGTTCCTTGCACGTTAAGCCCATAGCCCTATCGCTACTAAGATACCCCGGTTTCTAGTGCTACATGTTAGTGCTTAAAATGCGTACTGTAACGCGCTCGCAGACACACTCTAGCCTTTTCTATTGACGAGTTAGGTAATTCTTTTCACTTACAATTATGTTACAGATTACTGTACAGACAGTGGCCCACTTAAGTAACCTCAAGTTACGCAATTTCAGACTTACGAAATTTTTAAAAAGTAAACAAAAAAATTAATGGTAACATTTTTGAAAGGCGCCGAGTTTTTTTTCTTGCGGTAAATGAAGTGCAATAAGACTAAGGTTGCGGAAGAATACTGCTGGGCGATAACACAGGCGGCGGGGCTGTCATGCTGCGGCCGATCATGTTGTGTGTTAAAGAGTATGGATTTCAACTGGACTCCATTTTATTTACACATAGATTTCACAATATGTATAATGACCTTGCATTAACACACGTAGTTGACTGTATGCATACTCAATTCTGATTTGCGCAAATTTCGACTTGCGCCAGACCTTCTGGAACGTAACTGCTGCCTATGGTGGGGAAAGTCTGTGTACAATATAGACGTTATCTAGGTTTTGTGGCTAATAATAATAATAATAATAATAATAATAATTTTTTGAGTCTCAAGTACAGTGCGGTCGTGATTTACACGGTTTTATTTTGCGAGATTTTCAAATAACGCGCCCTTATAAGTAGTAGTAGTAGTAGTTGTGTTGTTGTTGTTGTTGTTATTGTTGTTGTTAGCAGCAGTAGTAGTAAATGAGTCTTATTATAGGCGTAGAAAACTAAAACAAACTCCATACGTTCACGCACCGTCAAAAGGATCCTACTGATTTTAGAGAATGACCCCAGCCATTCTGCAACAAATCAGAAACATTCCGAGGACATACCAGTAATTTATTTACCACCACAAAACACCACCTCCCTTTTGCAGACAATGGACCAGGTGTAATTGCAGCTTTAAAATCGTATTATGTTCGGTCTGTTTAGAACGCGTTCGTGAAGCCAACAAATGAAAGCAACATCGCAATTTAAAGGATACTGAAAAGCATCTAACATCAAGGATGGCACACAATTTGTGACGCCATCTCGTCAAGAGATTTCAAGGGACGGTGCTTCCACAAGTCTGTCACGACTGCGTTGTCTTCAGTATTGATGACGTCATCACTGCTGCACATAAAAGCCAGGGTAAAGGCAGCAAACAAAGTCGGATTGGCAGAAGAAGCATCAGATGAGCGGGACATCGAACAACTTCTGGAATCGTACGTCGACGATTTGAACAAAGAAGACCTTCTGGAAATGGAAAAGGAAAGGTTTCATGAAGAAAAGCAGGCATCTAAAAGCCAGGAAAAGTCGTCTGTTCGTAGCATGAACATCAAACTTTTTGGCGAAATGTTAAAGTATATCAGTGCTACTTTGAAGAAGAAGAAGAAGAAGAAGGGATGTGACTCACCCCGGTTCTCTGCTGTACACTCTCTTAACTTACCTTTAACTTTTGTATCATCTACATTATGTTACTTGTGACCTGTAAGATCAAATATCTCGGTAGGCGTTGAGCTTCGACATGAATAATGGTTACCGCTTCAGGACGATTTAATTACCTTGCCTGTGGTGTTTTATTTGTAGTATTTTTAACGATACTCTCACTAACCCAAAATTATTAAAGTCCAATAGCTAGAAGATAACCAATAATTAATACGAAAATATGTGAAAGGAAGCGATTTTGGGCCGAATTTTAAGCATAGTCCTTTTATTTTCCTAAAACGACTGAAAGAAACCACAAAAGAAAAACCTCGGTCGAGTTAGTGGGTGTCCATGCCAAGATTCGAATCTGGCACTTCCTGAAGCATTAAACATAAGACAACCTATAGTAGTTTGATTAGGTTTATATAGCATAGCATATACTCGGTTCAGGGAACATGATATCCCTCTTGCCGTCTACCTCTTCTCAGTTTAGAGGGTTACGATAAGGCATTGCGATATGCTGTCACTTTCAAGTAGGCAATATAGGAAAGAGAATCGCTAGCTTCATTAAGAACAAGACGCCATTTGTATTTGCGAAACAAGCAACTTGTGTTACTGCAGAATTGTTCACCATAAACATTGTTATGAGCTGCGTCGCTGCATCCACCACCCCTCGCCCCCCGTCACCACAAAAGTGGGAAGTCGTGACGGGTGACTCGAGAGGGTATAACACGTTCTGGCTGTGGGTGACATTTCGGTAGATGTATATCCGAAAAGGGGAAGACGAACAGAGAGCTACAACAATAACATGGAGAGTGGGGGAGCTGCACATCTAATCGATTGTTCCCCGCGGACTAATCGATAGGCTTGTATTTCCACCACCGGTAGTTACTATACGCCCCTAAATGTAGCTCGAAGCCGAAGGATAAGAAGACGATGATAATGACAAATGTAGCTCGAAGCCGAAGGATAAGAAGACGATGATAATGACAAATGTAGCTCGAAGCCGAAGGATAAGAAGACGATGATAATGACAAATGTAGCTCGAAGCCGAAGGATAAGAAGACGATGATAATGACAAATGTAGCTCGAAGCCGAAGGATAAGAAGATGATGATAATGACAAATGTAGCTCGAAGCCGAAGGATAAGAAGACGATAATAATGACAAATGTAGCTCGAAGCCGAAGGATAAGAAGACGATGATAATGACAAATGTAGCTCGAAGCCGAAGGATAAGAAGACGATGATAATGACAAATGTAGCTCGAAGCCGAAGGATAAGAAGATGATGATAATGACAAATATAGCTCGAAGCCGAAGGATAAGAAGACGATATAATGACAAATGTAGCTCGAAGCTGAAGGATAACAAGACGATGATAATGACAAATGTAGCTCGAAGCCGAAGGATAAGAAGAAGATGATAATGACAAATGTAGCTCGAAGCCGAAGGATAAGAAGATGATGATAATGACAAATGTAGCACGAAGCCGAAGGATAAGAAGACGATGATAATGACAAATGTAGCTCGAAGCCGAAGGATAAGAAGACGATGATAATGACAAATATAGCTCGAAGCCGAAGGATAAGAAGACGATTATAATGACAAATGTAGCTCGAAGCTGAAGGATAACAAGACGATGATAATGACAAATGTAGCTCGAAGCCGAAGGATAAGAAGAAGATGATAATGACAAATGTAGCTCGAAGCCGAAGGATAAGAAGATGATGATAATGAAAATGTAGCTCGAAGCTGAAGGATAAGAAGACGATGATAATGACAAATGTAGCTCGAAGCCGAAGGATAAGAAGACGATGATAATGACATATTGTAGCTCGAAGCCGAAGGATAAGAAGACGATGATAATGACAAATGTAGCTCGAAGCCGAAGGATAAGAAGACGATGATAATGACAAATGTAGCTCGAAGCCGAAGGATAAGAAGATGATGATAATGACAAATGTAGCTCGAAGCCGTAGGATAAGAAGATGATGATAATGACAAATGTAGCTCGAAGCCGTAGGATAAGAAGATGATGATAATGACAATGTTCCCTGTTTTGTTTCAAAACATGTGACCCTCCTAACCAGGAAATAAAAACTGCACATTTATCCATCATTTAGAATCTAAAATTTTTGCTGTATGTTTTGAATAGATGAGAAGCGGGAATAGCTCAGTTGGTGTAGTGACTATGCTACGAGCTTGACAACCGAGGACCCATGGTTCGATTGCCGATACAGGGAAGAGATTATTCTCTTCCCTACAACATCCAGACCGGCTCGGGTGTACACCCACCCTCCTACTCAATGTATTTTGCAACTTTAAAATATATGATATTTAAAAAGAGCTATAGTATTTTGAATCTCAATAAGATCAATAAAAGTCATTTATCCAATACGTTCGTAATTTAATTAATTTATCTGTGTGTGTATGAGCCAGTAATGTAGCCATTGTATGGGTAGTCCAGAGACTGGGCTAATAAAGTGTATAACCAAGTGCTTCTGATAACAAGCGGGTAATCATTTTAATTCGGCAATGAGTTGGTAATATAGAGAAGTCTGACCATTGCCTCAATAGACTTAATGTGAAAGCCGACGTAAATTACTTTATTCAAGGGATCTCAGGATGTACTTTGTTCAGAGTGAAGTGGTACACGGCGATGGAAAAAAGAATCACATACAGGACGTGGAATAATTGAGTAACAGACCTACAGGGATGGCACTGAACCAGTCGACTGCGGTGGTAATTGGAGTATATCGGCTCTTAATTTTGTATTTGGTCCTAGATTCTGAATAACGTTTCACTAAAGCAAGCAGAGCGTATTTTAAAAAATAACTAAG